>CAXHTJ010000011.1:12829651-13429651 GCA_964019445.1 Populus tremula
GTTTTTGTTTATAAAAATAATAAAAGTTCTTCAAAATTCAATAAATTATTTTATTGAATCTTAGTTTTGTTTTTGTATGGTACCCTTGGATATTGCTATATGTTATCTTCTAATTCTTCAAAGGAAAAGATCATATCTTTGGACAAATTTCATTAATATTAAAAAAAAAATACTTGGTTAAAAGATAGCATTATTGTTTTTTGACCATATCTTTAATATTTATCTTATTTTATGATAACCAATGAATATATTAAAATAATTATTTAGAGGATGACTAAAGCATAAGGGCAAGAAGTTATTTGTTACAAAACCTAGAGATTGGTAAAAACAAATTAAAAGTTGAAAATAAAACATAAAATTTTTAAGTAGTTATTAAATGGCTAGCCACTAAAAAATCCAAACATTGTCAATCTGTATGACTCTAATTCATCGACTATTGGTATTCGTCCACCTTTGGATATCATTTGAACTTCTTATGAGGTCATTACTTGAATAGCTAAAATTTGAGTCAAAATTTTTAAACTCGGCCACCAATTAATGCAATGTTAGAGTAAAATATACTTTCTAGTTTGGTTCAATTTCCTTATGTTCGTCATTGGAACCATACTAACAAATTAAAATGAAAGTTGTAGCAATCAAGTTAATTCTTTTGCTTCTTATTCTCGTTTGTAACAACAATTACAAATTAAAAGAAATTAGAAAACATATATGCCATCTCAAAACAACTCAATTAGCATGAGAAAAAAACAGTAGCATAAGTTTGAAATAATGATAAATAAGTACCTGAATATGAATGGATTATAATGACAATGTTACTTGTCAAAACGGCTAATGGAGATGGAGCCTATTCCCTTTGAATTGAAATTGAGAATTAGTTGCTCATGGTCATTGAAAATTCCAGTAGCAAAGATGATATTTTCAAAATTCCAGTGGATAAAGAATGTCTTGGTTGTTTTTCTCTTCTCCTCTTTGTATCCTAATAGGAAACCTTCATGATAAGCTATTAAGGCTAAAGATTAGAAGGTTACAAGATCTAGAGAAAATTCTTTTGATCCTATCAAATTTCTTCTTAAGATAAGACTCTCAAACAATTAGTTTCTTGTTAGATCAAGAGATAAAACTTGTCCTTCATCTTTGTTAATTAGGATCTTTGTCTTGAAAACAATTCTATCTGACCTAGATTCTTTCATTAAGGCAATAGCCTTAAATATGTAGATGAATTTGGATCTTTTGAATTGCTTGATTTCAATTTCTAAAACTCAAGATATGCACGTTTAAATGTTAAGTGTGAAAACAGAGAATCCTGTTGCAAGTAGGATTCCAGTCAGATTTTTATAGGTCTATTTAGAGGTTCAAACAAAGTTGAATTTATGTCTATAATATCTTCCTAGAAATCTTGATATGTGTAATTCAACTTAGATTCAGCTCGCATTCACATTCTGGAACTCTAACTTGGTGAAAAATTTGTTACAAGAAGTAAGGTTTGAAACATAAAATACAAACTTTCTTATCTTTTATCAATTAATTTAAAAAGTCTTTTAGATATGCTAAACTCATAAAATAACCTCTAATGAGATCACATAAGCTCAAAACATCTTAAAAAGCATAATGTAAGAGGAGTGTGTGTGCGTATCACCCCTTGTCACCTTGAAAAATAGATATTCTTGGTTAGCCAAATACTCCAAGCAACACTAAAGAGAGAAGATTCCACACTTTCCTTTGAAATTTGTCCTTAGCCATTGCATGCCATTCGAATAGTAGCTCATCAAAAGTTTTGGGATGCACCAAGAGATACGCCCCACTACGAGATGAATTTTGAAAAAAGTTTCTAAGAAAACTGGCGTTGAAGTAACAAATGGTCTGAAATCTCTAGATCATCCGCACAAAAAGAACAACATGATTGATCAACTCGAAGTACCCGTCTAATAATAAAAAAAAGGGATATTGTATACAATTTATTTTGCACAGCTGACCATAAAAATGTTTGAATCTTTGGAGGAGCTGCAGAATCCCAGATGTTTGATGTAAAAGAGCAAGTTCCATTATAATCCAATCCATCAATTCGTGTACTGCAAGATTTAACTAGAAATTTCCCATCTCTTTCAATGTTCTAGATTTTAGCATATCTGGTTTCCATTGAAACAACTGAGTCTCGTTTATGAGGCCCTGTAGGGCAAAAACTTGATCAAGATCAAGAGCCTTTAACTCTATTGTCCAACCCAACTGCCAAGTCCAGAATCCATTATACCACGAACCCATGTTCAAAATTGCCATTAGCTTACCGATAGACATTCTATACCGTCTCATATATCTATTTTCAACAATGAATCTGCCAACCACATATCATTCCAAAAGTTAACAGACTCGTCATTCCCGACTATAAATCTAGTGCTATTTCTTAGAGCTTCTGCATAAATTCTTGATGGATTTATTGTTTTCATTATTCCCTCTCAAATACATGATATTTTCTTGTTGAAATAAGGAAGCCATTCTCGAAACTTGGGAGGTGCTTTTTTGCAGATTAAATCTCTCCATTTTCCTTAACATTTTGTGCTTAGTCACCAAAGCCGTTTGAGTAACATAGCTTTATGCATTTCGAGTAAGGACCCGATACTTAAACCTCCACAAGTCTTTTCTCTGATAACTGTGCACTATTAGACCTTACAAATCTTTCTTTGTTTAGCAACCCCTTCCCAGAGGAATCTCATATGAATGGATGCCAAAAGCCTGCATACCCCTTTAGGCATTAAGAATATTGAAAAAAAGTAAATGGGCAATGAGTTTAGAACACTCTTAATATAGCATATTCTTCCTGCCATAGTAAGCATTCATGAGGAAAACCTATCATGAATTTGTTAATGACAAACTTCCAAGTAGATTTTTGCCTGGGATTAGCTCCTAAAGGCATACAACGATAAGAAAAAGGTAATGATTCATGAAAGTTGCGTTGGCTAAACCTTCACAGAAAGTATCATCAACATTAATTCCCACCTCAGAGCTCTTATGGAAGTTGATTTTTAATCCTGAACATAACTCAAACCAGCGAAGAATTCTCTTCACCTAAGCAATGATTGAAGATTAGCTTACATGAACACTAAAGTATCATCTGCATACCGCATATGACTGAAGAAATCCATATTCTTTAATCGGATACCCCTGAGTAGACTACAGATCGATGCTCTTTCAAATAAGACTGTCAATCCCTCTGTAGCTATGTTGAAAAGAGAGATAATTGATCACCCTAGCGGATCCCTTTGCTAATTTGGAATTATACTGATGGAGAACCATTTACTAGAATTGATAACTTTGTTGTAGAGAGACATTCATGAATCAATCTTCTCCATTTTTCCCCGAAGTCCATATAACCCATCACTTCATCCAGATAATCCCATAACACAGTGTCAAATGCGTTATGGAAGTCTACTTTGAAGATCATACCTGTCTTGCCATTAGTTTGTAAATCATGCACTGTCTCATTAGCAATCAAGAAGCCATCCATACTTGACTGCAAGCATCGATCTTTGTTTGCTGAGGAGAAAAAAATATTCAGGTTAGATCATGTCTCAATGGTGGACGTAGCTTAAAAACCTGACCCAAGTCCTGATCCAGATCCACCACCACCACCTCCACCTCCGCCACTGCCCCCGCCCCCGCCTCCTCCTCGACCACCTGCAGCACCATATCCTTCACCGCTCCCGGATCCAGACCCCGAACCATAACCTGACCCAAGTCCTAATCCAGATCCACCACCACCACCTCCTCCCTGCCCTCCACCTCCACCTCCACTAATTGACTGCAGTGTCCTCGCAGCAAAGATCGGGCTCCACCGACCACCAAATCAGCCTCCCAGCCACTCTCACCTCCATCTTCGAACCAACAGAGCCGCTTGTAAAGAGAAGAAGAAGGTGAATCCAAAGGAAAAAGCAGCAGATCAGCTTCTCTCGCTGCGTGACATCAATATCTGGAGTTTTGCTCGTAAAACACTGAGCAAAGGAGCATCCAGTAAACATTCTCAAGCAGGACTATATTCAGCAAGTCTTCAACTTTTCAAAGAAAAACCTCCCTGCAGATCCCGAACATCTGGCAGCTCACTATGATCAAAGGAATTCTCTGTGACTCGACCTCGTAGATGATTCGTGTGGATCGGACCCTAATCGAAGCTCCAGGTCCAATCCCGCCTGCATCGTAGCTTGATTCAATTGGATCTTGTTATCTTCATCGCCATCAGTACCTGCCTTCACATCAGCAATAAAGGAATTCTTTCCCAGCTGGTTTCGTTTTCGTATCTGGTTCATCAGCTTACCAGGCCAGCCTCCACTCTCCTCCCCTAGAGACAGCCGAACAGAGAAGCAACTATATGGCGAAGGAGATGCCAGTGTTGGTGTTTCGTCCAGTTGGGTTTCTGCTTCTAAGAAGGAGAGAGGCAGTTAAGAGATATTAAGCTGTTTTAACCAGCTCTGCATCTAACTACTGCTGGGAAACTTAGTTCCATGATAGCAACAGAAACCGTGTGAACAACATGATTCGCTCTCAACCCACCATCGCCCTCACGACAAAAAAACCATTAGATCACCATAACAAACACATCCCTCACCCTCACCTGAACATAGCAACCTTAACCTCCCAAAAACTCCCATACAGGAACCATGCATCTGTCCCTACTACATCCTCTGCCCCCATCTTCAAAGCACCTGACCCTACACCCTGTATCATCACTCCTTATGGCCCAGAACAAGTTAAACTCTTTTTTGAAAGATTTCCCTCGTGGGTGGAATACCAAGATCTGAAAAGAGCATTTTGCAAGCTTGGTCGAGTTACCAAACTCTTTATATCTACACGAAAGACCGTTCTTGGAAGACGTTTTGGCTTTGTGGACATCTTATCTCCTGTTCCGATATCTGATCTATGCGATCAAGCTAACACCATCTAGTTTGATACATATAAGCTGAGAGTGAATCCAGCTAAACTTCACCCCATTAGGCCTCCCCCTACATCGCCAAAACCCAGCCCAAAGCCTGTCAAAACACAAAACACAAAGTCTACGTTGCGAGACAACAGATCATTTATTGAGGTTCTCACAAACACAAAACCCCATCCGATCAGTACGGAAAGAAGAATGATGCAGTATGTCTCCACAGATGAAGATAAGGAATGGCTTTATAGGAGTTTGGTAGGGAATATATTGCCCAATGTCGATGTCGCAACCATGGAGGCAAAAATATTACAAACCGTTGATAACACAGTGAGCTTCAGATTTTTAGGTGCCAGCCAGGGGATCATCACTTTTGTGGACCGGTTGAGTGTACAACAAGAACAAGCAAAGGAGGGGTCTTTATTGCAATCACTTTTTACTAACCTCAGACAATGGGAAGGAAGCACTAGAGCTCATGATCGATTCGCTTGGTTAGCAATTTTTGGCCTACCAATGGAAGGCTGGAACAAAAATTGCATTGACATTCTCCTACAGAGTTGGGGAAACATTATTGGCTATGATACAACATGTGTTAGTCAGGGATCCATCTCTGGAATCAGAGTTCTCATTAATACTAGAAAGTTGGAACCTTTGCACGATCAAGTGATTCTCGAGCTTGATGGAACACAAGTCGATGTTAGCTTGCAAGAAATTAAGGGTGATCTAATCCCCTCACTCACAACAGTCAAGCACTCCATGGATGTCTCTCTCTACACGGAATCTGTGCTATCCGATGATGAAACAGGGGAAGTGGAAGTGGAAATTATTCCGGCAGTATCAATTCCCAGGGCTACAAGACCAAATGTTGAGTTTGAATTCTTATGTGCATGGGATAACCAGAACCAGGTTGACAACGCATCTCTCACATCTGCCATATCATCGGAGTACCTGCATCCAGAAATCACGGAGGTCTACAGACATGCAGCTCCATCAGACGATTGTATGTACGATTATAGTAACCGTTTGGCTTTGGTTCCTTATGAATATGTTGGGGTGGCTACAACTCAGTGCATAGAGACAGATGTGCAACAAACAGGATGTTTTTTCAAGAAATATGGGCTGGACCAGCAAACCGGTTGCATTAGCGAAGATTTGACAATGATGGGCCAAGATGAAATCCAGAAGCCATCCAATATGGGCCAGATATCAAGTGTTATCCCAAGCAGTGGGCCATCTTTTGCCAACTTTATTTCTTCCATTGCAGATCCAATCGAACTGTGTGATTTGAATTTACAGAACAGGAGATCCCAACGCAATAAGGCAAGAAAGTTGTCTCGTAAATCTTCATCCTTCAAAAGAAGAAAATCGTGCAAAATGGAAAATCGAAGCTCTAAACAAGCTGAGATGGGAATCACTGAGTATTCAGTATCCGATAATGGAATCATGAATAGAAATGCTATTATTCGATCTGGAAGGGACCTAGCTAGAGAGGATGATGCAAGCAGTGTGCAAGTTCTTTTTTCCTCATCAACTAACAAACAAACACCTGAGACTGTGCATCCTGACCCCAGGGATGAAGCGAACTCTTGCTGGGTGGTGGGAAAAGCAATATTGCAAAGTCATGAGGACAACCATCTCATGACACAGACACTACAAGGTTTTATTGAAAAAGAGCAGGAGGAGTGGATTAGAAGGAAGAAATAGTGAGCTCACTATTCAGTTCTTGTCCAAGGTATGGTTATTATTCCTTTTTAATGAGTAGTATTATTATTTGGAATTCATGTGGTATAGGAGGTAGAGACAAGAAAAGTTGTGCGAGGTCTCTGGTTAGAAAATTTAATCTAGATATTTTGGGTATTCTGGAGACAAAACTTGAAAATATTGATGATTGCACTATCAACTCAATCTGGGGTAGACATTCTAGGGACTGGTTTGCAGTGCCTTCTCTAGGCCTTTCCGGGGGTATTCTCTGCATATGGAATACGGCATCTTTCTGTGTTTCTAATTGTTCAGTGGCTATGAATGGTCGTATTCTAAATATTGAAGGGGTACTGTCTCGGTACAATTTGGAATGTATGGTCTCTTTGGTTTACGCCCCAAATGATGGTTTATTAAAGAAGGAGGTCTGGGATTATCTTGTGTCTTTTACAAACAGCATTAGCAAACCATGGTGTCTTGCAGGGGACTTTAATGAAACTCTCTCCCCATCAGATAGGAAAGGTAGCTCTAAAATCTCATCCTCCATGCTAAGTTTCAAGATGTGTGTTGACAGTTGTGGTCTGATTGAACTCCCCTTAAATGGAAAGAAGTTTACGTGGTCTAGAGGAAATGCTGCAAGTCGTATTGATAGAATGTTTGTGACGGGCGATTGGCTGCAACATCTTCCATCATCTACTCTATATGGACTCCCGAAGAATTTTTCAGATCACAGACCATTACATATGCTGGTAGACTCTACAAACTGGGGACCAAAGCCTGTTCGGATGATGAATTGTTGGTGGCTAAACTCTGAATTTGTGAAGATGGTTCAGCTCTACTGGAATACAGCCTCAAATTCAAGCTCTGGCAAACACAGTATGGCTGTAGCCTTAAAGTTATTAAAAGATAGATGTAAGAGAGCAGAGATGTTGTGGGCAACACTTCTAGCATCTCATCTCTAGAAATTGAAGCAGACGTCCTAGATTCTCAAAGAGAGAGTAGAGACTTATCAGCTGATGAATTACTCCGAAGCAACATAATCTCTGCCAATCTTAGAACGTTATACAGAATGCAAGAGTCTGCATGGCATCAAAAGTCAAGAGTGCAGTGGTGCAAACTTGGAGATAGGAACACCCGCTTCTTCCATTTATCTGCTACAACACGCTAGAAAAAGAATCAGATCTTTTCTCTGGATGTTGACGGAGCCACTTTGACGAAACCCGGTGATGTGAAGATGGCTGTATTCAATTTCTTCAGCAAGTTGTACTCTTTTACAGATAGACCAAGAGCCTCCTGCAATAATCTGAATTTCCTAAAGCTTTAGCCCTCGTCCTTGACTGCTTTAGAACTGCCATTCTCTATTGATGAGGTCAAAACTGCTGTGTGGGATTGTGAAGGAAACAAAGCACCAGGTCCCGATGGTATCAACTTCTTCTTCATCAAGAAATCTTGGAACATCATTGGCGGGGACATTGTTCAAATGGTGGATGAATTTTACCGGACTAATATTCTTCCTCCAGGCATCAACAGCTCTTTTGTCACCCTTATCCCAAAGGTAAAAGGAGCCAATAAGCTGCAGGATTTTAGGCCTATCAGCTTGGTAGGCAGCCTCTACAAAATTATCTCAAAACTGCTAGCATCCAGAGTGAAACGAGTTCTGCCTGAAGTCATCAGTGACCACCAAAATGCTTTCATAAAAGGAAGGCAAATTCTGGATAGTGTGTTGATCGCCAACGAGGCAATTAACTTCATGAAGAAGAAAAAGGGCAAAGGATATCTCTTTAAACTAGACTTCCACAAAGCATTTGATTCAGTGTTATGGGACTATGTGAATGAAGTCATGGCCAGTATGGGTTTTGGAAGTCGATGGCGAGGCTGGATTATGCAATGTATATCAACAGCCAAGATGTCTGTGCTGGTAAACGGCTCCCCCACGAAGGAATTCAGTTTAGAAAAAGGGCTTCGTCAAGGAGACCCTCTTTCTCCTTTTCTCTTCAACATTGCGGTGCAGGGGTTGAGCTGCATGCTACAACGAGGGTGTGATCTGGGGCTGATTGAGGGAGTGAGCATCGGGCAGGCTGGTTTTCATTTATCTCATCTACAGTTTGCAGACGACACACTCATTTTTAGTTCAGCCTCCTTAGAAAGCATGCAGAATGTTAAGCGCATACTATTGTGCTTTGAGCTCATGTCAGGCTTGAAAGTTAACTTCTCCAAAAGCAGTATCTTTGGTGTGGGTATAGAAGATCACGTGTGTGATTACACTGCACAGACACTAAGATGTAAGCAAGGGCACCTCCCTTTCAAATATCTTGGCCTCCCCATTGGTGCAAATTCCTGCAGACTTCTGATGTGGAATCCTATCATTCAAAATATCAGCTCTAGGTTGGTTGCATGGAAAGGGAAGCTCTTATCGATAGGGGGAAGGTTATGCTTAATTAAATCGGTTCTTAGCAACTTGCCAATTTACTTTCTCTCTCTGTTCCCTATGCCTGTGGCGGTATCAACAGCAATTGAAAAGAAGTTTAGATGCTTTTTATGGTCCGGAAAAGAGGAAGGCAAGTCTATATGCAATGTTGGCTGGCCAACTGTGTCGATGCCAAAGAGTGCTGGTGGACTTGGCATTGGATCTCTGCAAAACAAAAATAAAGCTCTACTATTCAAATGGCTATGGAGGTATGGCTCTGAGGAGTCGAGCATGTGGAAGGATGTGATTACAAGCATTTACAATCCTAAATACCACAGTCTTATACCGCAGGATCATATCACAGGTGCTGGAAGCACATGGTCTCGGCTTGTTAATTACTGTGGCAAAGATTCTAGATTGCGGAATATTGTGACTAATAACACTGTGATGCTAGTTGGCAATGGAAAATGGATTAAGTTTTGGCTTGATGACTGGACAGGCAATGGCAGATTGGCAGAGAAGTTCCCTACTCTATTTCAGTTGTCCAACGATAAAGACGCCAGCCTAGAAAAGATGGGAATGTGGGATGGTCATGCATGGTGCTGGGTTTTCTCCTGGATCATAGATTTGAGAGGCCGGAATACTGGACTTCTTACTCAAATGTACGTTATTCTGTCAAGAATGCATCTGGACAAAGAAGCAGAGGATCGGCTTGTCTGGAAAGCCAATAACACAGGAAGATACTCGGTTAAATCTCTATGTGGGCTTTTATCTCCTAGTTCTCCATTGAACACTGTCTTCTCCTTTAAGGGGATTTGGAGAGGTCTCGTCCCACCTAAAGTAGAGGTTTTTTGCTGGATGGCCATCATCAACAAAATCAACACCCGCAGCATGTTAGTTAAAAGAGGCATACTGGATATCTCAGCTGCAATCTGTCCGATCTGCTTGGCTGAGGAAGAAATGGTCGACCACCTTTTTATTCATTGCTACAAGCACTGGCTCATTTGGTCCAAAATCATCCATTGGTGGGGCTTAGCTTGGTGTTGTCCAAGGAACTTGGCAAATCTCTTCTCTCAGTGGGACTCTTTGGTTTATGGCAAATTTCAGAAAAAAGTATGGGTGATGTTGTTCTTTTCTGCGACATGGTCTATGTGGCTTCTTCGCAATGATGTAATATTTAAGCAGAAGATCCCAGATTATGATACTTTGTTCTTCCTTATTGTTACTCGGCTTTGCTTATGGTTAAAGGCTATGGAACCGGATTTTCCCTACTCCTCCTCAGATTTGCTTCGATCTGCTGAAGGTCTGGTTCGGTGGACTAATTCTCAAAAGTTGAGGATTGGTATTATGTGGTCTCCCCCTATGACGAATAGATTCAAATGGAATGTTGATGGATCCTCTATCGGAAAACCTGGCCCCTCCGGAATAGGTGGTGTTTTGCGGAATCATCGTGGAATACTTTTAGGTATTTTTTCTATGCCGATTGGGATCTTAGACTCTAATGTAGCTGAGCTGACAGCAGTAGTCAAAGCTATCGAATTGTCAGCCTCTAACTGCTTCTTACATCATAAACATATTATTATCGAATCTGATTCTGCCAATGTCATTAGCTGGATGAATAATTCTTATAATAGGCCTTGGATTCATCATAAACTCTTCTCTTCAGCTCAGAGGCTAGCTTCATGTTTTGATTCAATCACCTACTCTCATTCTTACCGGGAAAGCAATCACATGGCAGATCATCTCGCTAAACAAGGAGTGCACAGAATATCTGATTTTGTGGCTTGGCTATGACCCTCATAGATAATTTATCGGTACTTTGTTTAATCCAATGCAGATTATGTTGATTGGGGCATTCTTTTGGCTCCTATGCAGGAAACAGATGGTGGAAGGTTTTTTTTTGAGTTTGTAGGGTTTATGTTATATAGGTTTGCTAGCTAATTCAACAAACTTTTTCTCTGTGTAATGATTGCATTGCACAATTTTGCATTACTTAATAATAACAGCTTCTTTCAAAAAAAAAATCAAGAAGCCATCCGTAATCTGACGACCTGCAACAAATGTTGTTTGATTGTCGCTGATCAATTCCTGGATAACTAGCTTGAGTCTATTTGAGAGGATCTTTGGCACTATATATCTTATATATACTTTACTTTTGGAATCAAAACCATATACGCATGGTTAACTCCTGTTGGCAATCTTCCCGCTCTAAAAAACTCCGTAACTTACTCTAACAATTCCTGACAAATCAACTCCCTTACCTTCTTATAAAACATAAAATTGAAACCATCTGGCCCACGTAATTTAGAGCCATCACAATCCCACACTGCTGCTTTAAGCTCCTCCATAGCCACCCCCTTTCCAACTTTGCCGCCTTATCCGGACTAAGCCTCTGAAAACCTTCCGGCCCCGTTAGTGGTCTTGTTGTCGTATGATTCGTGAGCAATTGACAATAGTACCCAGTTGCCGCCCCTTTAATTTCCGTGAAAGTGCTGTAAGAGTAACCATGATAAGAGATGGTATTGAGACAGTTTCGGCTTTTTCTGACATTAGCCACGAAATGGAAAATTTTTGTGATTCGATAGCTTACTTTAGATAGGATGTGCTAGGGATGTTAATAATTTTCCTAGCCACAACCAATCCCTTATCTTTGAATTTCTGACAAAGACCAGTATATTTGAGTTTCCTAGTAGCTCTTAAGCAAATACTAGGTGGCGACTCCCAACGAATCAAATTAAGCAAAGAAACAAAAAATGGCCAACGAACCGCTGCGCGGGGTGATGTGCTACATAAATACTCATAAAAATAAGATAAATATTAAAATAAGTACTGATAAAAAAAAAAAAAAACAAATACTTATAAGGTTATAAATAGTAAAAATAAAATACAGAACTTAGAAATAATCAAGAAAGAAAAGGGGAAAGGCCCATCATTGGAGCACTCCAAATGTCAAGTACTTAATTTTTTACTCTTTATTTTTATTTCAAATAAATACATAAAATCCAAAAAAAAGTGTATTTTCATCTAATTGATAGATAGGCCAACCTTTCTTAGCAGCTAGAGCAATGATCATCCGAACAGTATCCATTGTTGCCACCGGAGCAAATACTTCAGTATAATCCACACCATGTTGTTGAACATAACCCTTAGCCACTAGCCTGGCTTTGAACTTATCCACTTTGCCAGTTTCATTTAACTTGGTCTTGTATATCCATTTCACCCCAATCTTCTTGGTTCCAGCTGGTAATTCCGTTAGACTCCATGTCTTATTCTTCTGAATTGACTCTATTTCAGCATCCATGGCCTCCCTCCACTTGTAGCTTTTCACTGCCTCTTTATAGCTCACAGGGTCATCAAAAGTCATAATTGCCATATTCAATTCTGTTTCTTCTTCTGATAGTCCTTCACCAGAGACATAGTCTCTCATCCAGCTGGGCATAATTGTCTCCCTCCTTGTGTTCAAATTGACACCTTCTTCATATATTGTGTTGATAGGAGCATTGCTTGATCCTTCAATGCCATCCCAATCTGACTCTGCTCCTGAGTCTGTAGTATTATTCTCAATTGCCTCTGCATTCTCAATTGCCTCTGCATCTCTACTGATGTTTGCATTTTCTCCATCAGTTGCACCTTCTCCTCCCCATTCTAAATCCATTTGTAACTCCTCCTTGTGACTGATATCCCAGTCCCAGTGTTTATCTTCTTCAAAAATGATGTCCCTGCTAGTTACAATTCTCTTTGTTGCAGGATCATACAGTTTGTACCCCTTTGATTCTTCACTTACTCCCAACAATATGCAGCACACACTCTTGTCTTCCAGTTTGGTTCATCTTGCATTTGGTATGTGCACATGAGCTACACATCCAAACACTCTAAAGTGTTCAACTGAAGGCTTGATTCCAGTCCATACTTCTTCTGGAGTCATGTCTTTTACAACATTAGTAGGGCATCTGTTCAAGACATAAATAATCCAGTTTACTGCCTCAGCCCAGAAGCTCTTGGGAATCTTCTTTTCTATCAGCATGGATCTTACCAAGTTCATCACTGTCCTATTCTTCCTCTCTGCCACTCCATTCTGCTGAGGAGTGTAGGCTGTAGTTAGATGTCTCTTGATGCCATGTTGCAAACAGAACTCATTGAATTCCAGTGAGTTGAATTCACCACCCCTATCTGTTCTTATGCTCTTGATGTGTTGTCCAGTTTCTTTTTCCACAAGTTTCTTAAAATACTGGAAATGTTGGAGAGCTTCTGATTTCTCTGCCAAAAAGTAGACCCAGGCCTTCCTGCTATAGTCATCAATGAGGCATAAGAAATACTTTTTCTTGCTGTTTGAGGTTGGTGTGATTGGACCACATAAGTCTGCATGAATAAGTTGTAACCTCTGTGATGCACGCCATTGACTTCTTTTAGGAAAAGGTTCTCTGTGCTGTTTGCCAGTAATGCAGGCAGTGCATTCTGTGGTTGATGCAGGAAGTTGTGGTAATCCTCTCACCATCTTCTTGTATTGCAGGGTTCTTAATCCTTTGTGGTTGAGGTGACCATATCTGCAATGCCATAGATGAGACAGATCTTGTGCATGTGTATGGAAACATGAGGCATCTTTAACTTGAGCCTTTGCTATTAGCACAAACATCCTGTTGATTGTCATCCTGGTTTGAATGATCAGACCCCTCATAGGATGATAGATTTTGCATGTTCCTGATTTGATAAGAATTGCCATACCCTTTTCTTGTAGCTGGCCTATGCTGAGGAGATTATTCTTTAGTTCAGGTACATAGAAAACATCAGTGACCATGTGCTGCAAGCCATTCAAGAGCAATTTGACTTTTCCTTTACCAAGAACTGTCATCCGTGTATTATTCCCAAGCTTTACCAGTTGTCTAAATTCTTCATTCAACTCATAGAACATATTCTTATCTCCACACATATGATTTGAGCAGCCAGAGTCAAGAAACCATGAATCCTCTCGATTGCTGTCATATAGTTCCACATGAGACATCAATAGTATTTCTTCTTCATTGTTCAGTTCTGCATAATTTGCCTCCTTGTTTACTGTGGGACATTCATACTGGAAATGGCCAAGCTTGTGACATCTATAGCATTCCACAGTGGTTTTATCAAAGGTATATCGTCCTCTACCTCTTCCTCCACCTCTAAAGATTCGTCTGCTTTGACCTCTACCATATGACCTTTCTTCAGATGTCACTTTTAAAGCTTGTTCATCCATGTTGTGTTTCTGAAATTTTTGTTCATGTACAATCAATGAGCTTTGTAACTCATCAATTGAGAGAACATCAATGTCCTTCAATTCTTCAATTGAACATACTATGTAGTTGAATCTGTCAGTTAAAGATCGAAGAATTTTTTCCACAATTGTTACATCTCGCATTTGCTCCCCATAGATCCTCATTTTGCTGGCTACAGTCATAACTTTTGCAAAGTAATCAGTGACATGCTCACCAGTTTTCATCTCCAGTGTTTCAAACTCCTTCCTTAGTGTTTGGAGAATTGATCGCTTCACTCTTGCATTTCCTTCATATTTCCTCTTCATCGAGTCCCAAATCTGTTTGGAGGTGTTCTTCTCCAGAATAGTTTCAAGTATAGTTCTGTCAATGGCCTGAAATAGGTAGTTTTTTACTTTCAGATCTTTCAGTTTTAACTCCTCTAATTTCTTTCGTTGAGTTTCGGTTACCCTTGCTCCTTCTTCTGGTTCTGTGTAGCCCGTCTCAATCAAGATCCAGAATTCCTTGGATCGCAAGAAGTTCTCCATTAGCATGCTCCAGTGATCAAAATGGCCATCAAACCGTGGTATGGATGGTTGAATAAAATTGTTGTTGCTGTCATTTGCCATCTCTCAGTTTTGCTCTCCTTTGTTTTGTGAAGAAATTAGAAGAGTAACAACACACTTAATTACGACAGAAACAATTACAGCTTTCTTTTCACTTGCTGCAACTTTTTTCTTTCTTTCTTATTTTGCTCTGATACCAATTTGATAAGAAAGATATGAAAGAACACTTGCTTAATCCTCAACTGTCTTATTTAGAATGAACAACAATATGGCTTTATATAGCCTTTGCACATGCAGAGTACATGCAGAGTAACTGCTACCCCGAGATTCAAGGATTCTGTTGCATAGTTATTTGATTATTTCTTAACAGTATCATCTGCATACCACATATGACTGAAGAAATCCATATTCTTTAATCGGATACCCCTGAGTAGACTACAGATCGATGCTCTTTCAAATAAGACTGTTGAAAAGAGAGATAATTGATCACCCTAGCGGATCCCTTTGCTAATTTGGAATTATACTGATGGAGAACCATTTACTAGAATTGATAACTTTGTTGTAGAGAGACATTCATGAATCAATCTTCTCCATTTTTCCCCGAAGTCCATATAACCCATCACTTCATCCAGATAATCCCATAACACAGTGTCAAATGCGTTATGGAAGTCTACTTTGAAGATCATACCTGTCTTGCCATTAGTTTGTAAATCATGCACTGTCTCATTAGCAATCAAGAAGCCATCCGTAATCTGACGACCTGCAACAAATGTTGTTTGATTGTCGCTGATCAATTCCTGGATAACTAGCTTGAGTCTATTTGAGAGGATCTTTGGCACTATATATCTTATATATACTTTACTTTTGGAATCAAAACCATATACGCATGGTTAACTCCTGTTGGCAATCTTCCCGCTCTAAAAAACTCCGTAACTTACTCTAACAATTCCTGACAAATCAACTCCCTTACCTTCTTATAAAACATAAAATTGAAACCATCTGGCCCACGTAATTTAGAGCCATCACAATCCCATACTGCTGCTTTAAGCTCCTCCATAGCCACCCCCTTCCCAACATTGCCGCCTTATCCGGACTAAGCCTCTGAAAACCCTCCGGCCCCGTTAGTGGTCTTGTTGTCGTATGATTCGTGAGCAATTGACAATAGTACCCAGTTGCCGCCCCTTTAATTTCCGTGAAAGTGCTGTAAGAGTAACCATGATAAGAGATGATATTGAGACAGTTTCGGCTTTTTCTGACATTAGCCACGAAATGGAAAATTTTTGTGATTTGATAGCTTACTTTAGATAGGATGCGCTAGGGATGTTAATACTTTTCCTAGCCACAACTAATTCCTTATCTTTGAATTTCTGACAAAGACCAGTATATTTGAGTTTCCTAGTAGCTCTTAAGCAAATACTAGGTGGCGACTCCAAACGAATCAAATTAAGCAAACAAACAAAAAATGGCCAACGAACCGATGCGCGGGGTGATGTGCTACATAAATACTCATAAAAATAAGATAAATATTAAAATAAGTACTGATAAAAAACAAAAAAAACAAATACTTATAAGGTTATAAATAGTAAAAATAAAATACAGAACTTAGAAATAATCAAGAAAGAAAAGGGGAAAGGCCCATCATTGGAGCACTCCAAATGTCAAGAACTTAATTTTTTACTCTTCATTTTTATTTCAAATAAATACATAAAATCCAAAAAAAAGTGTATTTTCATCAAATGTAGTTAATTTTAGTTATTTGTTTTTAATTTTTGGCTTGAAATAATAATAAGAAATACAAAAATAATAATAATAAAAAATTAAAAAATATCTAAAAGGAAAAAAATTAAAAAAAAAATTAATGGTTGAAATCAGACCAATAATTGAGTATAATAGGTAAAAATTGAGTTTGAGAAATTTCAGGTCATAATTAATGGTTGATTTGAAGAAGAAATTGAAGAAATGATTTAAATTGGTTTAATTTGGCTAAAATTGAAAGGAATTGAAAGTTGAAGGATGAGTTTGAAATAAATAGTCAATTTAAAAAATAAAAAAAAGCCCAATTGAAAAAAAAATTAAAATTGAGCACCAAATTAGATGAAAAATGGAAAATTGAAAAACTGGGAACCAAAATGAAAACAATAGCGAAATCTATTATGTTTTTTTGGTTCATGTTTAATTTGTAAATTTTCTAGTTGTTACTTTTCTTCTGTTTAGCCATATTTTTATTGGCTAAATCAATTGATTAACCAAATTCTTCTCTTTTATTAATAAATTAAATTAAATTGAATTCTTAGCTTTTTTTTTTGTTTTCTTTACAAAAACAAAAAAATTTCTTCAAAATTCAATAAATTATTAAACTAGATCTTAGTTTTGTTTTTGTATGGTACCCTTGGATGTTGTAAAATGTTATCTTTTAATTCTTCAAAGGAAAAGATTGATATCTGTGGACAAATTTCACTAATATCTAAAAAAAAAAAAAAAATACTCGGTTAAAAGATAGCATAATTTATTTTTGACTATATTTTTAATATTTATCTTTTTTTATGATAATCAAGGAATATATTAAAATAACTATTCAGAGGATGACCAGAAAAACAAGAAATTATTTGTTACAAAACCTAGAGATTGGGAAAAACAAATTAAAAGTTTGAAAAAAACATAAAAAACCCAAGTAGTTATTAAATGGTCAGCCATTAAAAATCTAAACAGTGTTAACCTGTATGACTCTAATCCATCAACTATTGGTGTTCGTCCACCTTTGAATATCGTTTGAACTTCTGGTGAGGTAATTTTCAGTGTAGCTAAAGTTTGAGTCAAAATTTTTAAACTAGACCAACAATCAATGCAATGTTAAAATAAAACATGCTTCCTAGTCTAGTTCAATTTCCTTGTGGTCGGTCGTCAAAACTTTAAAAATATAATCCTGACTTTAATATCACAAATAAAATAATTTTATAGTATGATCGTGACTAGGTCGAACCCAAGAGAAATTTTTTTTAATCTTCCTATTATATACCAAAATAAAAAGGACGGGGTGATTTGAATCATGAATTTTTTTTAAAAAAAATCTAAAAATAAAAATGATAAATCAATATGTCGTGAATTCAGTTCAAGAATCTAGACATCCATTTTTATAAATATATTGATCATAAGTAAAATAAATATTCTTACAAGTCAAGCAAATAAATTTGATATCCTTTAAAGCTGAGGGAGATCAAGAAGATTATGATTCAATTAATTAGACAAAGTTTTCTAATCAATTTCTTACCATCAAACAAATTTAATATTAAAAAGCAATTCTCATTTACTCGGTAGTAGCCTTAGAAGAAAAGTCTAGTAAATTTATTCTAAGAAACCATTCAAAAACTTGAACAATTTAACTCAATTAATTCATTCCTTCCAAACAAATTAAAGTGGAAGTTGCAGCAATCAAGTTAACTCTTTTGCTTCTTATTCATGTCTCTAACAACAATTATGAATGGAAGAAAACCATACATCATATATGCTATCTTAAACCAATTCAATTAGCATGAAAAGAAATCAATAATATAATTTTGAAATAATGATAAATAAGTAGAATACGAATGGATTATAATGACAACGTTACTTCTCACAAATGCTAATGGAGATGGAGTCTATTCTCCTTGAATCGAAATTGAGAATTAGGGTCTCATGGTCTCTACAAATTCCAGCAGCAAAGATGATCTTTTCAAAATTCTTGTGGATAGAGAACGTTTTGGTTGTTTTTCTCTTCTCCTCTGTCCTTATAGGAAACATTCATGATAAGCTATTAAAGCTAAAGATTAGAAGGTTACAGGCTCTAGAGAAAATTCATCTGATCCTATCAGATTTTTTCTTAAGATAAGACTCCCAAGCTATTAGTTTCCCATCATATCACGAGATAAAATTCGTCCTTCATCTTGCATTAGGATCTTCATCTTGAAAGCAATTTTATCCGACTTGGATCCTTTCATTAAGGTTGTAGCCTTGAATACGTAGATGAATTTGAGCCTTTGAATCACCTGATTTTGATATCTAAAGCTCAAGATTTGCACATATGAATCTTAAGTGTGAAAAGAGAGAATTTTGTTACAAGTAGGATTTTGACTTGATTTTTGTAGGTCTATTTAGAGGTCCAAATGAATTCGGATTTTTACCTATAATACCTTCATAGAAATCTTGATATGTGTAAATCAACTTAGATTCAGGCTGCATTAACCATTCTGTTAGCTTAAGATTAGGCAATTCTATTAACCATTCTGTTAGCTTAAGATTTGGCAATTCTGCTAACCAATCCTGACAGCTCTGCTCTCTTTTGTTGTTGTATATATACCTAATTGATTAAACAAACTTCTTCTCATTCTTGCTCGTTATGGTATCAGAGCACTAATCTTATCTTTCTCTAATCTTACCGTGTTTTTTTTTTCCTTTTCCTCTTCCTCTTTTCCTCTGGCTTCCAATGCCTATCAACACCACCATACTTAACATAAATGAATCTCACAGCACATTGATTACCATCAATGTAGCAACCCAAACACTAGTAAAACTTACCTCCACTAACTATCTAGCCTGGAAACTTCAATTCCAGACTCTGTTCATAAACTAAACAAATATCTTCTTGAATACGATTACGTCAAAACACAAAACAAATTTGCTGAAACTGAATGCAAATACCAAATTTTTAGAAACTGAAAGGAAGATGAAATACCAAAACAATTGCATAGGCATAACAAAAATACCAAATTATAGAAGCTGAAGGAAAGTTGAAATGCCAGATTTTGCAAAAACGAAAGACAAAGTATCAGTTGGATCTGCGAAAGCTGTGTTTGAGATTAAGTCTCGTTTCATAAAACTAGCTCTGATAACATGTTAAAATAATTAAGATCAAACATAAAAAGATGCTAGAATTCTCAATAATCTATTTATTATAAATGTTTAGAGTTAACCTAAATACAAAACAATTATATATATGTTAAACTGAAAATACTATTCTACTCTTAATAATTAAAACTAAATAAATATTATTTAATATTACAAGGGTTGTTTGGTGTTCATCGGACGTAGTAATTTACATTAGTAATAGCTATTTTGTTTACTGACATGGTTGGTGGATGGATAAGTATAATTTGCATGCATTGGGCCTTAGTATTTAAGATTTGGTATTATGGATCTTCTTAGTTAGGTGGAAAATGAAAAAAAGGTGAGCTTATCCATTATCAAGTGATTGACAAATTGGTTGGGTGAACTTCAGGACTGCAGTTTTTCAAGTGCCACATCCCTTTTTCTAATTTTAAGATATAAAGAAATAGTTTAAGATATAAATAAATAAAGAGTTGGTTTAAGGATGTCAAAATATTATTTTTAATATGTTTATTTATCTCACATAAAAATAATATTTTTAGGATATAACTAAGCCTTCTAAATCTCTAAAGAATTTGGACTTGGAGCCCATATCTATAGAAAAAATCCATAATCAAAATTAAAGGAATTAAAATAAAACTTGATTCTAGGCCTTTATAAATTCACCTGTCAAACCATGCTCAAAAGTTGTAAGAAACTATGAAGACCCAGAAGAAAAAAAACACTCAAAATATAAACTTTGAATCATTAGCTACCAGCCGCTTGAAAGATAGATTAAAAACTCATTAGAGCATGAAAGAAAAAATAAAGCAAAATAAATACTCATAAAAACAAGATAAATATTAAAATAAGTACTGATAAAAACCAAAAAAAAGGTTACAAATAGGAAAAATAAAATGCAAAACTTAGAAATAATCAAGAAAAAAAGGGGAAAGGCCCATCATTGGAGCACTCCAAATGTCAGAACTTAATTTTTTACCCTTCATTTTTATTTCAAATAAATATATAAAATCCAAAAACAAAAGTGTCTTTTCAGCAAATGTAGTCAAATTTAATTATTTTTTTTTTAATTTTTTCCTTGAAATAATCATAAGATATACAAAAAAGAAAAAAAGGCAAAAAAAATCTAAAAGGCAAAAAATAAAAAAAATAATTGTTGAAATTAGACCAATAATTGAGTATCATAGGTAAACATTATGTTTGAGAAATTTCAGGTCATAATTGATGGTTGATTTGAAAATAAAATTGAAGAAATGATTTATATTCGTTTAATTTGGCTAAGATTGAAAGGAATTGAAAGTTCAAGGATGAGTTTGAAACAATTAGCCAATTTAGAAAATTAATTAAGGGCCTAATTGAAAAGAAATTAAAATTGAGCACCAAATTAGCTGAAAAATGAAAAATTAGAAATCTGAAGACCAAAATAAAAGTAATAGAAAAATCTATTATGTTTCTTTGGTTCATGTTTAATTTGTAAATTGTTTAGCTATTCTTTTGATACTTTTCTTCTTTTATTTATCCATGCTCTTATTCGCTAAATCAATTGATTAATAAAATTCTTCTCTTCCAAAATAAATAAATAAATTAAATTGAATCCTTAGCTTTTGTTTTTTACAAAAAATAATAAAATTTCTTTAAAATTCGATAAATTATTTAATTGGATCTTAGTTTTGTTTTTGTATGGTGCCCTTGGATATTGCCATATGTTATCTTTTAATTCCTAAAAGGAAAAAATTGATATCTTTGGACAAATTTCATTAATATTAAAAAAAAAAATACTCGGTTAAAAGATAGCATAATTTATTTTTGACTATATCTTTAATATTTATGTTATTTTATGATAATCAAGGAATATATTAAAATAACTATTTAGAGGATGACCAAAGCAAAAGAACAAAAAGTTATTTGTTACCAAACCTAGAGATTGGTAAAAACAAATTAAAAGTTGAAAATAAAACATAACAAAATTTAAGTAGTTATTAAATGGCTAGCCACTAAAAATCCAAACACTGTCAATCTATATGACTTGAATCCATCGATTATTGGTGTTTGTCCACCTTCAGATATCGTTTGAATTTCTTGTGAGGTCATTACCTGTGTAGCTAAAATTTGAGTCAAAACTTTTAAACTCAGCTAACAATCAGTGCAATGTTAGAGTAAAACATGCTTTACAGTTTGGTTCAATTTCCTTGTGGTAAGTTGTTGGAACCACCAAAATATAATACTGACTTCACTATCAGAAATAAAATAATTTTGTAGTATGATCTTGAAGACTAGGTCAAACCCAAGAAAAATTTCGTTTAATCTTCCTATAAGATACCAAAATAAAAAAGGTCAAGGGGTGATTTGAATTAAGAAAATTAAAGAAACAAAATTTTAAAAATACAAATGATAAATCAATATGTCATTAACTCAGTTCAAAGGTCTACACATTCATTCTTATAAATTTGTTGATTATCAAAGTAAAATAAATATCCTTACAATTTAAGCAAATAAATTTGATATCCTTTAAAGTTAAAGAAGATCAAGGACATTATGAGTAAATTAATTAGACAAAGCTTTCTAATTAATTTCTTACCATCAATCAAATTTAATATTAAAAAGCAATTCTTATTTATTCTATTGTTACCCATTTTTGGGTTCCCACAAAAAAAAAGAGAAAATACAATATATATATATATATATATATATATATATTTATAAGAAATCCAAAAAATAATAGGAGTTAAAAAAGGATGTTGGAATGCCGAAAAAAGGTCAAAAATTGGTTGAAGAGGTTCAAAAATGCAAAAGGTTTAAATTTGACATTATATTTTTGACTGGTGAGAGCCTTGTTGACAAGGAAAATTCAATTTGAGGAGGAAAAGTTCAAAATCAGATGTTTATGGACTCAATTAAATTTTATCTAAGGTTTAATTGAATTTATGGAGGGTTTGATTGCAAGAAAAATTGATTTTTTTTTTCAATTTAAGCTTTTATTGGAAGAAATTAAAGTTCTGGGGTCCAATTATAATTTTAAAAAGTTGATTTAGTCAAATCAAGGGTTTAATTGCATAATTATTGAACTTTGATGGCCAATTAGGGACTTAATTGAAACAATCCGAAACCAAGGACCAAACCAGAAAAGAAGGTAAAATCAAGGGATCCAATTACAATTCATCCAGGGGGCTTGATAACAAAATTGTCAAAACAGCCAAGATCGAATCGAAAATATTCATGTTGAAATTTTGAAACGGCGTCGTTTCCTTAAAGAGCACTATTCATTGTCTCCTTCAAATAAAGCCATTTCAGCAGTAAAACAGGGATACATTTTGCGACAAATTGCTCCAATTATGAGGCATGTTTTGCAGTTTGGTTCAGTTTTCTTGTGGTCAGTTGTTGGAACTACCCAAATATAATATTGATTTCATTATAAAAAATAAAATAATTTTGTAGTATGATCATGAAGACTATATCACACCCAAGAGAAATTTTGTTTAATCTTCTTATAAGATACCAAAATAAAAAAGGACAGGGGGGATTTGAATTCAAAAATTAAAGAAACAAAATTATGAAAATACAAATGATAAATCGATATGTCATGAACTTAGTTAAAAAATCTAGACATTCATTCACATAAATCTGTTGATCATCAAAGTGAAATAAATATCCTTATAATTTAAACAAAAAATTTGATATCCTTTAAAGTTAAGAAAGATCAAGGACATTATGAGTAAATTAATTAGAAAGCTTTCTAATTAATTTATTACTATCAATCAAATTTAATATTAAAAAGCAATTCTTATTTACTTGACAATATCCTTTGGAGCAAAGTCTGTTAAATTTATTCTAAGAAATCATTCAAAGAGCAAGTTCCATTCTTATTTACTTGACAATAGCATCTGGTTTCCATCGAAACAGCTGAATCTCGTTTAGGAGGCCTTGTAGGGAAAAAAACTTGATCAAGATCAAAAGCCTTCAACTCTATTGTCCAACCCAACTGCCATGTCCAGAATCCATTATACCATGAACCCATGTTCAAAATTGTCACATATAGACATTCTATACCGTCTCATATATCTATTTTTCAACGATGAATCTCCCAACCACATATCATTCCAAAAGTTAACATTCTCGTCATTCCCGACTATAAATCTAGTGCTATTTCTTAAAACTTATGCATAAATTCTTGATGGATTTATTGTTTTCATTATTACCTCTCAAATACATGATATTTTCTTATTGAAATAATGAATTACCATTGTCGAAACTTGGGAGGTGCTTTTTGCATATTAAATCTCTCCATTTACCTTTACATTTTGTGCTTAGTCACCAAAGCCATTTGAATAACATAGCTTTATGCATTTCGAGTAACGACCCGATACTTAAACCTCCACAAATCAAGTATAAGATAATGTAAAACTGTACAAGTTTCAAGCCCAAAGAGCTTTTATTTGAGGGGGTATGTTAGAGAATAATATAAATTATATCATAGAACTTTATCTGATAAATTAAGATGCTTCTTTAATAAGAATAGCTGTATCTCGTTTTTTTTTTTTTTTATATATTTTAAAAGGAAAAGAGGGAGGGAGTCACACGTTTTGATCAATTATTCAGTTGTCTTCTTTCTTCATTTTCTCTGTTCATGTTCTCTCCAATTAATTTTCTATCTGTCTGAACCCTCATTCATTTATTTCTGTCTCTCTCTCTCTATATATATATATATATTATCTTTTCTCTGCATACTCTGAAATACACAACATGTACAATAACTTTTATAAAATATTTGTCATTGTCGTATCATTATTGCATTTCTCAAACTTATTTTGTCTTTTAGAATACAAGTTGTTTAAATAAATATTATTCATCAAGACTAACAAATGGGTTCCTGTCCAGCTTACTAGAGCAATGCTCAACTGTTTTGAAGCTAAGTACATGCATGATCCTATTGAACAAGGAGTGATGCTAGTGCCACTGGACAGCACGTGAAGAGGATGAATTTTCTTATGTATAATTTTTATTTTTTTTAAAAGACCACCAATTATACTCTGATCTCATACATTAAGTAGTCTTATGTATAATTAATTAGTTGCCCATGATCCTTCTCCCTGACACTGTGCCTGGACAGCTGTAATGAGCTGGTACAATAACAGCAGTGGCTTTGATTCGTTGTACAATGTTGACTATTCTTATTTATATGTCTAAGCTAGAAAATCTATTTTAATCATTCTAGATTGAGCTCTCACTAAATTAGTTAAAGCATCAGCCCACCAATTATGAACTGAAATTAATAGTGATGAAATTTGATTCTATCCCGTGAGCTTGAAGGCCAAGCCGAGGCATGAGATAAGGTTGCTAGTTTTTTGGTTCTAGTAATTCGGTTGATCTTTTCTTGGCAAAATAACTAATGAATTATACTCAATACCGGTAAAATATCTCCTCTTAAAAAAAAAAAAAAAACTCTTGATGGTATACAAATTTTTTTATGTCTGATTTAATAATTTAATATGTAATCTATTTACTTCATTTGCCCATTTTAATACATGTCCAATTTAGTATTTATTTGGATTTTAATAAAAAAAATTAATAGTCTATTTGTTTTGCTTGAAATATTTTACAGAAAAATATTTTCTAGATTTTCATGTATTTGTTTCTAAAAAATATTTTATAGTCAATCATAAAACTTGGTTTATTTGACAACTTGAGGCTTCAGAGTACAGTAGAAATCATTCGCACGCTCTCTGATCATCTTCCTATAAAAAGCACATTCATCTTGAGTTTCGACACAGGCAGGCAGCCACAATAGCAATGGAAATCTATTCCTACTTGTTGGCATTCATCATTTTTCATGGGATGATACTATCACAAACCAGTTGCATGGTTAATGCCATATCATTTAAACTACCACCCGGAATACGACCACCACCAAGACTACCACCATTACCACCACTACGACGTCGACCATTACCGCCACGACAACGTCCACAACGACCACGTCGACCATCACCACGGCCACCACCACCACCACCACATCGACCATCACTACATAAAAAAAAACCTATTATTCATCCAGCACCATGACCACCACCACCGAAAGTACTCAATGATGGCCTTCATACTAGTCTTCCTCCACCACCAACAAAGTTTTCCTTGGCCTTTGTTTTTTCTTCCTAGTTTGTAGGTTTGTGTGTTTCAATAAGGCGAAACTTTGTTATCCCTTGTACAATGTCTAATTTCGTGCACTTGTGCAGTGCTCATGGCTATAGCATGACTCTGAGCTCGCAATAAAGCATATTGTAATAGGGAGCTCTAGTCCTCTATAGCTCCCTATTGATTGTGAAATTTCTTTGCCAAACATAAAATGTTTTTTTGTTGTCTGTCTTACAATTAGATCTTCAATACCAAATTAGGGTAGCACTACAATAAGGTTTGTTTATTTAATAATCTTTGATTTTATTAAAAATATGGCTATTTAAACAGTAGTCGAAACTAAAATAGGGTTTCTATTCCATAGGTACCGATGATTAAAACAGTAATTTCACTTAGCACTCTACGATAAACTGTATCTATTGCTATAATGGAAGACTCACGCCCTGTATTTCATGTTAATATGTGCCCATGATTAATTTTGCTTCTCCTGCACCAGGAATGGCTGCAAGCCTTCTACTGGTACTTTTAAAGTCCCTCGTACTCCACTCACCATTAAAATTGCCTCGTTGCTTGTTTTATTTTTGAAATTTTATTTTTAATATCAGTATATAAAAATATAAAAATTCAAGAGTTTTAAAAGAATGGGCACGCAAGGAGGGAGTAGCATGACTGAGGATATCCCATCAATCAATACTAAGAATTACTTTCACAGCATGAGGTGTTTTGCACTCCAACATCTTCTTTTTGGTTTTTTTATCCTTTTGAAACGCAAGGCTATAACACTTCCATCTTTTTTTTTGCCTTGTCAATAATCACGACACCAAAATCAAGAGAAGGACGGATCTCGTTTTTTAATTGGACACAAGAGTAACTATATCATGTATACAATTTAGTTAATAGTTAATATAAGATCCTAAACTGCTTTGTCTGTCGTGATTTTTTTTACTCTTATTTACTCATCATCACAGTCACCAGCACCACCGATCCAGAAGCAGTGCAAGTACTAGCTATAGCTCCAGAGAAAACTGTAAATGGCATTAACAACAAGAATATTCTCAAGATTTGAGAGAAGTTGAAAAATGGTAGACTTCTTCTTAAAAAGAAAACACTGCTAATATCCACGAGGCACATCCGGAAACACTCGGGGCCAAAACGTGCTGTCAAGCATTAATGATAATTGTTTTATTAAGCTTTTTATGTTTTAAAAATATTTTAAAAAATAATTCAATTTTTTTAAAATTAATATTTTTTAATATTTTCAAATTATTTTGATACATTAATATTAAAAATAATTTTAAAAAAATAAAAAATATTATTTTAATATATTTTTAATTAAAATATATTTTAAAAACAACTACCAATATACTCCTATTTCAAGTTCTTCATGGTCATCATATATATACATATATAATGATACTATTTTTCTTAAAAAGTAGAGAGCTCCTCTAGAGAGACCCAATGAAAAGTCAATATCATGTTTGAAAGGAGGATATTTGTTAAAGAATAAAAATATATTTTTTATATTATTTAACCCATTAAGATTTTTTATCAACATAATTTTTTTAAATTATATCATGAATTTAATGATAAAAATATTATAAATGAGTTCAAATCCTGAAATACCTATTCTTAAGAAATCACCTAAACACTACAGTTTGTTTATGAATTGACATCATTCTTTAGAGCTTTTTGGATTTTTCTTAGATATAAAACGTGGAGAGTTGAATCCCCTTCATCAAGAAACCCTTGAGAAGTAATTGAAACCCTAAATCTAGTGCGGGAGAGATACCTGAGCTGGTGTAAAATCATATTCTTTAATGGTCCCATAAGCTGTAGGCTCTACGTTTTGACTGCACACGACATCCATTCATAGTTGTTAAGTAAATTTGATTAGGATTGAGAGGTTGATCTGTAAACCTGTTGATTCGAGGATTAAGTTTGAAATTAAATTAATAAAAAGATTTATCCAATCAAATCTGTTCAACAACTCAAAATCTGCTTGATTTTGATCATTTATCATATAAGACCTTCATACAAAACCAAGACATGGTAAAAAAAAAAAAATATATAGGAGAAAAATCAAACACACAATCCATGATATTAAAAGATGCAAAATAAATTCTAGTAAACAAGAAAAACATGAACAAGATGCATAGTTATAAATGTAGAGACGCCAATTGTTTTCACTCTTTTATGTTGTTATTGTTAATTAATTGTTAGACTTTTTCTAACCAATTTTAGAGAAGGTGATTGAGAAATTGAGATCAAAATTAAAGGAATTAAAATTAGGAATTTAGACTTGGAGCCCATATCTGTAGCAAAAATCCTTAATCCTATATAAATTCAATGAAAATTCTCCTAACCAGTTGTTCTGTAAAGGCATACTTCAACTTTTCCTTTTGGATTTTTATTTTGTCATGGAAATGAATTAGTTGGTACTGTTTTTAGGACAATCAATGCACCGCTTGATAATCTGGTTCTATGATATTAAGATATGATCATTTAACCATTGTTGGGAAGGATTGATTTCTTGGAATTCAAGTCTATATCAATACAAGCATAAACAAATTTAAAGTTGACAGCCAGGAAAGGTCTTGGGGCTTAACTATGGAACCCACTGACCACAATTATATGACGCATGTTTTTGGTGGGGAAACTCCATTTATTTCATAAATATGAAATAATAGATTCAGCATCACTATTTTGAAGGCCGCCTTTGGATTCATGCTGCAAGTAAAGTTCCGGAGGAAGATACAATCAAAGCGATGGAAGACTTCTATAGAGAAATTTATGCAGTGAATGGCATTACTGACTTAAAGCTTCCAGAACATCATCCTGTTTCAAGACTCTTAGGTATCTGCATGAGTACTTTTGATATCATGTGTTTCTATGTTTTTCTCAAGTCTTAGCAACAAATTCAACACTTTCTTTTCCTCTCAATGAATTCTGTAGATTCATGAAATAATTTGTTTTGGATTTGCTGGTACCACTTTGTGTCATTTTTTGTTTTCAGAATTGTGGGTTCTCTCTCTCTATATATTTTTTACTATGAAAGGGAGCAGTAAGTCAACTGTGGCTTAAGATCATGCTGTAGGCATAAATTTTTGGTCCCATCTCATGAATGGAGTGAGGAATCTGTGTGACCATTTCACAAACATGGTTATTGGTTTCTAGCATGGGTGTTCTCACACATGGCTAAAGATGCTGGCTAGCCTTGGGTGTTGACAATGCATCAAACCAAATTAAATTTCCACTTAATTGCTGGATGGGCAGGCCAGAGTAGAACATGATATGGGTTTAATATGAATGTTTGTGCATGACCTCTTATGCGCCTGCCCATAACTATTGGAAATGCTCCTCAACTTCTTGTGAATGATCAACAATAGCAACCTCCTGCACATAGGGTAGCTAATTGTCATGTCATTTAAACAGAACATCTATACAAATTACCGTCTAGGCCAGTTATTACCGAAGTCATCGGCTGTTCTCTTTGCACATCAATTATCTCTCTACTCCAGATTGAAATGCTGTAGGTTGTGCTTACTGTCAAATGTTTTTTTTTTTTCAATTTTTTCATTTCATTCTAAAACCATTTCTCTGTAAAATATTAAAGAGAGTGAGTTTTGTAACTAATATTTTTCTAAAATAGAAAATAAGGGCTTCATTTGGGTTATCCTGAAAGTAATGAATGACAAAGAGAGAGAATGAGAGGGGAACAAGCGGTGCCCTAGTTTTCTATAGTGGAGAATTTGGAAAACACCTTTTAGCTGTTTTCCAGTGCTCTGAAGAATTTTTTTTCCCAAAGCTGTAAAATTCTCCACAAACAAACATGACCGTGATGTTTATCCTGAGCTGAAGTAGGAAGCCTCAACTTATTTTTTGTAGTTTTATATTATGCGTTGTGAAAACCAGTGAGCATTGTTAGAACACTGCTTCCTGTTTTGTCTTGTGAATACAAAATACAATATCTTTATATATTATACAGGGTGTGTTGAAGTGGTTGGCTGTGTGAAATGTGAAGAGCTAGCAAGCTGGGAGGCAGTACCTGAAGGGGTGGGCAGCTGTTTCTTACCTTCTGTCCGTTTACGCATGTCATCTGATATTTTTGTGTATCTGGTGACTAATCTAGATGAGTTTCTTTGCTACAGGTGAGGCTAGAAGGACAAACAGATTTTTGCTGGCTTTGTGAGCAGCCACAGGTATGCAATCTGTGAATATATATTATTTGAAAATGTGCTTAGCTTGCTGATCATTTTACCTCAACAAATGCAGAAATTATTAGTTCCTTTTGAGATGCGAGGGTATCAAGGTGTTTATAACTTGGAAAGGAAGGTATATGCAGTACATCAAAGTTAAATGTCTTGACCTGTGCTTTTTATGTGCTTGGGATTAACATATTCCTGTCTCACAGATCCATGAGGCTGCAATTAGAGGTCTCGTCCCTGTTAAAGGTCCAATGCCAGTAAAATTCCCTCTCCCAAATCCTCAAGATCCGTTTTCCCTGAAACCAGGTTCTATTTCTGTGGGATTCTCTGACAATAAAGCATCTGTTGTGGAGAAATCTGAAGGTCTCAGTGCAGCCATTGCTGGTGCACGAGCAGCAGCTACACAGTTCAACAAGAAAGATCAAAACCTTGTATCTAATACCACAACAAATAGCTATTCCAACTCCACAAGCAGTGGTCGACCAGACAGCGAATCATTGGAAGAAGATAAAATGCTAGAGAGCTGTTCAGTTGGAGGTTCTGGGAGGAGGCCTCAGTTCCAAGTAAAACAGAGCAACTCAATCCCATTAAGTGTGAGGAAAGCAGTAGCCGCGGTCAAACTCGTGAAGATCTGAAACAGATTCCTGGAGCTTCTGCTAAGGTTTTTTCTTGACATATAACCAGTGATTTGTTTTTGTTGTTTTTAGTTTTTTCTGTTTTTGGCTCCTTTAGAAAAGCACGTTTCCAGATTTAACCATGTATGAGAGGAATATGCATGTGAATAGCTCGTGCTCGTGTTGCAATATAATATACTAGGAAAATCTTGGCATTTTCAAGTCGGATTCCATTTTCAGATGTCTTTGATCCAAATACAAATTAATTTGGACCAAGATCCTGTGTTTGGTTGTGAGCTAATGCTACAAGCACAAGGCACTGGATGCACATCCTCATGGACCTCATCTCTCATTTCATATCCGTATATGATTCTGATCTTTTTTGTGATTTAGTTGATCCCTATAATTACTATACAAACTGCCGGTTCATGACCAGTGTGATCCCTTGGCTTTCTAGAGTTTTGCAGCAGCTGTAAGAGGGCTGAAACAATCATGATTCTGCTCCGAAAGAGTTCTATACGAAATTGCGGGATCGAACTGAGCCTCAATGCAGCTTGTAAGTATTGAGTTTGGAGGCCACTTTGCCATCTCTTGTGTGGCTGTATGCTAACTTAGTTTGTGAGGTGTCCGAAAAACAGTCATGTAAAATATTTTACATAATGCAGCCACCACTAGTGATGAAGCTTTCCATTTATTTATTTTTAATAGTTATTTACAATTTTTCTCATTTTCCCCCAAATGCATCTTATAGAAATCATTTATTTGCCATATTTCTTGGTTAATTTAATGAAACTTTTTCTTAATGTCCGTAATTTAAGAACTAATGACATTTTCCCCATCTTTTAAGTTTTTATTAATAATGTATAAAATAGTGGCCAAATAGCAAAGATTCCTTTTTGTTTTTGTTTTTGTAAGCAAATAGTGAACGAATTGATGAATGGAACGACTGGACGACTCACGAAATGCTAAAGAATTATATCTTAAATCTATTAGGCAGAGCTTTATTGCCATTTAGTGGCTTGGCCATCTGCATGCAAAGCCCATATATATATATATATGACATATTGGCAAACTTCTCATTAAAAAAGGTATAAATATGTAATTAATTATGGTTAAATGGAGCTAATTATTGATAATAAATATTAGCCAATTATTACTTTTGGGTGAAAAATATTATGAGTAAATTAAAATTTAAAATTAAAAAAACATTATGATTACACCTTGTCATTTATCACGAAAAAGAAGAGGGAAATTAGAATTCATTGGAAGGGAAAAAACGATTTTTCTTTTTAGGTTCTTCTGCCAAAAAAATCTCAACGAAATAGATAGGAATAGGAAGTCTACGAAGTCTCAACTTTTGAATGTTCTAACGCGTTAGAACTTGAGGCTTCAGAGTACAGTAGACTTTGTCCAAATTAGTTACCAACAACAACTCCATGCCTCTGATCATCTTCCTATAAAAAGCACTATCATATCTTGAGTTTCGACACAGTCAGGCAGCCACAATAGCAATGGAAATGTATTCCTACTTGTTGGCATTCATCATTTTTCATGGGATGATACTATCACAAACCAGTTGTATGGTTACTGTCTCGTTACAACATCGACGACGATTACCACCACCACCGCCGCCGCCCGATAACAATCAAATTATTCATCCAAAGCCAAAACCACCAACAATTAAGCCTTATATCCCAAAATCTCCTCCTCCTCCACGAACACCACCACCACCAAAAGTCAATGATGGCCATCATCCTAGTCTTCCTCCACCACCACCACATACCTATGGTAGCCCTCGTTACCCTCCACCACCACAACGTAGTTAATAACATCAAAGTTGCCTCCACCTTCATCGCAGTATACTTGGCTCTCCTTCCTCAAAAGGAACTCTTCCATTGAGTATGTTTTTTTTTCCATGACAGCCACACCAGCACCGTCACCATTGTATGCCAGTACTACTGCCGCATGATTCATGTTCAAGTTTTCCTTGGCCTTTGTTTTGTCTTCTTAGTTTGTAGGTTTGTGTGCTTCAATAAGGCGAAACTTTGTTATCCCTTTTACAATGTCTAATTTCGAGCACTTGTGCAGTGCTCATGGCTATAGTATGATTCTGAGCTCGCAATTGAGCATATTGTAATATCTCCTCTATAGCTTCCTATTGATTGTGAAATTTCATTGCCAAACATAAAATGTTTTTTCGTTGTCTGTCTTACAATTAGATCTTCAATACCAAATTAGGGCAGCACTACAATAAGGTTTGTTTATTCAATAATCTTTGATTTTATTAAAAATATGGCTATTTAAACAGTAGTCGAAACAAAAATAGGGTTTGTATTCCATAGGTACCAATGGTTTGAGATTTCCTGTCTATGTAGTGAGATTTCGAAAATATAGACTAGCAAAAAATCAAACTAGGCTGCCGAGAACTCTTTATCATTTTCAACTTTAATGTCCATCACCTCTGTAGTTACTTTTCCCGAGCTACGTAGTTCCATTTCCATGAATTTAATCCCCTTTCTAAGAAGTCACCTTATTAATGAGGTCGGGATGTAGCATGTATACAACTGGCTTTTTTTTTTTTTCTTTAATTAGTCATTGTCACAGTCACCGTGACCACCAATCCCGTAGCAGTTTTAGAATATATCTAAATCCTTTAAAAAATAAAAATAAAATAATTTAATAATAAATTTTATTAGACTTGAAAATATTATAAATGCAAGTAATAGTATAAGAAAGTTTACTATGAGCGTCTTTCTTGAATTTTACTTAATTTACTACATAATAAAAATTTATATTTATAAATACTTAAAAACATGTGTTTTTTTTTTATGTGATATAAACATTATTTATTTATTTATTTATAAACTACACCAACAATATCTGCATCTCAAAATTTAAATTCTCCAATCGCTAGTAAAGTCATCATGTTTAAATTCTCATGAACTACAAAAACATGAACTTAACTCTCCAATCGCTAGTAAAGTCATCATGCTATTAATACCCTTGTCTTTTAAGCAATTATGAAAAGGATGTATAGTTATAAATGTAGAGATGTGAATTAGTTGTTGGACTTTTTGATGTGTTCACTCCTCTATGAGATTTCATTATTTCGTCTTTTTGGTGTGTTCACTCTTCTATGTTGATATTGTGAATTAGTTGTTGGACATTTTCTAACCAATCTGATTGAGATCGAAGTTAAAGGAATTAAAATTGTGAATTAGGGAGCCCATATATATAGAAAAAATCCATAATCAAAATTAAAGGAATTAAAATCAAACTTGATTTTAGGCCTATATAAATTCACTTGTCAACCCATGCTCAAAAGTTGTGAGAAACTGTGAAGACCAAAAAAAAAAAAAAAACTCTCAAAATATAGACCCATATCTTTCAGCAAAACATAAAGCTAGATTAAAAACTCATTAGAGCATGAAAGGCAGAATAAAGAAAAATAAATACTTATAAAAACAAGATAAATATTAAAATAAGTACTGATAAAAACCAAAAACCAAATACTTATAAGGTTATAAATAGTAAAAATAAAATACAGAACTTAGAGATAACAAAAAAAAGAGAGGGGGAAAGCCCATCATTGGAGCACTCCAAGTGTCAGAACTTAATTTTTTACCACTTAATTTTTATTTCAAATCAATACATGAAATAAAAAAAACGTGTCTTTTCAGCAAATGTAGTCAATTTGTTTTTTAATGTTTGGCTTGAAATAATCATAAGAAATACAAAACAGATAGTAAAAAAAATATAAAAAAATATAAAAGGAAAAAAATTAAAAAAAAAATTAATGGTTGAAATCAGACCAATAATTGAGTATGAGGGTAAAAATTGAGTTTAAGAAATTTCAGGTCATAATTGATGGTTGATTTAAAGAAATTGAAGAAATGATTTAAATTGGTTTAATTTGACTAAGATTGAAAGGAATTGAAAGTTTAAGGATGAGTTTGAAACAAATAGTCAATTTAGAAAATTAATTAAGGGTCTAATTGAAAAAAAAATTAAAATTGAGTATCAAATTAACTGAATAATGAAAAATTAGAAGACTGAAAACCAAAATAAAAACAATAGAGAAATCTATTATGTGTGTTAGGTTCATTTTTAATTTGTAAATTTTTTAGCTATTTTTTTTATTGTTTTCTTCTCTTGTTTAGCCATGCTTTTATTGGCTAAATCAATTGATTAATAAAATTCTTCTCTTCCATAAAAAAATTAAATTAAATTGAATCCTTATCTTTTGTTTTTGTTTTTGTTTACAAAAATAATAAAATTTCTTCAAAATTCAATAAATTATTTAATTGGATCTTAGTTTTGTTTTTGTATGGTACCCTTGGATATTGCCATATTTTATCTTTTAATTCTTCAAAGGAAAAGATCGATATCTTTGGACAAATTTCATTAATATTAAAAAAAAAAATACTCGGTTAAAAGATAGCATAATTGTTTTTTTGACTTTATCTTTAATATTTATCTTATTTTATGATAACCAAAGAACATATTAAAATAATTATTTAGAGGATGACCAAAGCAGAAGAGCAAGAAGTTATTTGTTGTAAAACCTAGAGATTGGTAAAAACAAATTAAAAGTTAAAAATAAAACATAAAAATTTTAAGTAGTTATTAAATGGCTAGCCAATAAAAATCCAAACATTGTCATATCTATATGACTCTAATCCATCGACTATTGGTGTTCGTCCATCTTTGGATATCGTTTGAACTTCTTGTTAGGTCATTACTTGAGTAGCTAAAATTTGAGTCAAAATATTTAAACTTGGACACCAATCAGTGCAATGTTAGGGTAAAATATACTTTACAGTTTGGTTCACTTTCCTTGTGGTCGGTCATTGGAGCCATCCTAACAAATTAAAGTGAAAGTGGTAGCAATCAAGTTAATTTTTTTACTTCTTATTCCCGTTTTTAACAACAATTACAAATTGAAAGAAATTAGAAAATATATATGCAATCTCAAAACAATTCAATTAGCATGAGAAAAAATCAATGGCGTAAGTCTGAAATAATGATAAATAAGTACTTTAATATGAATGGATTATAATGACAATATTATTTCTCACAACAACTAATGGAGATGGAGTCTATTCCCTTTGAACTGAAATTGAGAATTAGTTGCTCATGGTCACTAAAAATTCCAACAACAAAGATAATATTTTCAAAATTCCGGTGGATAAAGAATGTCTTGGTTGTTTTTCTCTTCTCCTCTTTGTATTTTAATAAGAAACCTTCATTATAAGCTATTAAAGCTAAAGATTAGAAGGTTACAAGATCTAGAGAAAATTCTTCTGATCCTATCAAATTTCTTCTTAAGATACGACTCTCAAACTATTAGTTTCTTGTTAGATTAGGAGATAAAACACGTCCCTCATCTTGCGTCAGTATCTTTGTCTTGAAAACAATTATATTTGACCTGGATCCTTTCATTAAGGTAGTAGCCCTAAATATGTAGATGAATTTGGACTTTTTGAATTGCTTGATTTCGATATTCAAAACTCAAGATATGCACGTTTAACTGTAAAGTGTGAAAACAGAGAATCCTGTTGCAAATAGGATTCTAGTCTGATTTTTGCAGGTCTATTTAGAGGTTCAAACAAATTGGAATGTTTATAATACCTTCATTGAAATCTTGATATGTGTAATTCAATTTAGATTCAGTCTACATTCACATTTTAGAACTCTAACTTGGTGAAGAATTTGTTACAAGATGTAAGGTCCGAAACATAAAATACAAACTTTCTTATATTTTATCAATTAATTTACAAAGTCTTTTAGATATGCTAAACTCATAAAATAACCTCTAATAAGATCACATAAGCTCAAAACACCTTAAAAAGCATAATGTAAAAGGAGTGTATATATATATATTCACCCCCTTTATCACCTTGAAAAATAGATTATTTATTCTTAGTTAGCCAAATACTCCAAGCAACACTAAAAAGAGAAGATTCCACTCTTTCCTTTAAAATTTGTCCTTAGCCATCGCATGTAGCTAATCAAAAGTCTTTGGAATGCACCAAGAGACACCCCCACTACGAGATGAATTTTGAAAAAAGTTTCTAAGCGTTGAAGTAACAAATGGTCTGAAATCTCTAGATCATCCGCACAAAAAGAACAACATGATTGATCAACTCGAAGTACCCGTCTAATAATAAAAAAAAGGGATATTGTATACAATTTATTTTGCACAGCTGACCATAAAAATGTTTGAATCTTTGGAGGAGCTGCAGAATCCCAGATGTTTGATGTAAAAGAGCAAGTTCCATTATAATCCAATCCATCAATTCGTGTACTGCAAGATTATCTAGAAATTTCCCATCTCTTTCAATGTTCTAGATTTTAGCATTTCTGGTTTCCATTGAAACAACTGAGTCTCGTTTATGAGGCCCTGTAGGGCAAAAACTTGATCAAGATCAAGAGCCTTTAACTCTATTGTCCAACCCAACTGCCAAGTCCAGAATCCATTATACCATGAACCCATGTTCAAAATTGTCACTAGCTTACCAATAGACATTCTATACCTTCTGATATATCTATTTTTCAACGATGAATCTCCCAACTACATATCAATCCAAAAGTTAACAGACTCGTCATTCCCGACTATAAATCTAGTGCTATTTCTTAAAGCTTACGCATAAATTCTTGATGGATTTATTGTTTTCATTATTCCCTCTCAAATACATCATATTTTCTTGTTGAAATACGGAAGCCATTCTCGAAACTTGGGAGGTGCTTTTTGCAGATTAAATCTCTCCATTTTCCTTAACATTTTGTGCTTAGTCACCAAAGCCATTTGAGTAACATAGCTTTATGCATTTCGAGCAAGGACCCGATACTTAAACCTCCACAAGTCTTTTCTCTGATAACTTTGCACTATTAGACCTTACAAATCTTTCTTTGTTTAGCAACCCCTTCCCAGAGGAATCTCATTTGAATGGATGCCAGAAGCCTGCATACCCCTTTAAGCATTAAGAATATTGACAAAAAGTATATGGGCAATGAGTTTAGAACACTCTTAATATTGCATATTCTTCCTGCCATACTAAGCATCCATGAGGAAAAGCTATCGTGAATTTGTTAATGACAACCTTCCAAGTAGAGATTTGCCTGGGATTAGCTCCTAAGGACATACCACGATAATAAAAAGGTAATGATTCATGAAAGTTGCAATGGCAAAACCCGCACAGAAAGTATCATCAACATTAATTCCCACCTCAGAGCTCTTATTGAAGTTGATTTTTAATCCTGAACATAACTCAAACCAGCGAAGAATTCTCTTCACCTAAGCAATGATTGAAGATTAGCTGACATGAATCAATCTTCTCCATTTTTCCCCGAAGTCCATATAACCGATCACTTCATCCAGATAATCCCATAACACAGTGTCAAATGCGTTATGGAAGTCTACTTTGAAGATCATACCTGTCTTGCCATTAGTTTGTAAATCATGCATTGTCTCATTAGCAATCAAGAAGCCATCCATAATCTGACGACCTGCAGTAAATGTTGTTTGATTGTCGCTGATCAATTCTGTTACGTGCTTCACTCAATGCATGCAACACATGCAGGGCAGAGGTGCACTGAACGTGGGTGCAGATGGAGGCATAGCTAATTACATTCAGTTAATTACTTTGTCGACGTGGGCATTGGACGTGGGAACAAATTAATTGCATTTTCAGTTACTTTCATTCAATAATACTGAGGAATTGTTTCAGTTATGAAGCGGTTCTTATTCTACAGCAGCAGATTCATTGTGCAACAATTAATTGTGCAGTTTCATTCTGCAGCAATTAATTGTATTAAGTTGCTTTATTTCCGTTAGTTGTAATGGCTATTTATATAGCCGGTTGAATTCAATAAAGTATTATCATTGTCCAGTATTCTACTCCTTGTCTTCCTCTTCTCTCTGTTTCGTAACACATTCTAAATTAAACGTAACATTTGGTATCAGAGCAGGTTCAGTCCATGGACACCCGTGGAAAAACTAATGTTGAATTCTGCAATGAGGTCAATGAGACTTTGGGTAGGCATGAGGCCAGCTTTGATCAACTCAATGCAGCTTTACAAACTATTCTCACTGAATTACAGGCCATTAGTACCACCCAACATACGCAAGCTGTTCCTCCTGACATCAACCCATTTGCACAGGAATCTTCTTCCCATCGAACAACCGACCCCCCTTCTGTTGCTAGTTTTGATCACCCACATCCATCACAACTCAAGTTGAATTTTCCAAAGTTCAACGGAGAAGATCCAATTGGTTGGCTTTATAGAGCTGAACAATACTTTGAGTTTCAGAACATTAGAGTTGCACAATGCGTACAGTTAGCTGCATTCCACCTGGAAGGCATTGCGCTACAATGGTTTCGTTGGCTAACAAAGTTTCGTGGGCCACTCACTTGGGATGAACTTACACAGGCCATCTCACTGAGATTCAGTCCAACCAAATATGAAGATCCCTCTGAAGCTTTGACCCGATTGAAACAAACCTCAATTGTTGCTGTTTACCAGGAAGCCTTTGAAAGGCTCTCCCATAGAGTTGATGGCCTGCCCGAAACGTTCCTAGTTGGTTGTTTTATTGCAGGATTAAGGGATGAAATTCGATGTCAAGATTAAACAGCCCAAAACCTTGGCAGACACAATTAGAGTGGCACGACTGGTGGAAGAGTGCAACCAACTACAGCGCAAGCCTTTTTCAAATAATCGTTTATTGCCAGTCACAACAATTCAGAGGGGGTACTCCAATCCTTCTCCTGGGATTCCAGGCTCATCTCCTAATCAACGAGCAAATATTGAATCCTCACCTTCAACAACTCCGTTCCGAAGAATTACAAATCAGGAAGCTAGGGAACGACGAGGGAAGGGACTTTGCTATTACTGTGATGAGAAATACTCTATAGGCCAACGTTGTGAACAACCACAGTTTTTCATGATAGAAGACTCTCCTTGCGATGAGAACTCTGAGGAAGACCAACTGGAGGCAGAGCTTACAGAGGTGACACCAGAAATTTTCTTCCATGCTATTGCTGGTGCTGAGCATCCCCAAACGATTCGGGTCTCGGGAAAACTACAGAACAAAAGCTTGATAGTGTTGATAGATGGGGGCAGCACTCATAATTTCATTGACCAAGCCATTGCAACTCGGTTTGGCCTGCCGATCGTCAAAGATAGGAAACTTCAGGTGGTGGTTGCTAATCGGGAACGTGTAGAATGCGCAGGCCGTTGCCAAGGAGTCAGGTTATCCATCCAAGGAATGATCATCACAGCTGATTATTATGTTCTACCTGTGGCAGCCTGTTAGGTGGTTTTAGGGGTGCAATGGTTGGAGACCCTTGGACCAGTGGAGACAACTACAAACAGAGGTGAAACAAGATCCCTTTTATGCTTCGTATATAAGCAAGAATACCTCCCAACCGATGACTCTACGTGATGGGGTTTGGTTCCACAATGATAGAGTTTTTCTAAGTCCCACCTCCTCCTTGATTCCGTTGATTCTAGCTGACAATCACTCATCTCCTGTGGGGGGACATTTCGGGTTCCATAAGATCCTTTCTCGGATCAACCACAGCTTCTTCTGGCCAAGACTACGACAGACAGTGAAGGAATACCTGCAAAAGTGTGCGGTCTACCAACAATGCAAATCAGATTGCATGAAACCTGCAGGGTTGCTTCAGCCCTTGCCTATTCCCACGCAAATCTGGACAGATATTTCAATGGATTTCATTGAAGGCCTTCCCATTTCAAACGGTCATTCTGTCATTATGGTAGTGGTAGACCGTCTCTCCAAGTATGCTCACTTTACTCCCCTGAAGCATCCCTTTACAACGACTTCAGTTGCTAAGACATTTGTGGCAAATGTGGTTCGTTTACATGGTATTCCCACCTCTATTGTGAGTGACAGGGATAAGGTCTTCATTAGCTCCTTATGGCAGACCCTCTTTCAGCTACAAGGGACACAATTATGTATGAGTTCCAGCTATCATCCCTAGACCGATGGACAGACCGAGGTCGTTAATCGCGTCCTGGAGCAATACCTTCGCTGCTTTGTCGGCCTACAACCAAAGTCCTGGATGGAATGGATACCTTGGGCAGAGTTTAGCTACAATACATCTACTCATTCGTCAACCAAGATCACTCCCTTTGAGGCTGTTTATGGAATACCACCGCCACAACCGCTCACCTATGTTCCAGGGACTGCCAAGGTTCAAGCTGTTGAGGAATACCTCCAAGACCGAAACTCCCTCTTACGTGATCTTCGTAGAAATCTTCGTATTGCTCAAGAGAGAATGACGATCCATGCTAATCAGCGGAGGCGAGAGGTCTCATTTGAGGTCGGTGATTATGTATACTTGAAGTTACAACCTTATCGTCAGACTACAGTTGCATTCAGAAGTTCCTTAAAGCTCTCCCCTCGGTTCTATGGACCATTCCAGATACTAAGCAAAGTCGGTCTCGTGGCATACCGGTTGGACCTCCCCAAAGACTACCAAATTCATAATGTTTTCCATGTCAGTTTGTTACGAAAACATTTGGGATCAATCACGCCTCTATCATCCCAACTTCCTCCGCTCGCAGATGATTCTTCAATTCTTCCCCAACCTGATTCCATATTGGCCAGACGTGAAATTCAGAAAGGAAAATATCGTCCTAAGGCAGAAGTGTTAGTAAAATGGGTGGGTGCATCGGATGAGGATGCCACTTGGGAAAATGAGTGGTGGTTTTTCAAGTCCTACCCCCAATTTCGTCCTTGAGGACAAGGATAGTTTGAGTGGGCAAGATTGTTACGTGCTTCACTCAATGCATGCAACACATGCAGGGCAGAGGTGCACTGAACATGGGTGCAGATGGAGGCATAGCTAATTACATTCAGTTAATTACTTTGTCGACGTGGGCATTGGACGTGGGAACAAATTAATTGCATTTTCAGTTACTTTCATTCAATAATACTGAGGAATTGTTTCAGTTATGAAGCGGTTCTTATTCTACAGCAGCAGATTCATTCTGCAGCAATTAATTGTGCAGTTTCATTCTGCAATAATTAATTGTATTAAGTTGCTTTATTTCCGTTAGTTGTAATGGCTATTTATATAGCCGGTTGAATTCAATAAAGTATTATCATTGTCCAGTATTCTACTCCTTGTCTTCCTCTTCTCTCTGTTTCGTAACAGATTCTAAATTAAACATAACAAATTCCTAAATAACTAGCTTGAGTCTATTTGAGAGGATCTTTGGCACTATTTATCTTTTATATACTTCACTTTTGGAATCAAAACCACATACGCATGGTTAACTCCTTTTGGAAATCTTCCCGTTCTGAAAAACTCCGTAACTTACTCTAACAATTCCAGACAAATCAACTCTGATACCTTCTTATAAAACTTAAAATTGAAAGCATCTGGCCCCCGTAATTTGAAGACATCACAATCCCACAGTGCTGCTTTAAGCTCCTCCATAGCTACCCCCCTTTCCGACGTTGCAACCTTATCCGGACCAAGCCTCTGAAAACCCTCCGGCCCCATTAGTGGCCTTGTTGTCGTATGATTCTTGAACAATTGAGAATAGTACCCAGTCACCGCCCCTTTAATTTCCGTGAGAGTGCTGTAAGAGTTACCATGATAAGAGATGGTATTGGGACAGTTTCGGCTTTTTCTGACATTAGCCACGAAATGGAAAATTTTCGTGGATGGATCACCGAGTTTACACCAGTTTGCCTAGATTTTGGTTAACCATCCTCCGCTCCCTGCTTAAGTCTCCCAGGCTATTTGCTTCTTCAGAAGTCAGTACTCGACTTTCTTGGATACTTTACAAATCTTCGATTTTTCCATTTTGCACCCCCAACCTACTGTCCTGATTTCCGTAGTGTTCCCTATTCCAAATCCTCAAGTGCTTGGCCATGTAGTATAACTTTTTCAATAAGTTGTATCTACCTGGGAACTGTTTGCAATCACTGTCCCACCAACTTTCAATCTGCGGCATAAACTGATGGTGGGTTAACCAACAGTCAAGGAACCGAAATGGTTTCCATCCTTTAATCTGCTCTTGATATCCCAGAAGCAGTTGTCTATGGTCTGAAAGACCTCTAGGAAGACGCCTCAACATGAAATCAGAAAAGCAAACGTACAGTTGCTTGATCTTCTACTAAAGCTAAGCTGAACACAAAGCCTTAGACATTATTAAGGTTATTTGACTTCAATATTTATTAATAGATCTTCATATTACATCTATTTCTACTCCTATTATTTGGTGTGATAATCTCGGTGCCACTTATTTGTTTGCGAATCCTGTTTTTTAAGCTTATACAAAACATGTTGAGGTTGATTATTATTTTGTTCGAGATAGAGTTGTGAAAAAGGAGATTCAAATTTGTTTTATTTCTTTTCAGGATCAACTTGTAAATGTCTTTACTAAACAACTTCTTACTGCTTCGTTTACTTCTTTTTGTTTCAAGCTTCGGATTGATCCTTTATCCTTATCTTGAGGGGGCATATTATAGAATGTACCTCCACCATTACTATTGTATATTGTTCTAAGAGACCAACAACAGCATATTCAAAACCAGAAATCACATTTAACCCATATAAAGCAATCCAACCCACACCACACTCTTCTGAATTAATATTGAATTTTGAGTTATCCCACAACATTAGAAGTCCCCCCGGGCGTTATCTAACATGCAAGCTAGTCTAAGAATAACTCTTATCGTGAAAGAATGAAAGTATTCCTTTCAAATACGTGTACTTAAGCTTCAACTTTTAATTCAATTTTAATTATCTTATCATTTCTAACAAGAAATTAAGGCTGCCATGTCCCTTATATGGATCCGAATGGGTTTAGGTTAGTGATATTCAGAGTAATATGGTGTGAGGTTGCAGCATCTTGATATGATCAAATTACTGGATTATACAATCTCCTACTAACATTATGTGCACTAGCTGTTGTGTGATTATAGAAATTACAGAATTGACAGCGAATTTGATTATCAGTGGGACAATGTGATTATGTGCACTAGCTGTTGTCTTTTGATAGCAACAGTTTCCTCTTCCATGACTTCGACCACCCCTGCCACGCCCACGGTAGTTGAAAGAAGAGGTCCTTTCGATGGAGGATAGATGTTTCTGTTGGTTTTATGTGGACTCTAGGCTGCACCTCTAGCAGCGATGGTGTAGTAAGAAATGCCCGTTTGGTTGAATCATTGTTAAGAAACTCATGACTCGTGAGAAGACTGTATATTTTAGAGAAAGAAGCTGGTCCACTCCTTGAAGAGAAAGGAGTGATAATATTTCTTAACTCATATTACAATGCATTAGATACGTATAAACTGAAATCAGGAGGGCTAGGCATGGTGCTTGGGATGAAGCTGAATCCTCCTTACCCTAATAAGAAGGAATTCATCTTACAATGCTAGAACATAAAGTTGTTAGAGGTAAGTTTGAGAGAGAGAAAGTGTTGAGCATCGCTAATGAGAGAATTTAAACATAACATAAGTATTTTTTTAAATTTCAAAAGGTTTAATTATAGGATAATCAAGGAGTTTTAGTTCAAACAATATCAGAGTTTACATAACTAACATACTACATGCTGAGCTAAGATTTTTATATACATCAAAGTTTACACCAAAAAACATATTGCATGGTCTAGCTAATGCTATTATGCTTAAGATAATTCTTTTTACATAAGCTTAGCAAAGCAAAATTCTAAAATCTAAAGAGCTCCCTGGGTGTTAGATAGACCTGTTACAAAAACAACTTAATAAGCATACAATTATATTCACAACAAAATTATAAATAATCATGTAAAGAATACAATAAAGCATAAGTTTTCTATTAGTGTCCTAAGGATTCTAATAACCAACTTATAAATTTCCTGGGAAACATATTGTTGTAACCCATTTTTGGGTCCCCGCAAAAAAAAAATAAAAAAAAATAAATAGCCAAAGGAGGTTAGAAAAATAACAAGGGGGGCAGAAGCGCTCAGAAAATAGTCGGAACATTGGTCCAGGAGGTTAAAAATACAAAGATTGGATTTTTGGCAGTATATTCTTGAAGGATGAGAGCCCTATTTAGAAGGAAAATTTAAATTTTGAGGAGAAAAGCCTAAATTTGGATGTTTATGAACTTGATTGGATTTTTAATGGGATTTTTTAGGGGTTTTGATTGCGAGAAAAATTGATTTTTAAATCAATTTGGGCTTTAATTAGAAGAAATTTAAGTTCTGGGGCCAAAATATATTTTTTAGAAATTTATTAGGTCAAATCAGGGGCTTAATTGCATGAATTTTGAAGTTTAATAGCCAATTAGGGGCTTAATTGTGAAAATCCGAAACCAGGGACCAATTTGGAAAAGGCGCGAAGATAGAGGGGGCTGTATTGAATTGATTCAGGGGTCTAATTGAAGAAATTGGAAGTTTATTGATCAATTAAGGGCTAAATTGCATAAATCAGAGGCCAAGGACCAAAGTGAAAAACGCGGCCAACTATGGGGGCAGGGACCGAAATTGGCAGGGACGCAATTGAAAAGAAAAAGATGATTGAGGGCTGATTTGGAATTTGGCGCGTTCTGGCGCCTTTTTGAAATGAAACGGCGCGTTTTATCCAAAACGACGCCGTTTCATACTTTTTTTAAAAAAATAAAAATAAAAAAATGAAAGTCTAAACGGTGCCGTTTTGAACGGCACTGTTCCCCTTTCTTCCCCGCCGAACATACAGTAGGAAAGAAGGAAAAAGAATGTATATTTAATGTCGCTGGTCCCTCTAGCCCACCGACCGAAGACATTGGCTGACCACCTACCACACCGCCGAAACTGAGGGAGGCACGCCTGGACAGCCACGCCCGACCAGCCGCCGCATGACCCGTTCCTTGGCTCCACGATGAAAAAAAAAAAAAACATGCTCATGGGCTCTATAAATGGAGGAGGAACAACAGGAGTGAAAAAAAAAAAGGAAAGAGGGGAGAGAGAGGAGAAAAAGAAGAAAAAAAGAGAGAGGGAGAAACCGAAAAAATAAAAACAAGAGAGAGAAACCGACTAGGATAGAGAGAGAAACGACCGAAACCAAGAAACACAAAAAACAAAGGCTGGGGTATCAACTAGGAAACTGAGAGAGAGAGGGAAGGGGAGAAAGAAGAAAAGGAACAAAAGGGGAACCGATAGGAGGGAGAGCCACCACAGCGCTGTTACTTGGTTTCACCGTCACCGCCACAGCAACGCCACCGAGCACAGCCATCTGCATCACTGCTAGCTCAACCGACCAAGATTCACCTCCTCAGGTACTTAATTCAACGCCCCTTTAGCCATCGTTTTTTTATCTCCTTGTCTGCAGAACGTGCACTGTGCACGTTCTGCATGCAAGGATTTAATTAGCCGGTTACTGTGCATGCGCACAGTAACCGGCTAATTAAATGTTTTCTTTCTTGGGCGGGCTGGAACATCAGCCCAGCCCACACGGTTGGGCTGAGTCCAGCCCTTTCTTTGACTTTGGGTCGGAACATCAGCCCAGCCCATGCGGCTGGGCCGAGTCCAGCCCTGTTGCCTTGGGGGCCGGAACATCAGCCCAGCCCATGCGGCTGGGTTGAGTCCAGCCCTGTTGCCGAAGGGCTGGAACACCAGCCCAGCCCATGCGGTTGGGCTGAGTCCAGCCTTGTGGCTGGGCCAATACAAGCCCAGCCCAAGCCATTTATTAAATATATATATATATATATATATATATATATATATTTATATATATATATATGTATTTTGTGTGTTTTTTTTTATGTACATATAATTTTTTTAAAAAAAAAACAAATAAATTGTGTTTTCACACGGATTTTTCTGTGTCATTTTGGCTAATATAGGTCTATATTTTTATATAAATCCGGTATTAAAAATACAAAAATAAAAAAAAACAAAACTTTGTTTTCATGCATACGGACAAGTCTCTCAAAACTAAAAAAAAAACAAACAAATCATTGTATTTTTTTCTTTTTTTTTTTACAAAAAAAAACTCCCAAAAAAATATATTTTAGCATGCATTTTGGCTTCAATAACCAGTTTATTAAAGTCAAGAGAACATTGGCCAAAATTTCAAAAAAAAACAAAAAATTGTATTTTGTTTATCTTTGAGTATCCGGGATATGACATTACACGTAATGCGTATTCCAGATATTTAATTCTTTTTTTGTTTGGACAATACAACCCGGGGTATGACATTACATGTAATGCATATTCTGGACAATAGGGAACCACAACATGACTTAGATTTTATTAGACAAAACAATGCAGCCTACCTTAGGTAGGGCGTAGTTGGGGTGCTAACACCTTCCCTTTACGCAACCAGTCTCCGTACCTGATCTCTAAAGACCAGTAAGGGTTCTTAGTAACTAGAATACTAGGTGGCGACTCCCGGTCCAATTGTTTTAGCTTAGAGACAAAGAACTCCTTGTCTCACCATATTTTCCACGCCAAATATGTTGCACCACACCCTCATGAAGGGTTGGTGCTGGACGATCTTCGCACCGTCGTACACGTGCGACAGAATGACGACTCCACTAGGGACCTTGTGGACTAAGCATTGTTTTGTCTAGTTTTTTTTTTCTCTTTGGATTTATGTGTTTTATTTTTTTATTTGCTCATATGCTTTAAATTTGTACATATTTGTTCATGCATTATAGATTGTGTCATGCATCATTTATATGAGAGTTTGTACTGAAAAACTTTAAGTTAAGTGGGGGACTAACAGCTTACCTTACGACTTTTAGTCAAGGTTTAAGTTTGTGTAAACCCCAACTCTTCGCTGAGAGCTTAGACTGGTAATGGTTGGTACACGTGCCATCTCGTTGCCTACAAGCCCCCATATTGCCTCCACGAGGGCGATCACTGGGACAACAAGAGACCCTTTTTAGAGACTGAATAGCCAACCTACCCTTGTCAAGCATAAATGTGTTTTGCATAAAACATAATCCTAACCATAAAGCATCCGATTTTCAGGTCTTTTAACAAAAAAAACGATAAGATGGCTATCATTACCAAATTTACTACTGTGGAATATGGGCAGAATTCTGAATTGTCACAATTATCAGAGGAAGATTGCTCTAGAGTTGATGCAAGGAAGCTTCTAGTAGTCAAAGACTTGAATTGCGTAGCATATGAGATGAAGAGAATATTGGTCCATAGCCAGAACATTGATGAGACGGCATTTTCCGGAAAGTATGGGCGATTGCTAGAAATTGCAAAGATAGAAGTATTGAACCCAGCAATCAAAGCCTTGATGAACTTTTAGGATCCCGATTACAGATGTTTTTCCTTTGAAAATGTGGATTTGTGTCCCACTATAGAGGAGTATGGAATGTTGACAGAGTTTCCCAAACATCTGCACAGGGTTTATTTTCCTTTGAGAAATGACAAGGTGATTCCTGAGTTGTCAAAGTTGCTGAAGATTCCACATTTGAGCAGATTTTTAGAGAAGAATGGCAGCGGTTTAAAATGGAAATCTCTAGAGGTTGAACTAGAAAAGAAAAAAGGACAATACGGGTCCATGCTAGAAAGAGACAGGTTAATCGCTTTGGGAATATATGGTCTCGTGTTATTTCCAAGCTTAATAGGGGTTATAAGTCAAGAATCTGCTGCTGCATTTGTGGAATATGAAAATACTCATGTCAACCCTACAACCGCCATATTGGCTGAGACCTTTCTGACCCTCAACCATTTTAGGAAGACGGGGAAAGGCGTAGTGAGATGTTGTATTCAGTTATTATACATCTGGATGGTAAGCCATGTTGAAACAAAGAAGCCGATCTTTAATAATTTTTGGTGGTTTAACCAAAAACCCTTGAAGATAGTGGAGGAAGAAGAATGGGGGAACCTAGGTGATCAAGGTTGGATGAAAAAACTACAAGAGTTACCAAGTAGCAACTTTAATTGGAAGGCCCCTTGGGTTAAGTCGGTTGATGTCATAGTAAGTTGTGGACAAAAATGTTGGGTACCTTTAATTGGGATTACAGGTTATGTCAACTATGCTCCGGCTCTAGTGATAAAACAATTGGGCGGCATACAACACATCCTAAGAACTGTGGGACTTGCTGAATTTTTCTGGTTTTTTAAGGATCAATCCGTGCGAGAAGTGCTTGAAACTATCAAACAAGATTGGAGCCATTTGACTGTAATTCAAAAGGAGTCTGAAAGGATGAGAGACCCTAGCTCAAGTGAAGGATATGAAAAGTGGAGGAATGTGACCCCAACTGCCGCTCCTAAAAAGCCAACGTTCTGAAGACAGGCCTTCGCGAATTATAGAAGGGTCGTTGAAAAGAAAAAAGGTCAGCAATGAGGAAGACCTTATGAAGCAATTAAAAAGGCTCCAAATAGAATTGAGAAAAAGTAAGGGAGATAAAGCAGCATTAGAAAGGATGATGATGGAAGGAGACAAAAGCAAAGTGTGTCTAAATAAACAACTTGAATCTAGAGATGCGAAGATAGTAATGTTGGAGCTGCAGTTGAGCAAAGCAAAGGATGTAATAGAAGAGTCCGAGAAAGAAAGAGGAAGACTAATTTTGGATTCGATGCAAAGTAGCTCTGAATTGGAAGCATTGAAAGCCGACTTTAACGACTATCAAGAGAATGTTGGGTTCAATCAGGACAAATTCTTGCATGTTCAAGCAGAGTTGTTAGACTGAATTGAGAGGTATGATGAGTTAAACAAGAAATATGTGATGATGGAAAGTAGGCTAGTTGAACTGCAAGAGTTTGAAAGAAAGGGGAAAGAAGAGGAGCTTGTTAAGGCAGATTTGGTAGCTAAGAAAAATGAAATTAGGATGTTGAAGGTGAAGTTTGACAAAGAATGAGAAAAGGTAAAGCAGTTGACCGAAAGGTTGAAAGCTTCAGAAAAACATAAAGAACAGATCGACACCAACAACAATACATTGAATCGGAATAACATGTTGCTTATGGAGAAGATGGCCAAAGTAGACGAGCAAATGGATGAAGCTGATATTCATGCACGGATCATTAGAGCCAATGCTCGAAGGGTGGGGAGAGACATCTTTCGTTATCGACAAAGCTTGGCTGAGACAGATGCATTCTTAGAAAAAATTGAGAATCGAGGCCTTGCTTTCCTACCGGTGGCTAGAGATATGGATGAAGATGAAGATTGATGTATTTTGTTCCTTTTTATCCTCTTTTCAAGAGATTATATTAGCCAATATTATGAATGAAAAGGGGCCTTGACCCATCTTTTGTGGAAGAAAATCTCCTATAAAGTAAGGATAAGCCTACCAAAGCAGCAACATGAGCAAAACTACTCCTGATAATAAATGTGACAAAAAGAGTCCATACCCATTACACAAGAAGAAATGCCGGCCATCAATCGATTTTTTTGAAAAAAGCAAACTCACATTACATATGCATCATGCATTGTTCTTTACCATACATTCATTTACATTTTTCCATTCGTCAGATCGTGAAACATAGGTCCCCCTTCCAAAGTCCACCACACTAGGCTAAGATCAAGAATGGAGAATGAAGAGAGGGCCATCCTAGAATCCCGCTACCAAAGTGAATTGGAATCCGTAAGGAATGAAGTTGCCCGAATGACCAATCTGCTTGAGCAACTTTTAAGAGCTAAGAACGGGGAGGGAACGTCTACCCAACCACCTATAGGAGCACCACCAGCTCATGCCCCGGGGGTATCTCAGAACTTGGGGGCAGATTCAGTGACGGGGCAGCACTTTGCACCTGCCATTCCCATTCAACCCCCTCAAGCTCACATCACTGTAGATTTAACCGTAGATGGGCCTTCCGATAATAGGTCCACTGGTTTTATGAACGCCGACAAGATATTAGCTTTGGAGGAAAGGTTGAGAGCAGTCGAAGGAAATGATTGGTTTGACCCCATGCGAGCATCTGAAGTATGCTTGGTACCAAACATCACGGTACCAAAAGACTTTAGGATACCGGAGTTCATAAAGTACACTGGGTTGGAATGCCCAAACACTCACCTTCGATCTTATTGCAATAAGATGGCTGAGGTGATTCATGACGATAAGCTGCTGATCTACTTTTTCCAAGACAGTCTATCGGGCTCGCACTAAGCTGGTACATGAGGCTGGATAATGCCAGGATTAAGAAATGGAAGGATTTAGTGGAGGCTTTCCTAAGCAATACAAGTTCAATTTGGAAATTGCTCCAGATCGAACAAGCCTTATGTCAATGGAAAAGAGAAGCCAAGAGTCAGTAAGGGCTTATGCGCAAAGATGGAGGGACGAGGCCACGCATGTGCAACCCCCTTTGATAGAAACGGAGATGGTGACTTTGTTCGCCAATACATTCAAGGCACCCTACTATGAGCATTTAATGGGTAGCTCATCTCAACATTTCTACGATGTTGTACGTGTGGGAGAAAGAATAGAGCAAGGAATTAAAGCTGGGCGCATAGCGGAGCCTTTAGAGAAGAAAGGTTTTATTGGAAGGAAAAGAGAAGGTGACGTCAACAATTTGGAAGGCGGGTATAAAGGCAAAAAAGTGAATCACCAAAACCCACAAATGCCTACCCATCACATAAACTTTACCAAACCTTTTAACCCCAATCATCAATCAAACAACCAAAACAACCACCAAAGGCCATTCACAAGATACACTTCAGAACAGTTACCTCCACTACCCATGCCTTTAAAAGACTTGTATGCTAAACTGTTGAGCATTGGACAGATAGCTCCGGTCCTTCTACCGCCAATCCAACCACCCTTTCCCATATGGTACAAGCCCGAACTAACTTGCGAATACCATGCCGGCAATCCGGGGCATGGAATTGAAACCTGCTACGCCTTTAAAAGGAGATTGTTAGAGCTTATCAAAAGGGGGTAGGTATCCTTCGAAGACATGCCCAGCATCAATTCAAATCCATTACCTAATCATGCCGCAAGTAATAATGGAGTGGGCATGATAGAAGTTGGGAATCAAAGCAAGGCGTTAAAGGTATCCATGAAAGGGTTATATGACATGTTGTTAAAGTCAGGATTTCTTGAGATAAATGTCGAAGGCCATTTGGAGGGATGTGACTATTGTGAGTTCCATGGGGCAGAGGGACATCATATTGAAGACTGTATCGAGTTTTGCGAGAAGGTTGCAAAAATGATGAAGTTGGGAGAATTGAGGATTGAACCCATGGAAGACAGTCGGGAGGTGAGTATGATGGAAGGTCAAGATAAGATGTCCAGAGTATGTAGGGTTCAACCAACGGCTAATGGACCACCAAAATTAATCTTGGCTAAACCTTCCTACACCAAAGGAAACCATAATGCCATGCCTTATAATTATGGTTTTGCTGCCAACATTCAAGCCCCTCTTCCTTTGTTCCAAACTGAAATCAGTGGGTTGACTCGGAGTGGCCGGTGCTTCACTCCCGAAGAGTTGAGGAAGGCAAACGGCAAAGAAGTGGTAGATCTTGACAAAGCAACATAAGTTAATAAGCCAGTAACTGAAGAGGAGTCAAATGAATTTTTGAAGTTGATAAAACATAGTGAATACTGCATAGTGGATCAACTAAAAAAGACTCCGGCTAGGATCTCCCTTATATCTTTGATACTCAGCTCTGAGCCACATCGGAACGCTTTGCAAAAAGTTTTGAATGAGGCGTATGTACCCCAAGACATTGAATAGAAAACCATGGAGCATTTGGTGGGGAGAATCCACGCAACTAATTATCTCTACTTCACGTCTGATGAGCTTGATGCTGAAGGTAACGGACACAACAAGCCTTTATACATTACTGTTAGGTGCAAAGACTGCCTAATAGGGAAGGTGCTCGTCGATAATGGCTCGGCTCTTAATGTGTTGCCAAAGCATATTTTGAAAGAAATGTCGATCGATGCATCTCATATAAAGCCAAGTACCATGGTGGTCAGAGCATATGACGGCTCACCTCGACCAGTATTGGGGACTTTAGAAGTGGAACTATATGTGGGGCCGCAAATGTTCTTAATAACGTTTCAAGTTATGGATATCCACCCTTCCTATAGTATGTTGTTAGGGAGACCTTGGATCCATGCGGCTGGGGCGGTAACTTCATCATTACACCAATGCTTGAAGTATATCATGAACGGGATGTTGGTGACTGTCAAAGCTGAGGAAACAATATCCATGATAAAGAATGTAGCCATACCTTTCATTGAAGCAGAAGATTGTAAGGATGATAATATTCATGCTTTTGAGATTGTAAACACTGACTGGGTACCTGAAAATACAGTACTAAAAAAGCCAAAGATCTCAGAAGCAGCAAGGATGGCAGCTCATTGTTTCTTGGAACGTGGGATCCCCTTTCTATATAATCTTATAACTAAGGTATCAAAATGGGCTAACTTGACAAAGATGAAATGTGCTGATCAAAGATTTGGGCTGGGGTATAAACCTACAAAAGAGGATCATCGATGGGCTGCTAGTCGGAGAAGGGAAAGAAGAATGGCTAGGATTGAAGGGAGAGAGCCTGAAGAAGAGAAGCTTGAAATCCCTCCCCTTAGAGTGACATTCCCAAAAGTTGCATATGTAATGCAACCCGATAAAGGAGCAGAAAGCCTTGGTCAACAACTATCAAATATGAGCATAAACACCTTGGAGGAGGATGAAGTGGAAGGAGGTGACATGAAGACGGTAGCGGGAAGGAAGGATGAAGCACTGCCACAACTAACTATCCACACCCTGGAAGAAGTCTCTGCTAAGACCTTCATCCGAAAGCTAGCCGATGGCGAGAAGTTTCAAAACTGGGTGACTCAAGAAGCCCCAGTAGTGTTTAAAATGTAAACCAACTTTGTCTGCTTTAACATGTTCTTTTCATTGCTTTTGTTTGCTTTATTCCCTAGTTGACAATCAAGGTTCATGATGTCAATTAGATTTTGTCGGTGTCTTTGAGCCCACCTTTTGTGTGAAATAATGAGATCATGCGTTTTCCAAATTTATCCCTTTATCTGTGCATTTACACCAACACTTTCCGCTTTCAGGAACCCTGAAAGCGGATCTTCCACAACATCACATACACTTAGCATCGAGAATGAATGGCCAAACTTTAACGAACATGTTATCACCATGGAAGGAGAAGAATGGGATGAAAGCAATGTTAAGGAATTTACAAAGTTAGTAGAGCAACATGAACAAACCTGGGAACCAGCTGCGGAAGAACTAGAAACCATAAACGTGGGTAATGATCAGATTAAAAAAGAATTGAAAATAGGGACCTTAATCACTCCTGAGGAAAGAATAAAAATAAAGGCCCTCTTACAAGAATATGTAGATGTTTTCGCTTGGTCCTACGAGGATATGCCTGGTTTGGATAGAAATATCGTCGTGCATAAGATACCGCTGGAGGAAGGTTGCAAGCCAGTCAAGCAGAAGTTGAGGAGAGCTCACCCGGATGTTTGGATCAAAGTTAAGACAGAACTCGAGAAACAATGGAATGCAGGCTTTCTGAAGTAGTCAAGTATCCACAATGGGTATCCAACATTGTTGTCGTACCAAAGAAGGAGGGAAAGATTAGAGTCTGTGTGGATTTCCGAAATTTGAATAAAGCTAGCCCCAAGGATGATTTTCCGTTGCCACATATAGATGTTTTGGTGGACAATGCTGTAGTTCCACATATTCCTTTATGGATGGTTTCTCGGGATACAACCAGATAAAGATGGCTCTAGAAGATAAGGCAAAAACGACTTTTGTTACACCATGGGGAACCTTTTGCTACAAGGTTATGCCGTTTGGTTTGAAGAATGCAGGAGCCACTTATCAGAGAGCCATGGTGACTTTATTCCATGATATGATGCATAAGGAAATTGAGGTGTATGTAGATGATATGATTGCCAAGTCCAAGAGGGAAGACGACCATGTAAAGGTTTTGAGGAAGATATTTGAGCGTTTGAGAAAATATGAACTGAAGCTCAACCCTGCCAAATGTTCGTTTGGAGTTAAGTCAGGAAAGTTGCTTGGATTCGTGGTAAGTGATAAAGGTATAGAGGTGGATCCTGATAAGGTGAAAGCCATCCAATCCATGCCATCCCCAAAGACGGAGAAGGAGGTGAGAGGATTCTTGGGAAGATTGAACTATATTGCCAGATTTATAGCTCAGCTAACCACAACGTGTGAACCTGTCTTTCGGCTATTTGAGGAAAAAGAATCCTGGGATTTGGAATGAGGAGTGCTAGGAGGCATTCAATAAAATCAAGCAATACTTACAAAGTCCGCCTTTGCTTGTTCCTCCTGTATCAGGAAGGCCTTTAATATTGTATTTGACAGTAACTGAAACAACTATGGGGTGTGTATTGGGTCAGCATGATGAAACTGGAAGGAAAGAGAGGGCCATTTACTACCTTAGTAAGAAGTTCACCGAATGTGAGTCTAGATACACGGTGATAGAGAAACTCTGTTGTGCATTGGTATGGGCGACAAAAAGATTGCGACATTACATGTTGTACCACACCACTTTGTTGATTTCAAAGGTGGATCCACTAAGGTACATCTGTGACAAGCCCTATCTCTCAAGTCGAATTGCAAGGTGGCAAGTTTTTGTTGACATAGTTTATACGACAAGGAAAGCCGTGAAAGGAAGCGCCATTGCGACCACTTGGCTGATAATGCGGTGGAAGATTATGAGCCATTAGATTTTGATTTCCCTGATGAAAATGTATTATCAGTAGTGGGAGAAGAGAAGACAGATTGGTGGACCATGTTTTTTGACGGAGCAGTAAATGTTTATGGTAATGGGGCCGGTGCGGTGATCATCTCTCCTGACCAGAAACAATATCCAGTTTCAGTTAAATTGTGTTTTGAATGCAGAATATGAGGCTTGTATCTTGGGTTTAGAAGCTGCATTAGAGTTGAAGGTCAGAAAGATAGATGTATATGGGGACTCAATGTTGATTATCTGTCAGGTGAAAGGAGAGTGGCAAACAAAGGAAGAAAAGTTGAGGCCATACCAGGAATATTTATCCACACTGTCAGAAGAATTCGAAGAGATAAGGTTCACCCATCTAGGAAGAGAAGGGAACCATTTTGCGGATGCTTTGGCCACGTTAGCTGCTATGGCTACAATTGATCTCGGGCATAAGGTACATCCCGTACACATAGACATCAGAAATAACCCAGCTCATTGCTACTCAGTTGAAGGAGAGGTAGATGGAAAGCCTTGGTACTACGATATCAAGAATTTGTTGCAAAATCAGGAATATCCAGTATGAGCTTCGAAGATGGATAAGAAAACCCTATGAAGGCTGGCCATGGATTTCTACCTGGACGGAGAGATTCTATATAAAAGATCATTTGACGGAACTTTGCTAAGGTGTTTGAATGAGACAGATGCTAAAATTACTTTACGGGAGGTGCATGAAGGGATTTGTTTGACTCATGCTAACAGGCATATGGTAGCAAGGAAGATACAAAGGGCCGGTTACTTCTGGATGACATTAGAAAAAGACTGCATCGACTATGTCAGAAAATGTCACAAGTGTCAGGTGCATAGTGATAAGGTCAATGCACCTCCAACTCCTCTGATTAACCTAACATCTCCTTGGCCATTTGCGATGTGGGGGATTGATGTGATTGGACCAGTTAACCCAAAAGCCAGCAATGGGCATAGATTCATCCTCGTAGCTATTGACTACTTCACGAAATGGGTAGAAGCCAGTTCGTATGCTCATGTAACACAGAAAGTGGTGAAGAAGTTTATAGAAAAAGATTTGATTTGTCGCTATGGTCCACCAGAAAAGATAGTGACCGATAATGCACAGAATTTCAATAGCAAAATGATCGTGGAGCTTTGCACCAAGTGGAAAATCAAGCATTCAAATTCCTCACCATATAGGCCCAAGATGAATGGTGCCGTGGAAGCAGCCAACAAGAACATCAAGAAAATTATTCAGAAGATGGTAATCACTTACAAGGATTGGCATGAGATGTTGCCGTTCGCTCTTCATGCATATTGCACTGCCGTAAGGACCTCGACAGGAACTACTCCGTGTTGCTACCCAATTTTTGACCCATGTTTTTGAATATTTTCAAAAAATCCAAAAATAGAGAAAAACAATGAAAATCCAAAAAAAAATATGTTTTTTTAATATATTCGCGTCATTTTAGCATTTTCAACGTCGTCTAAAAAAAAAAGAATTTTTTTTTAAGGGTCGTTTTGAACGCGTTCAACTTTTCACGCGTCATTTTTAAAATCATTGATTTTCCGCATTTGAGTCGACGTTGATATTGCTTGTTTTCAAAAAAATACAAAAAAACAAGAAAAATCAAATTTTACAAAAAAAGAAAATTAAGGGACCAATTTTGAGGCCGAAACAATATTTTTGCCTATGTATACCCGAAACCAGCCGCTCCCCCTGACCCAACACCATTATTTAATCCCTCTCTTTCGGCTGAAAATTAAGGACTTAGCCCCCACCCATGGTCTTCTTTTCCTTGTTTCCAGCCGACAATGGAGGCCCTCCTCACAATGAAAAAACCCCTATTTCTTTTCATTCCCAGTTTTGCAAAGGAGAGGGGATTGGAGCCATTTTTTGGGGTCCCGGCAGTAGTGGGCAGTCCACAATCCCCAGCCCCTTTGGGGATTTTTCTTCTTCTCCCCTGCACCCGAAGGAGGGGGGGGACATTCCATATCCCTCTCATCAACACCAAGCCAGCCTCCTCTCCCCGGCTGAAGTTTTTTTTGGATTCCCCAGACAGACCCTAAAGAACCGAAAGCCAGCCGCCGGCCATCTTCTTTGATTTTTTTCTCCCAAACAGACTGAGCCGCAGACCCCTCTCTTTCCTTTGGCCATAAAGAGAACCAGAGAACAAAAGGATCCCATCTTCTTTGATTTTCTTTTTCTCCCCGGAGGCCGGCCATTTCAAAGCCATCACTCCCTTCCCTCTCTCGGCCATTCCCTCTCCCTCTGAAACCGAAAGCCTCAACCGGCCAAGGAGCAGCCATTACAGCCACCCGCTCCCCCTCATCAACACAAATCTCCTTCCCTTTCTGCCTCTCTCAGCCCCATTCTTTCCTTCTCCCTCCCGCCCATATCTTTCTTTCTCATCTTCAACCTTCAGTCGCGCCTCCATCTTCACAGCTTTCCCCTCTCTGTGAAATCGAACCACAGCAGCCACGAACCAGCTCCCCATCACTCTCTGCATCTGACCCGGATCCACCCTCACCGCCGCCCCTCACCGCTGATCTCCCTTCCACCAAGCCACCGATCTGCAGGCGATCTCCTCAGCACCGCCACCGATCTCCCCACGACTAAAGAACCCAGCTCAGCCACACCGCGAGACAAGCTCCCCTCCTCCAGTCGTTTCTCCAGCGGTGGCCCGCAGCAGCGCCGTCCACAGATCGGCAGCCACCGCCTCCAATACTCCCCCCCAGATCAACCGGAAGAAGAAGGGCAGAATAACGAAACTGAACAGAGCAAAAGGAGAAGCGGATTCAAAACGGAGAAGAACCGAAAACAGATCTGGACCCAAAAACTTAAAATCGACTGCCCTTACTGTGTTTTTTTTTGAATTGCAGGTGACGGACAGCAAGAGATTGAAGAGAGGAGGAAGCCATTACAACCCCCTCACGCTGCCTGATTTTCGGGGCGGCGCGTGAGCCCACGCGCCGCCAGTCACGGTGGTGCGTGAGGTCCACGCGCCGCCACTATGCCCATCACTGTTCCGGGTCCCAGAAGTCCTTCCCTGCAATTTTTGGAGTTTTAGGGACTATTGTGTAAATTTTAAATTAATTAATGTAATTTTTATTTATTTGTTTTGATTTTGAATTTGTATTTGTATTTGATTTTGTATTTGTATTTGTATTGTGATGTAAAAGAAAAAAAGAAAAAAAAAGAAAAGAAAAATAAATGATAAAAAGAAAGTTGTGTGTGTTTGTATTTTTATTTTATGTTATTGAATTATAAAAATAAAAAAAAAGACAAAGATTTAATTGTTGATTTAAATATGGTTAAATATCTCAAGGACAAATAAAATCAAGTTGTATTTTCCATGAAAATGTGAGAACAAGTTTCTACATATATTCGGGGATTTAATAACTGATTTATTCAAGCCTTAGAATTTGATTAATATTTTAAATTTTTAAATCACATCAGAACACGAAGCAGCTTACCTCAGGTAGGGTGTGTTAGGGGTGCTAATACCTTCCCTAACCACAACCAGTCCCTTACCCGCAATCTCTGATAAGACCAGTACATCAGGTTTCCTAGTAGCCCTCAATAAATTACTAGGTGGCGACTCCCATAAACGAATTCAAAGCAAAACACAACAATAACGAGAAAAATCGCCAGTCGATGCCGCGCGCTAGGATTTTTTGGGGTGCGACACTCCGTATGCTCTGGTATATGGAATGTAGGCGGTGATGCCTTTGGAAGTAGAAATACCTTCGTTGAGAGTGTTAATGGATTCAGGATTAGAAGAAGCTGAATGGGCCAAAGTAAGATATGAACAATTAAACCTGATCAGTGAAAAGAGGTTGGCTGCAATCTGTCATCACCAACTTTACCAGAAGAGGATGGCCAAGGCATATGACAAGAAGGTTCGACCTTGCATATTCCAAGAAGGAGATCTAGTGCTAAAGAAACTATTGGCTTTACCAGGAGAAGATCGAAGCAAATGGGCCCCAAATTATGAAGGACCTTATATAGTGAAGAAGGCTTTCTCAGGAGGAGATTTGAAGTTGTCCAGAATGGACGGAGAAGATCTAGCCATACCTGTGAATTCTGATTCTGCAAAGAGATATTATGTCTAATGTGTTCGGCTTTCTCCTAAAATCAACAAAGCAAGTTTGGCCATGATTTCTTTGTGTAAAGAACCTTTTTTTTCATTGCATGGATCTCACAACGCGTAATTTGTTTCTTTCCGAAAAAAAAAATCTCTCGAAAGAATCGTTTTTGTGCATGATTACAAGGAATATATCATAAAACGCTCGAAAATGAAATTTAAGCTCTTCCTAGTAAAAAGGCGACTGAACCAAGCAAACCCCTTAAGCTAACCATATGATGAAACCTTGCCCCTAATAGCATGTTTCCTTCCAAAATGAGAACAAGGTTTATCAATCCTAATAATGTGCGTTTTGAAATGAGGAAAGGCCATTTTTGTCATCCATTCACTTTCTAAAGATTGTATCCTTTGTAGTCCCCATTTGAGCCGGATTGAGTTTCTTCTTTATAAAAACCCGACGAAGACCACACCCTACACTGGGGGCAATAAGAGATCTTTTATTAATGATGAAAACAATGGTGTAAAAAAAAAAAAAAAGGGGTAAAGAACGGAATCCCCAATAATTGAGGAGAGGATAAGAAGAAAAGGGAGAAGGAATTAGAGCAAATTACGGAAAAAATAAAATAAAACAATGAAAAGGGAGAGAAAGAGAAGAGGATTTAGATATTTGAAAGTATAGAACCTCACAATTGGGGGCAGTCCCATGAAAAGAAAAACAAAGAAGATGATGGTTTGATAATGCTTAAAGACTAAGAGGAGGATCCTTAAGCAGGCCTCTCCAAATGCAACCTATGAGTTGGTTTCAAAAAGAGTGGTCTTAAGTCCTTAAACCCTCAAACACTGTTGAGCCTTAAAGCGTCCTTTTCTTTCATATCCCATAGACATAGCCTACATTATAAGCATTCAGAAGTCCTTTCTAATCAAGCGCACATAACTTGGGTTAATAAACGTTGGTCTCATATCTCACAGGATTTAACAAATGAGCGATAATCCGTTTTTAGGAAACATTTCCCTTTTCTATACAACTTTTTCACATAGATACAAATACTTAAAGCTTAAACAGAAGGCCACCTTGGATAAAAGCCTTGGCTTAAAGACAAGCCGCAATTCAGAAACCAAAATAGGATTTGCTTAAAAGAGTTTTCGATGCATATTTTGAAGGTTCCGGTTGTCATGTATAAATTCAAGTCTTTTGAAGGATTTTTTTGGAAAAGATTTTGTTGCGTGTTGGAACGAAAACCAAAAAGCCTTTAATTCGAGAAAAACAAATTAAAGCACTGATAAGAGCATGTAAGAAGCAATGACAAAGCATGCATTTTAGAAAAAGGGTCACCTAATGACAAGGTTGGGGATCTTCTTCCCTGGGATGAGATGGAAAGAAGAGACTCGATGAGAAAGGAATCCAGCATGCCATTTCGAGCACATGAACAAGGTCGTATCAAGAGAGAGTGTCAGAAATTGAAGGAAGTGATGGGACCTATGTTTCCAAAACAGGTAAGGATGCATGCATGGCATCCAACCACAAAGCATTGCATCAAACATTTTTGTCGACTTGGTTAAACAAAAAAACAAAAAAAAAATCCTCAATGTAGTCCAGCAAGATTCGGGACAAAGAAAGAATTGTTGATTTGGAGAACAACAAAGATTCATGGTTTTGACCCTAGAATGGGAAGAAGAGGAGATAAACTCTAACATTAGGGAAATCTCAAAGAAATAGGAAGATCAATCAAGAAGAATTTTCAATTCAAACCTTATCATCTTGAAGAAGGAACATATTTCTGGTTAGAGGGGATTGCCGAAAGGAATCTCAGTCTATCCTAACCACACACAGATTTTGGTTCTGGTTGAAGGGAATCGATGAAGTGATCTCAGTTCATCCCAACCACACAGGATTTTGGTTATGGTTCAAGGGGATCAGCGAAGGGATCTCAGTTCAGCCCAACCACATAGGATTTTGGTTCTGGTTGAAGGGGATCGGCGAAGGGATCTCAGTTCAGCCCAACCACACACACCTTGGTTATGGTTAAAGGGGATCGGCGAAGGGATCTCAGTTTAACCTAATTGGAAAGGATTTTGGTTCTGGTTGAAGGGGATCGGCGAAGGGATCTCAGTTCAGCCCAACCACACACACCTTGGTTATGGTTAAAGGGGATCGGCGAAGGGATCTCAGTTTAGCCTAATTGGAAAGGATTTTGGTTCTGGTTGAAGGGGATCAGCGAAGGGATCTCAGTTCAGCCCAACCACACACACCTTGGTTATGGTTTAAGGGGATCGACGAAGAGATCTCAGTTTAACCTAATTGGAAAGGATTTGATTTTGGTTCTGGTTGAAGGGGATCGGCGAAGGGATCTCAGTTCAGCCCAACCACACATTCCTTGGTTATGGTTAAAGGGGATCGGCAAAGGGATCTCAGTTTAACCTAATTGGAAAGGATTTTGGTTCTGGTTGAAGGGGATCGACGAAGGGATCTCAGTTCAGCCCAACCACACACACCTTGGTTATGGTTAAAGAGGATCGACGAAGAGATCTCAGTTTAACCTAATTGGAAAGGATTTGATTTTGGTTCTGGTTGAAGGGGATCGGTGAAGGGATCTCAGTTCAGCCCAACCACACATTCCTTGGTTATGGTTAAAGGGGATCGGCAAACAGATCTCAGTTTAACCTAATTGGAAAGGATTTTGGTTCTGGTTGAAGGGGATCGGCAAAGGGATCTCAGTTTAGCCTAACCACACATTTCTTGGTTATGGTTAAAGGGGATCGGCGAAGGGATCTCAGTTTAACCTAATTGGAAAGGATTTTGGTTCTGGTTAGAGGGGATTGCCGAAAGGAATCGCAGTCTAGCCCAACCCTACACATTCCTTGGTTATGGTTAAAGGGGATCGACGAAGGGATCTCAGTTTAACCTAATTGGAAAGGATTTTGGTTCTGGTTAGAGGGGATTGCCGAAAGGAATCTCAGTCTAGCCCAACCCTACACATTCCTTGGTTATGGTTAAAGGGGATCGACGAAGGGATCTTAGTTTAACCTAATTGGAAAGGATTTTGGTTCTGGTTGAAGGGGATCGACAAAGGGATCTCAGTTTAGCCTAACCACACATTCCTTGGTTATGGTTAAAGGGGATCGGTGAAGGGATCTCAGTTTAATCTAATTGGAAACGATTTTGGTTCTGGTTAGAGGGGATTGCCGAAAGGAATCTCAGTCTAGCCCAACCCTACACATTCCTTGGTTATGGTTAAAGGGGATCGACGAAGGGATCTCAGTTTAACCTAATTGGAAAGGATTTTGTTTCTGGTTAGAGGGGATTACCGAAAGGAATCTCAGTCTAGCCCAACCCTACACATTCCTTGGTTATGGTTAAAGGGGATCGACTAAGGGATCTCAGTTTAACCTAATTGGAAAGGATTTTGGTTCTGGTTGAAGGGGATCGGCGAAGGGATCTCAGTTCAGTCTAACCACACAGACCTTGGTTATAGTTAAAGGGGATTGGCAAAGGGATCTCAGTTTAACCTAACTGGCAAGTATTTTGGTTCTGGTTGAAGGGGATTGGCGAAGGGATCTCAGTTTAGCCTAGCCACACAAAGATTTTAGTTCTGGTTGGAGAGAATTGCTATAAATGAAGAGTTTCAGATCAAACAAGTTATGAGAAGATCAGTTTCGGAAGTTTACTTTTGTTTATCTTTACAAAACTTACTTTGCAAAGTCCTTGCTTCGTAAGCATTGTAAAGAGGGGGCATCTGTTGTAACCCATTTTTGGGTCCCCGTAAAAAAAAAAAAAAGCCAAAGGAGGTTAGAAAAATAACAAAGGGGGCAGAAGCGCTCATAAAATGGTCGGAACATTGGTCCAGGAGGTTAAAAATACAAAGATTGGATTTTTGGCAGTATATTCTTGAAGGATGAGAGCCCTATTTAGAAGGAAAATTTAAATTTTGAGGAGAAAAGCCTAAATTTGGATGTTTATGGACTTGATTGGATTTTTAATGGGATTTTTTAGGGGTTTTGATTGCGAGAAAAATTGATTTTTAAATCAATTTGGGCTTTAATTAGAAGAAATTTAAGTTCTGGGGCCAAAATATATTTTTTAGAAATTTATTAGGTCAAATCAGGGGCTTAATTGCATGAATTTTAAAGTTTAATAGCCAATTAGGGGCTTAATTGTGAAAATCCAAAACCAGGGACCAATTTGGAAAAGGCGCGAAGATAGAGGGGGCTGTATTGAATTGATTCAGGGGCCTAATTGAAGAAATTGGAAGTTTATTGATCAATTAAGGGCTAAATTGCATAAATCAGAGGCCAAGGACCAAAGTGAAAAACGCGGCCAACTATGGGGGCAGGGACCGAAATTGGCAGGGACGCAATTGAAAAGAAAAAGATGATTGAGGGCTGATTTGGAATTTGGCGCGTTCTGGCGCCGTTTTTAAATGAAACGGCGTGTTTTATCCAAAACGACGCCGTTTCATACTTTTAAAAAAAAAAAAAAATGAAAGGCTAAACGGTGCCGTTTTGAACGGCACTGTTCCCCTTTCTTCCCCGCCGAACATACAGCAGGAAAGAAGGAAAAAAAATGTATATTTAATGTCGCTGGTCCCTCTAGCCCACCGACCGCCGGTCCCTCTAGCCCACCGACCGAAGACATTGGCCGACCACCTACCACACCGCCGAAACTGAGGGAGGCACGCCTGGACAGCCACGCCCGACCAGCCGCCGCATGACCCGTTCCTTGGCTCCACGATGAAAAAAAAAAAAAACATGCTCACGGGCTCTATAAATGGAGGAGGAACAGCAGGAGTGAAAAAAAAGAGGAAAGAGGGGAGAGAGAGGAGAAAAAGAAGAAAAAAAAAGAGAGGGAGAAACCGAAAAAAAAAAAACAAGAGAGAGAAACCGACTGGGATAGAGAGAGAAATGACCGAAACCAAGAAACACGAAAAACAAAGGCTGGGGTATCAACTGGGAAACTGAGAGAGAGAGGGAAGGGGAGAAAGAAGAAAAGGAACAAAAGGGGAACCGCAGGAGGGAGAGCCACCGCAGCGCTGTTACTTGGTTTCACCGTCACCGCCACAGCAACGCCACCGAGCACAGCCATCTGCATCACTGCTAGCTCAACCAACCAAGATTCACCTCCTCAGGTACTTAATTCAGCGCCCCTTTAGCCATCTTTTTTTTATCTCCTTGTCTGCAGAACGTGTACTGTGCACGTTCTGCATGCAAGGATTTAATTAGCCGGTTACTGTGCATGCGCACAGTAACCGGCTAATTAAATGTTTTCTTTCTTGGGCGGGCTGGAACATCAGCCCAGCCCACACGGTTGGGCTGAGTCCAGCCCTTTCTTTGACTTTGGGCCGGAACATCAACCCAGCCTATGCGGCTGGGCCGAGTCCAGCCATGTTGCCTTTTGGGCCGCAACATCAGCCCAGCCCATGCGGCTGGGCTGAGTCCAGCCCTGTTGCCTTTTGGGCCGGAACATCAGCCCAGCCCATGCGGCTGGGCTGAGTCCAGCCCTGTTGCCTTTAGGGCCGGAACATCAGCCCAGCCCATGCGGCTGGGTTGAGTCCAGCCCTGTTGCTAGAGGGCTGGAACACCAGCCCAGCCCATGCGGCTGGGCTGAGTCCAGCCTTGTGGCTGGGCCAATACAAACCCAGCCCAAGCCATTTATTATATATATATATATATATATATATATTTATATTTATATATGTATTTTGTGTGTTTTTTTTATGTACATATAATTTTTTTTAAAAAAAAAACAAATAAATTGTGTTTTCACACGGATTTTTCTGTTTTATTTTGGCTAATATAGGTCTATATTTTTATATAAATCCGGTATTAAAAATACAAAAAAAAAAAACAAAACTTTGTTTTCATGCATACGGACAAGTCTCTCAAAACTAAAAAAAAAAAAAAAACAAATCATTGTATTTTTTTCTCTTTTTTTTTACAAAAAAAAAACTCCCAAAATATATTTTAGCATGCATTTTGGCTTCAATAACCAATTTATTAAAGTCAAGAGAACATTGGCCAAAATTAAAAAAAAAACAAAAAATTGTATTTTGTTTATCTTTGAGTATCCGGGATATGACATTACACGTAATGAGTATTCCGGATATTTAATTCTTTTTTTGTTTGGACAATACAACCCGGGGTATGACATTACATGTAATGCATATTCTGGACAATAGGAAACCACAACATGACTTAGATTTTATTAGACAAAACAATGCAGCCTACCTTAGGTAGGGCGTAGTTGGGGTGCTAACACCTTCCCTTTACGGAATCAGTCTCCGTACCTGATCTCTAAAGACCAGTAAGGGTTCCTAGTAACCAGAATACTAGGTGGCGACTCCCGGTCCAATTGTTTTAGCTTAGAGACAAAGAACTCCTTGTCTCACCATATTTTCCACGCCAAATATGTTGCACCACACCCTCATGAAGGGTTGGTGCTGGACGATCGCCGCACCGTCGTACACGTGCGACACATATGAAGACCAATTAAACATCATTTATTTGTTCTTAATTTATTACTCTTATCTTCTTACATGAACCTAGTACCTTCCTTTAATTGGTGTTATTAGATCTTCAACTTTGCATAGTCTAACCTGGATATTTTTAGACAATTATACTTATCAGGTCATCCAAATATGGATACCCTTTACGAATCAAGCCTTATCGATCATTCTCGGGTGTTCCAATGTGGATTTCATTAGCGAAAACTACTCTCGTAATTCATTTTCCAGCAACCCTATCATGGATGTCATTAGCCGAAACTAATCTCGTAATTCATTTCCTGACATCCCTATCACGGATGCCATTAGCCGAAACTAATCTCGTAATTCTTATAACGGATGCCATTAGTCAAAGCTAATTTATTAATACACCAGAATTTATTTCTATCAAACTATCATGTTATGAACAATTTGACCTCTTGGGGTTTACATTATCACTTTAATAGTTATATTGACTTCCGAATTTATTTACTTATTCTGAACTTACTCCATAAAGATTGGTTTTTTATTTTTATTTTTTTGTTCTCTAATTAATTTCAACTTGGGGTTTACATTATCACTCTAGATACACTTGATTTATTTACATCATTCTTTTTGTTTTTATCTTCAATAATCTTTTGTAATTTTTAATTTTTTTCTTTACCTTTTTTTTGAAATATTATTATACAAAGATTAAAAGAAAAGATGTTTCACTATAGTAATTACAATGTTGTTCTATTTCTTTACCATGTTAAAAATTTAGTTGAGATTTTATATATTTTTATTAACACATATAATTTTTATTTTATTGGTACGGAATGTTATTTTCAAGCAATTGGACAATACTGAATAAAGATTGTTTTATTTATGTCATGACAGGTTGATGACGGCATGGATGACAAAGAAAATGCTGCTTTGCTATATTCGAAAAGCAGTAGTTTGTTAGTTTTCCTTCTAGTAGAAAACCGAGTCCACCGAGTCCGGTTTAGGCTCAGTCACCGGTTTAGGCTTTGAAGTCATAAATATCCTTAATAACAGGCAATAGAGACGAACCTAGAATTATAGATTAAAGGGCTACAAGATATAATTATTCTCACATAGATGTTAGCAATAAGATAATATATATATATATATATTGAAGATCAATCCAGATTTCAATAATCTTCCGTGCTGCTAGAATCACCCATGAAAAAATCAGCCCATACTTGTCCAAAATGAAAGGTTTTCTAGGAAAAATCTATACTCTTTCGGCTGACTTAAGAAGCCTATAAATTCTAGGTGCTGGATTTGTCTTGGATGCAAGTGGTGTGTGTGCTGGAAAGTAAAGTATGTAAGAAAAAGAGAGTTAGGCAATGTGTAGACCCCTTAATAAATAATAGAAGTCCGTCGATGATGTATCAAATTGTAGGAGGAGGACCTAAAACGCGTTTTATTGAAATTAAAAATAAAATAAAAAAGACAGGCTGGAAAATGCTAAACAAAACTCTTGCACAGTTTACAATCAAATTGCATGCATGTAGACTTTTCGATTAAAACCAAACAAATACACACTAATTTATTCGGACAAGTTCACTTTGTGTCCTGTATGGAAAGTCTTCAGAAACCGGTTACTAATATAAATGGGCACATCTTACTAGTGTTCCTACAACAACCAAAGATGGGTGCCATTTCATCTTTACTTTGTTTCTTTTTGATCCATTTTCTGCTATTATCATCTCATAGTAGCTACATCTGCAATGCTCTTGAATGGTCTTCTTCTGATGCAATTTCTCCAAATGATTTTCCTAACTACAAGGTGAGGGCATTGAGAAGGCGAATACCATCGCCACCACCTCCCAGGGTCAATCCTCCTCTTCATTTCAGCCCTCCTCCTCCTCGGGCACCGCCGCCTCCACCATATTGATGCTTCTGATTTGTGACTGCCACTGCTGCGCTGCTTGCACACATAATGTTTTAATCCTTGTCCGTGCATAGCACCATGATAATGAGTTTTTTCCAACTCCAAGGTTGTTTTGCTTTGCTTCCGTGCTGATGTTATCCATATTAGAATATTGTAATCAGAATAAGAGCAAAAAGTTTTTGGAGTCTATTGCAATTTACTCAAAATTAGTTAGAGATTTATCCGATGCGCACTCAAAAGATATGAATATAAAGTTCCATAAAAAAAATGATTTGCAAAATTCATGTGACAAATAATAATAATAAAAAAACTCATGCCAAGAATCAATAAATTTCCTTTTCATCCTTTATGAAAAGCGTAGAATAGGTAGACATTATATGAGTTCCTTAATCATTTAATTCAGTTGATTTCCACGTACCACCAACCAAAAGATAGACAAAATTTCCAGGAAAACAGCAACCACACTAGGTGCGAGGTTGCGATTACCTTGTCTTTGACCTGCTGCAAAATCTCTACCAAATCCCTTGGAATCAGGGTACTGATTAATGATTAGAGCTACGGTTCTTCCTTTGGATCTTTTAAACATGAAATTTATAGAAAAAGACCAAACATTTGTTGACAATTTCTCTATTTTGGCTTCATTATATAATCGAAGGGTTTCATGCTGCAGTCACCCCTTGTTATCAGTAGGCTTGTAACTTTGTAGGCAGTTGTGGCCCAATGTATAGTGTCTGAAACATGAATATGATCCCTTTTCATTATTCCAGATCATTCAGGGATTTATCTCCGATTGAATTTTATGCAGGGAGCAGATCCAACGTTTATCAAAAGAATTGTCGACACGGGAGCAGCCAACGTAATCTATTTGTCTCCAGGAGCAGAGGAGTTAAATGAGCTGCCAGTTATCAGAAAATGTGTAATGGAGTACAGACAAAACTCCCCAGTAGTCAAGAAGGACACACTCCTCTTCGTCAAGATATTTAGCTCTAGCCCAGTTTGGGGAGGCAACAAGTTTAATCCATAATCCAGCTCTGCATCTTGTGCAGATTGGTTTTTGTTCATCCAAAGCTGAGACTACAGATACAAGCACTAGGAAACCATTCCCCATGATAGTTAGGAATGAAGTTCCTAATATCAACTCTACAGAGAATGGCAGCAGCCAGAGAGACATGGATCCACGCCACCACAAGATTCCTTACTTTGTGGTCTCCAGCGGTCGAAAAGGATCAGACACGGCTGTGCCTTACCTACAGAAATTAGAGAAGGATAATTTTCCTAAACAAGATCCTTTCAGGTAAAGGACAGCATTAATGCTTTGAGAAGCTTTAATGCATGGCGAGGACTGCCACTATTGTAGTAAACCACGATCCAAGCCAGTGGCCACCAGCTCACAGAAGAAAGCGACGGCGACGATGGACTTACATTTTTGCGCCAGATTTCAAATAAAGCGCCGGTTTCAAAATGTAAAGAGAATTGAATTTCTCTCCAACCATGTAATCCTTTACTATATATAAGATTACTCCCGGTCTAAAAGGATCATCGATCACACCCACAATAGATCATAGATCCTCACAATCCTTGAAAGAAAAACACCATGTATCCAGATATATCCATTATGAAATAAAACATCCATTAGAATATATGTGCATCGTGAAATGTACGGACATGAGTATGGAAAGATAAGAGGAAAGATCATCCATAATCTACCAGAAGGTTATCCGTTACTGAAAGTGTTGCTACCCAATTTTTAATCCGATAAATTTTCAAGAAAATCCAAAAATAACGAAAAACAACGAAAATTTAAAAAAATATGTTTTTTTTAATATGTTTGTATATTTTAGCATTTTCAGCATCGTCTTAAAAGAATTTAAATTTTCAAAGGTCTTTAGAACGCATTCGATTTTTAACGTGTTATTTTTAAAATCAATAATTTTCCTTATTCGAGTTGATTTTAATAAGAAAAATTAAATAAAAAAATCAAATTTAAAAAAAAAAAGTTGAGTGACCAAATTTAAGAACATAATAATATTTTTTTACTATAAATTGAAGTTTCTAACACATACATAAGGGGGGTAATTTTACACAATTAAAGAGAATCACAAAAAAACCTTAAACCATAAAAAACCCTAAAAACCATAACTCTTTCAGCCCCGTCACCCAGGTAGCCGCTCACTTCCCCTCTGCCAAAAAGAAACCAGAACCGGCCCCTTGACCATCTGACCTTTTCTCTTTCAGCCACCACCTACGCGCTCTCCTTCCTTGCTCGCTAGCCAAACATACCAACCAGACACCTTTTCTTCTTCTCCCTCTGTCACACACACCCGCCCACAACTCCCTCTCTTTCTCAGCAGACCACCCCTCCATCTTCTTTCCCCATCTCCTTTCTCCCACACACAACACCAACCTGCTTATAAGGAGACATGTGGTCAAGTTGAGGAGTTGATAGGTGATTAATTAGAAAAACTGCAATGGAGAAGGCTTCAACCTAAAAGCTGTGGGGCAAGCGAGATTGGGCCAACAAACAAAGTCTCATTACACCAATTTGTCAATGTTTCCTTTCCACCACTCTATTTTTTTTGGGAGTGTATGAACATGAGATCTGATAAGATATTCAATGTTCATGTAAAAATGTCAGAAATAATTTGTTAGTTAATTCACCGCCACCATCAATCTATAGTTGCTTGATGTTAGAGTTAAAAGATTTTCCACCATCTTTTTTAAGTGAATAAATGTTGTAAGAACTTCTGATTTCTTAGCCAATGGATATAACCAAGTGAATTGAGTATTATCATCGACAATGAATAAATAATAACGATAACCAAAATTTAAAGAGATTGGTGCAAGGCCCCATAAGTCAAGATGTAATAGTGCTAATGAAAATTGAGCATGAGATTATCTGTATTCAAAGGGCAATCGACAAGATTTTTCTAATGGGCAGATATGACAATTTTTATTGGAGACAATTATACCATCAAGTGGTAAGTGATACTTATTCAACGATGCAGTAAAAACTGAATGAGATGGTGTTCAAGTCGGGCATGCCACACGCCCTGTGTTATACGCTTTCCATAACAATTAATCTGACGAGCAATATGAGGGGATGTCTGAATATGATAAAGGCCATCAGAACTATTATCAGTAAGGAGTACAATCTCCGTCTTGTTGTCCTTCACTTGAAAACCAATAGCATCCAACTCAAACAACAATCATTATCACAGCAGAAACGATAGATATAGATCAAGTTTTTGCGGATCGTAGGCACACACAAAACTTCATTAAGATTTAATGATTTATGCAACCTGGTCAACTTTGTATTGCCAATATGAGTTATTCCTAATTAATTGCCAATCCCAATAATATTTTTATCTGTACCTGTGTAAGGATGAACATTGGGAGAGAGGTGGCTTTAGTTGTCATGTGGTGAGTAGCACCTGAATCAAGATATCAATTGAGGTTTGCCACATCAGTAGGAGGAGGAAAAGAGGTTGTCAAATTTTCTGCCATGTATGCATGAGGCCTATGGTCAGGGAAAAATCGGGCTATGTGGCCTAGCTTATCGCACTGAAAATAGATTACTTCACTCCATACTCAAGGAATTGCCTTGTGGTGCTGGAAGTAGAGGAGGGCGGCCATCAAAGAGAGTCATAGGAGAAGAAGCGACAACGATAGATTGTGGGTTGCGAGGCTAAGAATGATGATTTGGAAACCAAGCCCCTTGAATCGGCTCCCAATGCTCTGTTCTCCTTGATCCACGCCCTTAGTTCCAATTCCTGCCACGATAGTGTCCTCTTATAGATCCGTGATGAGTGTTGTGATTGTGACTAGGCATGTTTGAATTGAAGGTGTGCTCATTGGGCACACGATCAGCAGCCATAACAACTCCTGAAGCCACGATAAGAGACATCCGTTTCTGTAAATGATCTTCTCATAGAGCTAGATCATAGAATCAATCGAAATCAATATCAGGATGTAGGTGAAGTGTTGTGGCTAACTCTTTGTATTCAAGACCAAGTCCATCCAAAACATAACTAATGAGTTTATCATCATTCATTGTTGCACCAGATTGTGTGAGGGAATCAAAGAGCAATTTGGCATAATTGAGATAATCAGTCACTGTTGTATTGTTGTCCTTTCTAATAGTGTGAATTTGGTCTCAAAAAATCCGTACACGGGTACGCAAGAGGTGAAAGGTGCTTGGCCAGCATGGTCCAGACTTTATGAGCAGTGGTACAAGGGATGAAAAGTGTTTTGATGGAAGAGGAGGAAGTCGCTTTGATCCAACTCAAGACCAATTTATCCTTGGCTAACTCTAGGTGCACACATCCATCTTCTTGCACTTTGGGTGGGTTTGTGTTGTTCTTGATGACTTCTGCAAGGTCGTGCATATCCGATGTATCTTTATATTGGGATTTCCAACTCAGGTAGTTGGTGCGACCTATAGAAACAAGGAACAAGGATGAGATATTGAAGGAGGTGGGCAAATAATGGGATGAGAGTGGAGGTGACATTTTAAAAATCAGTTTTGACATATCAAGATTGCTTGATTTTCTAGATTTAGGTGTGTTGGCCATTGGTTTGAGTAGGATCGATATTTTGAGGTTTAGAGGTTTAGCTCCGAAGAGCTCTAATACTATAAAATAAAATGAACTCAAGAGAAAGAGAGAGGGATGAGAATAGAGAGATTAAGAACAATTGCCACAATCAAGATGATTCGTTTTTTTTTATTATCTATAGTATAAATATTGGTATATGGATTATACTTTCTCAAGTCTATTTACAGAAACTCAGTAATACAAGGTAACTCCAATTAATTATATATATTACAGCCTTACAGGGGAATTATATAAATTACAGAGGAATTGTTAATTAATCATTCTGACTGATGAATGCCATTGCTTGTGGTTAGGAGGCTTCTAAGGCTGATGTAACGAGATCAGCGGATTTAATGAGACTGACAGATTTCATGGGATCTGCTGGTGTAGTATTCTGTTTACAAGAGTGGTGTGCGTGCTGGAAAGTATAGTTTGTGGGGATGTGCGCCGTGAGTATGTAAGAAAAAGAGAGTGAGGTGGTGTGAAGAATATTATTAAAAAGTGTACTGTGTAGACCCCTTAATAAATAACAGAAGTCCGTCTATAATGTATCAAACGGGTTTTATTTTAAAAAAATAGAAAGAAAGAAAAGAAAGACTGGTCTGCAAATGCTAAACAAAACTCTTGCACAGGTTACTATCAAATTGCATGCATGTAGACTTTTCGAATAAAACCTAACAAAAACACGCAAATTTATCCGGACAAGTTCACTCTGTATCGTGTATGGAAAGTCTTCATAAACCGGTTACTAATATAAATGGGCACATCTTACTAGTGTTCCTACAACAACAAACGATGGGTGCCATTTCATCTTTACTTTGTTTCTTTTTGATCCATGTTCTGCTATTATCATCTCATAATAGCTACATCTGCAAGGCTCTTCAATGGTCTTCTTCTGATGCAATTTCTTCAAATGATTTTCCTAACTACAAGGTGGGGGTATTGAGAAGGTCAATAAAATCGCCACCACCTCCCAGGGTCAATCCTCCTCTTCATTTCAGCCGTCCTCCTCCTCGGGCACCGCCGCCTCCACCATGTTGATACTTCTGATTTGTGACTGCTACTGCTGCTCTGCTTGCACACCGAAGTTTTAATCCTCTTCCATGTAGAGCACCATGATACATGAGTTTTTCCAACTCCAAGGTTGTTTTGCTTTGCTTCCGTGCTGATGTTATCTAAATTGGAATATTGAAATCAGAATAAGAACTTAAAAATACTCGAATCTATTGCAATTTACTCAAAATTAGTTAGAGATTTATCTGATGCGCACTCAAAAGATATGAATATAAAGTTCCATAAAAAAAATGATTTACGAAATTCATATGAGGAATAAAAAAAATGGGAGCGATGGATTGTATTCATTTTACACCTCATGCCAACAATCAATAAATTTCCTTTTGATGCTTTATGAAAAGCGTAGAATAGGTAGATAGCCATTATGTGATCTCTATAATAATTTAATTCACTTGATTTCCAGGAAAACAACAACCACACAAGGTGCGAAGTTGCGATTACCTTGTCTTTGACTTGCTGCAAAATCTCTTCCAAATCCCTTGGAATCAGGGTACTGATTAATGATTAGTACTACGGTTCTTCCTTTGGATCTTTTTAACATGAAATTTATAGAAAAGACCAAACATTTGTTGACAATTTATAGAATAATATATAAATTAAGAATAGATCACCACTGCAAAGTTTTATTACAATAGTACATATAATATCCACGAGTCACTGCTCCTTTTATTACAATACATTCATAGAGAGTTCCACCATGAGCTCAAAAGCAGGAATTATACAGCATTATTCATACAGAGGCACTTGCTCAATATATAATAAAGCGACATAATCTTTTAAGCTTAATGGAATTGTGTAGGCGTCATCATTCGCATACACAACATCTGTAGCTCGAACAAGGTTAACAAAATGTTGAAGGAGAAGCATTGGAGCATTAGTTGGCCTCATGCAATCTTCATTGATATCCTTCCATACATTAATGTCCATCTTTTGGATCTCTTCAATTGCTTTCTTCTCCGATACATCATATTGTTTCATATAGCATTCAACGCCGGATGCACAGTCTCCTCTCTTTTGTTCATCCTTCAAATATATAAACGATGTCATAATTGTCCGAAAAGAAACTTAGCATGAAAAAATTGAGAAGAAAGACGGGAATAGTCATGAGCTGAACCTTGGTTCAATTTTTTTGATGCACGAAAGTAATTGAAAAATCTTGTAAACTATTAAGTATATCATAATTTGAACTAATACTTTTGCACTTAAACGATGTAATTTTTTTTTTTAAGAATTCAGACATCGTACCTCGTGGCCCACTATGTCATTCCTCAAACGACCGATCATCTTCCCAGCTTTAATAATTTTTGGATTACTTTTTAACCAGTCATACTCCTCCCCTCCTGCAACTTCTTCCATTCCAAGGAAGGATGCTGCCATAATTACCCCAAAACCACCTGTGGCTAATCCATTGCGCACATACTCGTCGAATGTTGGGACATGGCATTTATCTGCCCACTCCGCCTCCGCATGGTAGCCTCTCACCAATTCTTTGAACTAATAGCATACAAATAAAACAAAGATTGTGTGGTAAAACCTATGCAATATTTCAATTAATATATATACAGTAACAATATATTATGCTAGAAATAGTAAAAGAATGCATGAGACTGGAAAAATGTTCATACTTCCTCCTTAAAATAATATGAGGCATAGGATCTTCCTTGCTTTCTCATATCATTATCAGTTTCGTTGAAAAGATTCAGAAGAGCTCTATAAAGAACTTTCATGTAGTCGGCAGGTAGTTGATCAATAGCATTCATGCTGCATCTAAAATTGAGACAGAAAATTACATGTCCTTTCCTGAACATCTTTGTATGGACTTCCATGTTTATGAAAGATTTAGAGGAGAAAGACAGACAATGAGGTAACAAGAAACAAACCTTTCAATTGCATTAGTAAAATGTTGTGTTTCTTCAAAAGATGCATATGCATCATATGTATCGTCTACAAGTGATGCAATTTTTGTATATTTCGTGACCATCATCCGAGAGAAAGCATATTGAGGCTGGAAATGGATTCCATTTGCCCAGAAATAGACCTCTACAATTCTATCTCTTGCATATGGAAACTCCTCAGCAAAATTTAAATCATTCCACCACCTAAAATGTAAATAGCAACGGAGTAAAGAAATTCCAATAGAAACTTGGTCTGATATCTCTCTCTAACTTAAACAAAAAATTACCTCGAGAGAATGGATAGCTCTTTTCGATGTATTAACTGAACTCGATTGAAATCTATCTTGGCAAACTTGAGTAGAGTGTCATTCCGAGACTCATCTTCTTCGTAGAAAGAGATGTATTTTCTAGCCTCTATTCTTGGTACGCCTTTGTGAAAGGGCCGGGTCAAAGCATTCCTAATATGGTCTCCTAGACGTGGGCTTGATTGCATAGCCAAAGACTCCAGGTTTGCCTTTGTGAAAACAAGGGCTTCATCCAGTACCTGTTCTCCATGCACACTTAGAAACGAAGCTTCATACAAGCTCAGGATGCCTTTAACATCGTTGATGATTGTTTCCTTAAACTCTCCATTGGTGTCCTTGAACTTGTCGAACACAACTGATTCATAAAAAAACACACTACAAATTTTAGCCAATTTTCAAAAGATGTTGGTGGATTATTAAAAAATATTTATTTAGTTTCACGAAAGTTTTGCTAGTTACAATAATTTTACTTTTCTAGTCATTTTTTTAATAATCTTAATTTGACCATAGATTACTTCTTGTAAAAGAAAGATAGATTTAGCAGAGTTTAAAGTACCGTCCAAGACTTAATTCTTGAGATGTTAAGATTTAATTTTTCCTCTGAAATTAACTAATGCTCTCATAGTGTCAAGGAGTTAGTTTTGGAGATGTTAATTAAGGTTTGAAAGGCTATAAAGTGGAAGAATGCACTCACCGCAAGGCATTTTGAATCCATGCTGTCTTAATACTCGAAATAGAAGTGACAAAGTGTAGAGATCAAAGTCATGCTTCTCAAGAAGATTAGGAAGGTCATCAAAAATTTCTTCGAGGCTGTTTTCAATCTCGTCGTCAAAATGATATGACACACCAAGCCGACATAACAGATTAATGAATTCAATATGTTCAACTGGATCCTTTTTGGATGCCGTCAGCATGTCCTTCACATTTTCCTTCAACTCTTCTACTTGTCGGCTGTATGACTCGAATTCCTGCCGTGAAATATTCAGTTAATATAAATTGATACATTGAGGAATCCTTAACGTGTTTTTTTCTACTCTATTGATAATGTTTTTTCTAATAGAGTTTTACTCAATAATGAAGTCTTTGTTTAAAGTAAAAGTATTCAACAGCTAGACAAAAGTATAACATATGAGAGGAGTGGCAACGAAAGATACATATGATTTTATAATTAAAAAAAGAGAGAGAGGTGATATATAATTAAAAAAAAAAAAAAACAATTGTGAAACATCAGATTATAATCTTAGCATACCGTTTGTGGGAAGGAAAATGAAGCGAAGCTACAACCCCACAAGCTTGGTGGGAAATCTGCCTTTCGACGAGAATTGTTTTGTGGATTGGTGTTTTCCATTTGCTTGAATGAAATAGAGACTAGTACTTTGATGCTCACCTAAATCATCATCAAAGGAAGGCTATTTATACGGAAATGGCATGACGTTGTGTACTATACCTTTTTTTTGTTTTTTTATTGAACTCCTTAATAAAAAAAAATGATGATGTAATATACTTAAAAAACAATTAAAACACTAAGTAAGAAAAATAATTAAAATTTAATATTAACTATAAAAAAAATTAAAATTACAAAAACAACAACTTTTAAATTTAAATTGTAAATTTATTGGGTCCCAACCATGACAAGGACATACACCAGATTTGATTCAAAGATGACCATATATTTTTGGAGTGGCAACAAATTAAGAACAACTCCAAAAATATAGGGTCATCATGAATGAAATCATCTTTCTCTCTATCTCCAAAAAGGCAACCTAGTTTACACACGCACTAGTACTCTCTCAATATGTATCACGAAAAAAACTCATATCCTCCTAAGGTTGCCTTTTTGGAGAATCAACCTTGACATGGTTGGGACCCAATAAATTATATTAAAAGGCAACCTTGTCTAGATAAGGATATAAAAGATTTTCAATTTGAAATATATACTTCTATATTCGGAAATCTAGGGAATACTTATATTAAATTATATTAAATTGTTAAAGCATTGATGAAATTATATAGACATCAGATTTATGAAAAAATAGAGAAAATGATTTTGTTCTTGAAAAGAGGGGAAATTTACATTAAATTATCAATAGTTTGATAATCTGGCCTCCAATAGTTTGAAAATCAATTGTTGAATTTATAATAAATTATTTTTTAATTTATTTAATTTAATTTAATTAGAATTAAAATTTATATTTAGGCCAATATATTAGGAACCTAATAGGTCACACACATGAAGAACAATTAATCAGAAATTAAACTGGGATAATTTTAATTAAATATGACTTGATTAAAATATATTTTATAAATTTAGGACTAGAATATAATTAATATGAGGATTATATTTCTAGACCTAGAAAAAATCAAGTAAGGACTTGATTGTTAATTTCTAAAATAATCCTGACTTAATGTATGGATATTGTTGCACATGCCGGCGCGGCGTCGGGGCGATTTCGTTCTTGTTTGGTGATTTTGAGAGTCGTCACCTAATATTTGGTTCAGGGTCACAAGGAAACTCGAGTTTACTGGTCTTGTCAGATATTCGAGAGGGAGGGACTGGTTGTGACTAGGAAAGATATTAACACCCCTAACGCACCATACCTGATATAAGCTGCTTTGCAGTTTGATATGGTTTAAAGGTTTTAGCAGTTATCTTGTCAGCAACCTATCTAAAGTTGAAGAAAAGTTCTTAGTAATGAGATCCTTATCTCATCAGGTAAATAAAACCTAATTGTTTTACTCGTCAATATAAAAAACAAAACAAAGTACCTTTTCATCCTATATCTGTAATGCATCTTACGTATAAGTTTGTAATCTTGGATAATAAAAGAAAACAAAATATTTTTGGGATTTTTTTGAAATACAGGCTAAATTCTCAGGGTTTTAATAAATTGGTTATTAAATCTTAAGATATATGCAAAAAGGTATACCTAAATTTTCATGTGAAATACAAAATGATTTTTTTTATAATTTTGAGAGAATGACTGTATGCAAATTGAAATATTTAATTATTTTTGTGTTTTTTATATATTTTTGGTTTTTTAACATAAAAACATGAAAGCGAAAAAAAATAAAAAAACAAACACACACATCTCTTTTTGCTATGTTTTACACACACCCATAATTACATGTTTATAGCATAACATAAATTTTTTTTAAAAAAACAGTAATTTAAATACATTTTTAGTAATTTAAATATATATTCCAGCATGTAAAAATTACAAAATAGACCCTTAAAGGTCAGAAATCATCCAAAAAAGTTGCGCGGACTTGGAAACGGTGCTGGGAAGTTTTTGGGTCACAGAATCGCCAGATGGGATTAACTAGGTGAGGGGAAGTTGAAATCCCCTGCTCCTCTCGAGCTTCTCTCTGTTTTTTTTGGTCCCCCTGCCCCCTCTCCCTTTTTCCGGCATCGCCCCCTGCTTTTTATAGAGCTGGACTTCTGGTGGTTCATCTGCCACCGTCTCTTCCCTTTCAGGATGAGGATAAGTGTTGGTGTTTTGGTCGGGCTCGGACACCAACAGTCCCGCCACAGCTGGACTGTTGGTGGTGGATAAGTGTGGCTGTGTATTGGGAGGGGCAGCATGATTGGCTTTGGACCCTTGGTAGACCACATAGGTCCGCGTTTACGGCGTTTGAGCTGCCCGTCACGGGTGGCATTTTGAATTTTTTTCCTCACAGGCAGCTTCCTCTGTTTCTGGAGGAAGAAGACGATGAATGGGAATGAAGCGGCGCCGTTTCTAGGCAAGGGCGACTCTTTTCCATTTGGTCCTTGAAGTTTTGACATTGTTTAATTAAAATATAATTATGCCTTAGCTGCTATTTCATGCAAATCACTTACATTCAAAAACATATATATATATATAGACATACATACACAAGTATACATTACACTAATGAAGCCTCTAATTTCCCATTGAAGCCTCTAATTCAAATCAATCAATCCCAATGATAAAAACAAAAATCGATCGATTTCTATGTCGATGATAAAAACAAAAATTGATCGATTTTTCATCTCATTTTCTTATCTTCTATAAACATGTGGTTTACATTCTTATCTTTTTGAAAATCAGATTCAAGATTATTGCCAAACACTGTACAAGGTTCAATCGTATTTATAATTCTACTCAATCAAAAGTTTTGATCATGAATATTGATTGTGACTACATTTTTGCCCTTATAGATTATATTTCAAACAGGGAAGCCGCCTACGTTTAAATTTTCATGAACCACTCCACATTGATAGTCTGCTTCTCTCTATCTATCTATCTCAAATGGTCATTGTCTTTTAATCAATTCTACAAGTGGTCGAAATGAAAGAGATTTGCATACTTTTAATTAAAAATTAAAAATTTAGAAATAATTCAAAACATTAAAAAAAAAAAATCAATTTGTTGTTACCCAATTTTTGATACTTCACAAATCTGCTCGTCAGCAGTAGCCCAAATAAAGATGACCCAACAGAAACCGCCGACCACGAGCCATGTCCCTTTGCCTCTGTAATCCGACCACAAATACCCTGAACTCAGAGCCATCATCCGCTTGTAAAGAAGACGATCTGCAGTGAAATAGATCCAAATAGGAAGAAAGAAGACGAGGGGAAGCAGATCTAAAAAAGAAAGAAAATTTATTTGATTGTTTGTTGTGCTTTCTTGACTTTATAGGTGACGACATTCCTCACAGTCGGCATGGAGGGGAAGAGAAGAAGAAAGTAGGTCAAATCCGTCTGTTTCTGGGTGTTGACTGCGGCGACGTGTGAACCCACGCGTCGCTAGTGGCGGAGGCGCGTGGAGGAGACGCACCACCACTGTTCCTGCAGTTCTAAAAGGCCTTCCCTGCAATTCCCGGAGTTTTAGGGGCTATTTTGTAAATTTTAAATTGTTTAATGTAATTTTTGTTTAGTTTTGAATTTTTATAATTTGTAGTGTGGATGTAAAATATATATATATATATATATATATATATATATAAATTGCAAAGAATAAAGAAGAATTTAATATTTTGATGTGCTCATGGTTAAGGATTATGAACTTACATGTAAGTCGTATTTCTAATATCCGATGAAAAGATAAAAATTTTAAAACTTCTTTATCACATCAAATCGTGAAGCAACTTACCTCAGATAGGGTGCGCTAGGGGTGCTAATACATTCCCTAGCCACAACTAGTCCTTACCTGTGAATCTCTAACAAGACTAGTACACCTGGGTTTTCTAGTAACCCTGAATCAATTACTAAGTGGTGACTCCCAAGAACAAACAACACAATGAAAAATCACCAACCGATGTCACGTGGGTGGCATGTGACAAAATGTCAACTCCACTAGGGAAGGTATTGTTTCTGCAATATTGGACTAAGCTTTGTGTATTTGATGTGTTTAAGTTTTTTTCTTTTTTTTGTTAATGTATTTTCCATGCATTTTGTAGAATTGTCTCATACATCACATGTTTTTTTTTTTGAAAGCACACACAAGCTTTGAAGTTAGGTGAGGAACTAACAATCTGTCCTATAACTATTGGTCAGGATTCAGATGCGTGAAACACCCAACTCATATCTGAGTGCCTACTTGATAATGGTGGGTATACATGCCTTAACCATTTTTCACAACGTCCCTATATTGTCTTTACGAAAATCGTCATTGGGCAGATATGAGACCTTTTTGAGAACAGGTAGAAAGCCTACCCATATTCACATAATGAATAGAACTTGTCCTTAGGTTGTATGTGCTATTTTTAGTTGCATTAAGATATACATACATACACAAGTATACATTACTAACTTTTTGAAAATCAATCTAATTTCCCATTGAAGCCTCTAATTCAAATCAATCAATCCCAATGATTTCCAAGTCGATGATAAAAACAAAAATTGATCGATTTTTCATCTCATTTTCTTATCTTCTATAAACATGTGGTTTACATTCTATCTTTTTGAAAATCAGATTCAAGATTATTGCCAAACACTGTATAAGGTTCAATCTGATTTATAATTCTACTCAATCAAAAGTTTTGGTCATGGCCCATCTATAACTAACTTTTCAAACATCTCATTTTGATCAGCTTTTGGATTGTGACTTTCTTTTGCCCTTATAGATTACATTCCAAACAGGGAAGCTGCTGACGTTTAAATTTACATGAACTACTTGTCTTTGAATCAATTCTACATGTGGTCGATATGAAAGAGATTTGCTCACTTTTAATTAAAAATTAAAATTTTAGAAATAATTCAAAACATAAAACAAATCCAATCATTGAAATTTTGAAAGTTTATAAGAAATTAAAAAAATTGAAACTGTGCAATTTCGAAATTGCTTCTTGTTTTATGGCTGAAGCCAAGGCAATTAAGGAAGCCTAAACAAAAAATTCAAAATTTCTCTCCAAGCTTTTTTTTTTTTTTAAATGATCGTGGGGATGGAAATTTCATTATTGTAGACTAAATTATTTTTATTTACTTGTTAAGATTGTCTTAAAAAAAATTAATTTAATTTAAATCGAAAAGATATTTATTAGGATATTTGGTACATTAGGATTTTATTTTTAGTCGATTATGTTTTTCTATTCAAGGATATAAAAGATGAGATATTTTTGCAAATAAATGGTTAAATCTGATCAAACTTTTTCATGAAGGCTCTCATCTGTCGAATTATTTCAAATATAATTCTGCCTTATCTGCTATTTCATGCACATTGCCTACGTTCAAATACGTCCGTTTAGGTTTTTTTGTATTTTCGAATTCAAATCAAACGATCCCAAAGAACAAAACAAAAATTGATCTATTATTAAGTCTATGATTCAGTCATGTAGTTGAAGTTCTGTGTTTTCGAAAATTATAGATTTTACATGCATTTGGATTGTGACTACATGCTTTTTTGACCTTATAGATGAATTTCAAACAGGGAAGCTGCCTACGTTTAAATTTCCTGCGTCAAGATTTTTATGAACCACTCCATATAGATAGTCTGCTTGTATGTGTGTGTGTATTACAAGTGGTCGATATGAAAGAAATTTCCTCACCTTTTTACAGGACATTAGAAAATTTCAGTAATAATTTAAAACATAAAAAAAAAAGTTCAATCATTGAAATTTTGAAAGCTATTAAGAAATTTAAAATTTTTAAATTTTTAAACTTGGAAATTTAGAAATTGCTATTTGTTTTATGGCTCTAGCCAGATTAGCACTCACTTTTAAAGCTAGTGGAAGATGTTAAGAAATAATATAAATCATATCTTGAAACCTCATTTAACAACTTAAGCTTTTGGTTTGAGATGATTCTTTGAAATGGTATCAGAGTTTTGATGATAAAGCGGTTACGAGTTCGAATCTCATTATTCTTATTTATTTGATAAAAAAATAAACACAAGGTAGTATGAGTATGTGCAAATTTCAAGTCCAAAGGGTTTTCACTTGAGAAGATATATTAGAGAATAATATAAATTATATCTTGAAACATTACCTAATAACTCAAGTTTTAGAGTTGAGATGTTTTTTTGACAGAAAAAAAAAACTAAAAAGAGAAAAAGAAGAAGGATTAACATGTGTCGGTTAATCAACCACCCTCTTGTGTCGGTATAGAGTCTGTCATTAAACATGTGTGCATATAACATAGACACGTAACATACATGCACAACACACCATTCAACCACCCTCTTGTGTCGGTATAGAGCAAGGTTGTCAATTCCGTTTCGGTAGGTGTTTTGTTTTTTCAATTGGAATGGAATGTTTCAGTTTCAGAGTGTTTCGGCGTGCCGTTTCGGGGTTGTACTGTTCATATATATATATATATATATATATATATTCAACAAACATAATTCGAATTCAAGATAAATTAATTATAAATTATGCAATACAAATACAATGCCAAACAAATATAATATCATAATTTAAAATATTTCTAAATATTCAAGATTAAATAGATCTTTAACTTAAAGTAATTCAACTTAAACAAAATATCAAAATATTATGAAAGTAAAATATTTTAACAAAAATATTTTAAATATAAAGTTAGGTCAATGTTATCAAATGGCTAATGGAATCTAAAGCATCCATTGTTTTGCTCAAATTCCTACAAAGTATAAACATGAAAAAAAAACATGAATATAAACCATATATATTAGTGATAAATCTAATTTTAAAAAATTAATATCATTGTTAATGAAAATAGTAATAATAATTTTCAATATTATTATTAATATCATTGCTATTGAAAATAGTAATGAAAAAAAGCTTTTTATAATCAGGTGGTTTAATTAATGAAATTGAGCAAGGTTCAATTTGATTTAATGGCTTTTCAAGAGCGGAACGGAACACATGGAATGAAACCGGAACGTTTCGGGCGGAATTTAGCCGAAAAATCCGGAACGGACTGAGATTTAAAATAAGATGAAATTTGTTCCGTTTCGTTTCGTTTTTTGAATTGGTTTGGAATGTTTCGGCCATTCCAGACGGAACGAAATGGAATTGACAACCTTAGTATAGAGTCTGTCATTAAACATGTGTGGATATAACACAGACACGTAACATACATGCACACCACACAGACAATTTGACTTGGCAGTTGGCAAATATCAATAAAATTGCAGAAAGCAAAGGATTGCAATTAAACAGAAAAAACTTGCACAATATCAGAAATATCAGGTCCTCAGACAACGTTTAATTATTAAAAACATTATACAAACAGGATCAAACATGTTATTAAACTAGAAAACATGTAACAACCTCGCTTTAATGCCAATGTTGGAAGTGTACCTTGTTTTTAAGAGTCCCTTCTCAGAATACGTTCTCTCATCTTCCGGTTATTTTCTATTTATGTTAATAAATATATTTATAAAGATGAAAAGTTATAGTTATTAGCAGTATATATATAACTCTTCATCATTTTTCCTTTATATTATTGTCTAGAATCATCTCAACCCAATAGTTTAAGCTGTTAGGTGAGGTTCCAGGATATGATTTATATTATTCTCTAACACACCCCCTCAAGTAAAAGCTCTTTGGGCTTGAAACTTGCACAGGCCCACATTACCTTGTGCTTAATTTTTATCAAATAAATTGGGATAGTAAGATTCGAACTCGTAACCACTTGATCATCAAGGCTCTGATACCATGTCTAGAATCATCTCAACCCAATAACTTAAGCTATTATGTGAGGTTCCAGGATATGATTTATATTATTCTCTAACAATTATATTAATTAGTCATATAAATAATATTAATATGAATTGGATTGACCCATCATAGATGATCCAGAACCATTTTTTTCCTTCACAAACATTATAAAACATGCACCCATCAAGTTTCTGTGCTTAATACATGATGAGAATCAATCAAGCTGGTCTTTATTCCTGAAAGCAATGAAAAAGCAGCAATTTTAAAGGAAGCGTCCAACGACTTCAAAACGCATCACTTGCGTATCAAAACAACAAAAAGTTGAACTTTCTTGCTTGGCAGCACATGGTGAGGAAACTCCTCGAATTTTTGAGCATATCGGTTAAACAATTCATCAATAATTTCACTTCCAAAGTGTTGAATGAGCATTCTCTCCATGCCAGCTCTTACGTGCATCACGATTGCCTTCCCCATGCTGGAGGTGTCAGTCATTGATTCGTGGAGTACTCCTGGACTTGTCAGCTCCATTTTTTCAATGTCAAAGCATCCATTCTTCTGTACAAGCTCCATCATCTCCTCAAGAGATGGTACATACATTGGCAAGTTAAAAGAGTCCACTTGAGCTTCGCTTATCTTCCCCTGCGCGCAGCAGATATTAGTAAATGTATATTTGTCATTTTTGTTACCCCCCATATAATTAATATGATGCCAGAATTGTTAGAGAAGACATCATACATGGTGGCACTTAATATATATTATGTAAAAAAAGTATAGACAATATACTTATTAATTTCTAGCAATGCCGATTTTATGGAAGTTTCCTTCTTAAATAAAACAATACAACGATTGAATTTATAGCACAAAGGATATTTTCTATGATCTCATATCTTTTCTAAAGTAGTTTTGCGAACTGCATCATGACGTACATAAGCATAAGCTTCTTTAAGATTCAATATCAGATCTTTTCTAAGAATTTCCCCTTGGATTTGTTCAAATTCTATATCCAATCCATTCAAGAAAATATGTACCCGTAATCTTTCAACATATCTTCTATAAGTAATAACATCATCCAGGTCTTTCATTTCAGTTATGTCACAATAATCAAGTTCTTGAAAGATTTCCATAAGATCACCATAATATGTTGATAGTGGTCGACCCATCTGTTTCGTGGAGAAGGCTTTTTGGTTAAGTGAAAAGAGTTGCGATTCGTTTGATCCATCGTAGAAGGCTTTAGACAAGGCATTCCAAATTTCTCGTGCAATGCATAGTCAGATGTATCTTTTCATGATGTCTGGTGACATAGACATTAGCAGCCATCCTTTAACCTTTTGATTTTTTGCATACCATCTTGAATAAGAAGCATCAGTATCATGTGGTGGTTGTGTTTTGCTCATAATATATTCAAGCTTTTCTCTTCCTGCAATCTACATTTCCATGATGTGAGACCATACATCGTAATTAGTTTCAGTGAGAATAACATTGATTGTGAATCTAGAGTTTTCAGTTTGTACATGGATAATGGGTGTCGATTATGTTGTTTTATCATCCATCATGGAAAACCAAGAATAATAGAATAGAAAGTGATCTCAAGATGCAAAGAGAGGATGCAAAGAAAGTGATCTTAATGCAAGAACAAGAAATATTTAGAAAAGATTTCAAGATCAGAATGCAGATTGTATTTAAGAATAGATTGCAAGATTAGAGAGAATGCAGGAAATATTCAAGAATGCTGGATTTTTTAAGATTGACAAAGAAAGGTGATTTAATCAGGAATTCGTTTACTACAAGATTGGATGGTGAAAAGGAAGAAAGAAGAGAAAGATACATAAATTGAGGAAGGGAAGATACAAGTAAAGATATATCAGTAGTGTATTTCCATGCTCTGATACCATGATAAAATGAGTTTTACTGTACGAATTTTATTTATAATATTTGTAAATAGATTTTCAAGTAAGTAATTCATCAATACAGCTGCCTTTATATAGCAGTAGGCAATACAAACTATTCCTTGACTTCTACGGAAAGACCCCTATAATTGTGGCTTGTTACAACGAATTCCAAAATGATATAATTATATTATGCATGAGTAATAGTCTATACACCATTCAGCGCTTTCCTGCTTGATTTGTTTTCCTTGCCCTGTTATACACAGACCCATAATTACATGTTTATAGCATAACATAAATTAAAAAAAAAAAACAGTAATTTAAATACATTTTTAATAATTTAAATATATATTCCAGCATGTAAAAATTACAAAATAGACCTTTAAAGGTCAGAAATCATCCAAAAAAGTTGCGCGGACTTGGAAACAGTGCTGGGAAGTTTTTGGGTCACAGAATCGCCAGATGGGATTAACTAGGTGAGGGGAAGTTGAAATCCCCTGCTCCTCTCGAGCTTCTCTCTGTTTTTTTTGGTCCCCCTGCCCCCTCTCCCTTTTTCCGGCATCGCCCCCTGCTTTTTGTAGAGCTGGACTTCTGGTGGTTCATCTGCCACCGTCTCTTCCCTTTCAGGATGAGGATAAGTGTTGGTGTTTTGGTCGGGCTCGGACACCAACAGTCCCGCCACAGCTGGACTGTTGGTGGTGGATAAGTGTGGCTGTGTATTGGGAGGGGCAGCATGATTGGCTTTGGACCCTTGGTAGACCACATAGGTCCGCGTTTACGGCGTTTGAGCTGCCCGTCACGGGTGGCATTTTGAATTTTTTTCCTCACAGGCAGCTTCCTCTGTTTCTGGAGGAAGAAGACGATGAATGGGAATGAAGCGGCGCCGTTTCTAGGCAAGGGCGACTCTTTTCCATTTGGTCCTTGAAGTTTTGACATTGTTTAATTAAAATATAATTATGCCTTAGCTGCTATTTCATGCAAATCACTTACATTCAAAAACATATATATATATATATAGACATACATACACAAGTATACATTACACTAATGAAGCCTCTAATTTCCCATTGAAGCCTCTAATTCAAATCAATCAATCCCAATGATAAAAACAAAAATCGATCGATTTCTATGTCGATGATAAAAACAAAAATTGATCGATTTTTCATCTCATTTTCTTATCTTCTATAAACATGTGGTTTACATTCTTATCTTTTTGAAAATCAGATTCAAGATTATTGCCAAACACTGTACAAGGTTCAATCGTATTTATAATTCTACTCAATCAAAAGTTTTGATCATGAATATTGATTGTGACTACATTTTTGCCCTTATAGATTATATTTCAAACAGGGAAGCCACCTACGTTTAAATTTTCATGAACCACTCCACATTGATAGTCTGCTTCTCTCTATCTATCTATCTCAAATGGTCATTGTCTTTTAATCAATTCTACAAGTGGTCGATATGAAAGAGATTTGCATACTTTTAATTAAAAATTAAAAATTTAGAAATAATTCAAAACATTAAAAAAAAAAATCAATTTGTTGTTACCCAATTTTTGATACTTCACAAATCTGTCCGTCAGCAGTAGCCCAAATAAAGATGACCCAACAGAAACCGCCGACCACGAGCCATGTCCCTCTGCCTCTGTAATCCGACCACAAATACCCTGAACTCAGAGCCATCATCCGCTTGTAAAGAAGACGATCTGCAGTGAAATAGATCCAAATAGGAAGAAAGAAGACGAGGGGAAGCAGATCTAAAAAAGAAAGAAAATTTATTTGATTGTTTGTTGTGCTTTCTTGACTTTATAGGTGACGACATTCCTCACAGTCGGCATGGAGGGGAAGAGAAGAAGAAAGTAGGTCAAATCCGTCTGTTTCTGGGTGTTGACTGCGGCGACGTGTGAACCCACGCGTCGCTAGTGGCGGAGGCGCGTGGAGGAGACGCACCACCACTGTTCCTGCAGTTCTAAAAGGCCTTCCCTGCAATTCCCAGAGTTTTAGGGGCTATTTTGTAAATTTTAAATTGTTTAATGTAATTTTTGTTTAGTTTTGAATTTTTATAATTTGTAGTGTGGATGTAAAAAAAAATATATATATATATAAATATAAATTGCAAAGAATAAAGAAGAATTTAATATTTTGATGTGCTCATGGTTAAGGATTATGAACTTACATGTAAGTCGTATTTCTAATATCCGATGAAAAGATAAAAATTTTAAAACTTCTTTATCACATCAAATCGTGAAGCAACTTACCTCAGATAGGGTGCGCTAGGGGTGCTAATACATTCCCTAGCCACAACTAGTCCTTACCTGTGAATCTCTAACAAGACCAGTACACCTGGGTTTTCCAATAACCCTGAATCAATTACTAAGTGGTGACTCCCAAGAACAAACAACACAATGAAAAATCACCAACCGATGTCGCGTGGGTGACATGTGACAAAATGTCAACTCCACTGGGGAAGGTATTGTTTTTGCAATATTGGACTAAGCTTTGTGTATTTGATGTGTTTAAGTTTTTTCATTTTTTTTCATTTTTTGTTAATGTATTTTCCATGCATTTTGTAGAATTGTCTGATACATCACATGTTTTTATTTTTGAAAGCACACACAAGCTTTGAAGTTAAGTGGGGAACTAACAATCTGTCCTATAACTATTGGTCAGGATTCAGATGCGTAAAACATCCAATTCATATCTGAGTGCCTACTTGATAATGGTGGGTATACATGCCTTAACTATTTTTCGCAATGCCCCTATACTGTCTTTACAAAAATCATCACTGGACAGATATGAGACCCTTTTGAGACCAGGTATAAAGCCTACTCATGTTCACATAATGAATAGAACTTGTTCTTAGGTTGTATGTGTTATTTTTAGTTGCATTAAAATATACATACATACACAAGTATACATTACTAACTTTTTGAAAATCAATCTAATTTCCCATTGAAGCCTCTAATTCAAATCAATCAATCCCAATGATTTCCAAGTCGATGATAAAAACAAAAATTGATCGATTTTTCATCTCATTTTCTTATCTTCTATAAACATGTGGTTTACATTCTATCTTTTTGAAAATCAGATTCAAGATTATTGCCAAACACTGTATAAGGTTCAATCTGATTTATAATTCTACTCAATCAAAAGTTTTGGTCATGGCCATCTATAAGCTAACTTTTCAAACATCTCATTTTGATCAGCTTTTGGATTGTGACTTTCTTTTGCCCTTATAGATTACATTCCAAACAGGGAAGCTGCCGACGTTTAAATTTACATGAACCACTTGTCTTTGAATCAATTCTACATGTGGTCGATATTAAAGAGATTTGCTCACTTTTAATTAAAAATTAAAATTTTAGAAATAATTCAAAACATAAAACAAATCCAATCATTGAAATTTTGAAAGTTTATAAGAAATTAAAAAAATTTAAACTGGGCAATTTCGAAATTGCTTCTTGTTTTATGGCTGAAGCCAAGGCAATTAAGGAAGCCTAAACAAAAAATTCAAAATTTCAAGATTGTATTTAAGAATAGATTGCAAGATTAGAGAGAATGCAGGAAATATTCAAGAATGCAGGATTTTTTAAGATTGACAGAGAAAGGTGATTTAATCAGGAATTCGTTTACTGCAAGATTGGATGGTGAAAAGGAAGAAAGAAGAGAAAGATACATAAACTGAGGAAGGGACGATGCAAGTAAAGATATTGCAGTAGTGCATTTCCATGCTCTGATACCATGATAAAATGAGTTTTACTGTACGAATTTTATTCATAATATTTGTAAATAGTTTTTCAAGTAAGTAATTCATCAATACAGCTGCCTTTATATAGCAGTAGGCAATACAAACAATTCCTTGACTTCTACGGAAAGACCCCTATAATTGTGGCTTGTTACAACGAATTCCAAAATGATATAATTATATTCTGCATGAGTAACAGCAAGGTTAAACTAACATAATGTTAACAGTCTATACATCATGCAGCGCTTTCCTGCTTGATTTGTTTTCCTTGCCCTGTTTTCTGAAACAGGCCTTAAGCTTCTGGTAATCGACCCAACTTGGGAAATTTTGGAAATAGTATTGCAGATGAGAAACATTGTAATGTATTAAAGTTTGAGTGTTTAGGGTGTTGGATGGAGGTTGAGGTTGGAGGTGATTGGGTTTGCAGGTCTGGGCGGTAATATTAGGTTGTTGAATGTAACTGTGTGATAAAGGTTTGTTTATCTCGAAGGAAAGTTTTGGTTTTTGAAAGAGAGTGTTCCCCCCATCTTTCGTTTTTCTTTAATAAGAACTTTTTATCTAAAACTTTTTATTTTATTTTATTTTTAAGCCCATTCCATTTTATAAACCTCAAAAGATAGATGGAGAGTGATAAAACCAACAATCCTATATGAAACAAATACATAAGTAATATAAAAATAATATATAAAATTTAGAATAAAGAACTCACAACAAGATTTAACTTTTTTAAAAAATAGAATTCAAACTCAAGTTTTAAATTCAATATATATATATGAGGAGAAAAAAAAACACACATAGCACACACAATTATAGTCTATCTTAGAGATTATAATGTTCACGAGTCACCTACTCGTTTTATTACAATGCATTCAGCAACATTCATAGAGAGTTCTAGCATGAGCTCAACGTAAGAATTCTACGCCATTATTCACACATAGGCACTTGCTCAACATATAATAAAGTGACATAATCTTTTAAACTTAGTGGGATTGTGTAGGCGTCGTCATCATCCCCATAAACAACATCAGTAACTCGAACAAGGTTAACAATATGTTGAAGGAGACGCATTGGAGCATTAGTTGGCCTCATGCAATCTTCATTGATGTCCTTCCATCCATTTGCGACCATCTTTTGTATCTCTTCGATTGCTTTCTTTTCCGAGACATCATATTGTTTCATGAAGCATTCAACACCGGATGCACAGTCTCCTCTCTTCTGTTCATCCTTCAAACAAATATAGGATTATAATGGTTAAAAAATAAACTTTGCATGACAAATTCAAAACACAAAAAAAAAAAAAAAAAACAGGAATAGTCATGAGTAGAGCCCTGGTTCAATTTTGCTGATGCCAAAAAATAAAAAATCGAAAAATCTAGGTGAAACAGTTCAGTATATTATAAGCTGAACTAGTTTACTTAAAGATAGAATTTGTGAATACTTTTCAAAATAAATTCGGCTTGACTTGCGCTAAGCTGCTGATCAAATTAAAAATTTTATAACTTACAAAAGAAATATCTAGGAATTGCTATTGTTTTTTTAGTAATTTTTTAAAAAAACTGTACATAAGCTTATTAAATGTAACATGATCATTAATTTTATTGGTTCAAAGACAACTCAGATGACTAGTATAAATATAATTTGATTAAAAATAATAATAAGACAATATATATATAAAAAAAGACTTAGAATAGCAACATATTTGGATTGATCTTGACTAATTTAGATTAATCTGTTAAATCCACAACCCAAATTATGCTGATGCACAAAAATAATTGACAAGGATGGTCATGAGTAGAGAACTCTGGTTCAATTTTGCTGATGCACAAAAATAATTGAAAAATCTAGGAGAAACTATTCAGTATATCATAAGTGAACTAGTTTACTTAAAGATAAAGATAGAATTTGTGAATACTTTTCAAAATAAGTTCTACTAGATTGGTGATTGGTGGCTTGCGCTAAGCTATAGATCAAATTAAAAAAAATTTAACATACAAAATAAATATTTAGATATTGCTAATTTTTTTAGTAATTGTTTTTTAAAAAATTATACATAAGCTTATCTAATGTGACATGATTAATTTGATGGGTTCAAAAACAACCTAGACGATTAGTAAAAATATAGTTTGACTCAAAAAAATACAAGACAATATCTTTTTAAAAAATTAGAATAGCAACATATTGAATCGATCTTGACTAATCTAGATTAAACTATAAAATTCACGACCCAGATTATAAAACCATGATAACCCTTATATAAAGCGAATCAAAATAAATTAAAGACAATGTAAATTATTTAAATGGTAAATGAGAATTAAATTATCAATATATCTAATAATTTATTTATTAATTGGGATTTAAAAATCATACCTCATGGCTCACTATGTCATTCATTAAACGACAGATCATCTTTCCAGCTTTCATAATATTTGGATTACTTTTTAGCCATTTATACTCCTCCTGTCCGGCAACTTCATCCATTTCAACGAAGGATGCTGCCATCATTACCCCATAAGCACTTGTGGCTAATCCATTGCGCACATACTCATCAAATGGTGGGACATGGCCTTCATCTGCCCACTGCGCCTCCACTCGGTAGGCTCTCGCTATTTCTTTGAACTAATTAATAGCATACAAATAAAAAAGAATGTATTATGCTAGAAATAGAAAAAGAATGCATGAGCCTGGAGAAGCATGCTTACTGCCTCCTTCACGTAATACAAGGCATAGGATCGTCCTTGCTTTCCCATATCACTCTCAGTTTCACTGAAAAGATTCAGAAGAGCTCTGTAAAGAACTTTCAAGTACTCGGCAGGTAGTTGATTGATGGCATCCATGCAGCATCTGAAATTGAGACAGAAAATCACGTATCATTTCTTGAACATCTTTGTACGATTTAGAAGAGAAAGGCTATGAGGTAACTTGAAAATCACAGTGGATGTCCATATCCAGGGAACCCAACTATGACCGCAGCCCTCTGCTCATCGTCCGTTCCTCTCTGGTTTTCACCCCTTCTTTCTTTGTGTTTTTGTTCTTCATAAAAGGTAACCCGGTCTCCCCTCTTCCATTCATTCGACACACCCTTCATGTGTTCGACTAATAAATGACCATTAGAGAATCAAAACTGTTCTTTTTTTATTTCTTCCTACCTGCCAACGTCCTACCCACAAACCGCTCAAACCTCTACCAGCTTCTGTTATTATCCTGTGTTGGCGTGAGCTGTAACACATGTGTAATAGCAGATCTTATAGGAACAGAGATGGTAAGAATAGAAGATATTATAGGAACAGAGATGGAAAGATATCCTTCCATCTCTGTGTAGCATAATTATAGGAACCAAATATGTATAGACCAAAAATAGAAGATTTATTCTGGTAGTATAAATATGTAACCTGCTACTATGTTAATATTTATTCAGAAATAAAGAGAAATATTCTGACATGGTATCAGAGCATATTACCTTTTCTTTCTGCTTCAAAAAACCCTAATACTCGTCTTTGTATGTTTTTTTCTTCTTCTTTCTCTTCTGTCACATTCTTTCCCTAGCCTACCATGACTTCAGAAGTTGGTAGTATACCTCAACCAGATTCTATGTTTACAGAATTTACCACGCAAATCACTGAGGCTCTTAGCAAAATCCAAACACCGACCATGACTACTGAGTCTCCTGCTGCTCCGATTGGCATCAAGTTGAATGGCACCAACTATGCCCTCTGGTCCCAAGTTGTCGAGATGTACATCTCAGGCAAAGACAAATTGGGATATATCAATGGTGATCTTCCACAACCATCATCAATAGATCCTGCCTTTCGTAAATGGCGTACAAATAATGCCATTGTCAAAGGATGGCTAATTAACTCAATGGATCCCTCATTAATAGGGAATTTTATGTGATTCCCTACTGCAAAGATGGTGTGGGACTCCATTGCTACTACTTATTTTGATGGAAGTGATACATCTCAGGTTTATGACTTGAGACGTCGTGTGACACAACTCAAACAAGCTGGAGGGACTCTGGAACAATACTACAATGACCTTCAGGGGTTGGCGTGAGATTGATTTTCGGCGTCCTAATCCAATGGAATGTGCAGTTGACATTCACAAGTATAATACTATTATTCAAGAAGACCGGGTGTATGTTTTCTTGGATGGTCTTGACAACAGACTAGACAAAATCAGAGGAGATGTACTGCAACTTCGTCCATTCCCTACTGTTGAGCAAGCATATGCTCATGTTCGCCGTGAGGCAATTCGCCAGACTGTTATGATCAATGACAACGAGAATATTTCTGGGGCTGTTCTCGCCACCAAGGGATTGCGTCTTGGGCCAATCAACTCTACTTATAATATACATCATGGGAGGCAGAAATCTCGGGCATCAACTGAAGGCTTAAAATGCACTCATTATGGAAATCAAAAGCATACGCGTGAAAATTGCTTCAAGCTACATGGGTATCCAGATTGGTGGAATGATCTTCATGCAAAAAAACGCCGTGATACAACTAGTAAAGAAGTGGCCCTTGGCACTGCAGCAGTGGTTAATACAGAGCCTCACCTATCTTATACACCACAGTCGCAACCTCACAGTTCTTCATCCTCAGATCCAGGTAACCATGGTTGTGTCTGTCTTAATTCACCATGTGATGCTGAATGTGGTACATGGCTACTGGATTCTGGCGCTACTGATCACATGACGTTTGATGCTCAAGATTTCATCCAAACATCCTTACCAAGACGTACCAATATCGCCAATGCTAATGGTGTCGTCTCCCCAGTTACTGGTGCAGGCACAGTGATATTAACACATACATTGCAGCTGCCTAATACACTACTTGTCCCATCTTTGTCTCATAAGCTCCTCTCCGTAAGCCAAATAACTTCTGATCTTAATTGTCTTGTGCTTATGTATCCTACCTTTTGTCTTATTCAGGACATTCTCACCAAGGAGATCATTGGGCGTGGTACTAAGAGAGGGGGACTCTATTATGTGGAAGACTTCAGCATGGGAAGAGCACATCACATGCAACACTCGGGTGGAATAAAAGAGAAGGAGATCTGGCTTTGGCACTACCGTTTAGGACACCCATCCTTCACTTACATGAAACACCTGTTCCCAGAATTGTTCTCTAAAGTGCACCATTTTGATTTTCAATGTGAAACCTGCACTTTAGCAAAAAGCCATAGGGTCACTTATCCTGCTCATTTGAATAAAAAGGATACTTTGTTTTCTTTGATACATTCCGATGTGTGGGGTCCTTCTCCAATTCATACAACATCGGGGTTCAGATGGTTTGTGTTCTTTGTGGACGACTGCACCCGCATGACTTGGCTATATTTGCTAAAACATAAAGATGAAGTATTCAGTGTGTTTAAATCATTTCATGCTATGGCAACCACACAATTCTCTGCTAAGATTCAAGTGCTTCGATCGGACAATGGTGGTGAGTATGTTAATCACCAATTTCATGATTACTTCAATCTTCACGACATTCTTCATGAAACCTCATGTCCTCAAACTCCTCAACAAAACGGTATTGTTGAGCGGAAAAATCGACATATTCTTGAAACTACCAAAGCTCTCCTCATCGGTGCTCATGTTCCCTCTCGGTACTGGGGTGATGCAGTTACTACTGTTGTGCATCTCCTGAACAGATTACCTTCGAAGGTGTTGGGTTTCCAAACCCCATTACAAGTCCTTGCAACACATACTCCTCTACCTTCAGTCTTAATGCTTCCACCCCGTGTATTTGGGTGCGTGGCTTATGTCCATCTTCATAAAAACCAAAGAACTAAGCTGGATCCATGTGCTCGTCGATGTCTCTTTCTGGGATATGCATTTCATCATAAGGGCTATAGATGTTATGATCCAGCTTCACATCGCATTTATATCTCCATGGATGTCACCTTCATGGAAACAGAAACTTTCTTCCCACCTGATTCTCCTCTTCAGGGGGAGACTAGACAAGAAGAGTCGAAATGGTTGGAACTAAACTGGTCGGGCTTGTCAGAAGCACATGTGGAATCAATACATTTAGCTGGTCACGAAGGTGCAGTTCCAAAAATTGCAGAAGCTGTAGAAGTTCAAGAAGTTGAAGTTCCAGAAGCTATAGTTTTTCATCATCAAGACGACAGTGCAGTTTATTCCCCCTCTATAGTACCTGAACGCCCAACTCCTGAGAATGATCCTGAGGTAAGTCCTTTGAACACCAATATTATAGAATCTTCTGCTGGTTATAAACTACCTCACAGGCACAATCGTGGGAAACCACCAAGGCGATATTCACCAGATATTGAAGAGAGAAAATCACGATATCCCATTGCCAATTATGTGTCCACACAGGGACTGCCAGATTCCCTCAAGAACTTTATGTGTGATATCTCTACCAATCACATACCTACAGGAGTGGAGGAAGCCATGAAAAACCCGAAATGGACCCAAGCAATCACAGAAGAAATGGAAGCCTTAATGAAGAATAAAACATGGAGCCTAGTAGCATTACCGAAAGGAAAGAAGACAGTGGGGTGCAAATGGGTGTTTTCTGTGAAATATAAAGCAGACGGATCTGTGGAAAGATACAAGGCCAGACTTGTGGCAAAGGGGTATACACAGGTATATGGGGTAGACTACCGAGAGACCTTCTCTCCAGTTGCTAAACTAAACACTATCAGAGTATTATTGTCCATTGCAGCAAATTTAGATTGGCCACTACTTCAGTTTGACGTGAAGAACGCCTTTCTTCATGGTGACCTTGAAGAGGAGGTGTATATGGACATCCCTCCAGGCTACTCAGTAACAATGGGAAAGAATGAAGTGTGTAAATTGCAGCGTGCCCTGTGTCGCACCCCAAAAAAAATCAGCGCGACATCGACTGGCGATTTTTATCGTTCTTTGCGTTTGCTTTGAATTCATTCGTGGGAGTCGCCACCTAGTAATTCATTGAGGGCTACTAGGAAACCTGATGTACTGGTCTTGTCAGAGATCGCGGGTAAGGGACTGGTTGTGGTTAGGGAAGGTATTAGCACCCCTAACACACCCTACCTGAGGTAAGCTGCATTGTGTTCTAATGTGATTTGAAAATTTAAAATATTAATTAAATTCTAAGGCTTGAATAAATTAGTTATTAAATCCCCGAATATATGTAAAAACTTGTTCTTACATTTCCATGGAAAATACAACTTGATTTTATTTGTCCTTGAGATATTTAACCATATTTAAGAAAATTTAAAATATTAATTAAATTCTAAGGCTTGAATAAATCAGTTATTGAATCCCCGAATATATGTAAAAAACTTGTTCTTACATTTTCGTGGAAAATACAACTTGATTTTATTTATCCTTAAGATATTTAATCATATTTAATATAACAATTAATTCTTTTTATCCTTCTTTTATTTTTACAATTTAATAACATAAATAAAAATACAAACAAGCACACATCTCTTTTTATTATTTACTTTCTTTTATTTTCTTCTTTTTTCTTTTACATTCACATATTACAAATTTAAAATAAATAAACAAAAATTACATTAAAACTTTAAAATTTACAAAATGGTCCCTAAAAACTCCAGAATTGCATTGAAGCCCATCTGCACCCCAGAACAGTGCTGGGAACAGTGTCGGCGCGTCTCCCCACGCGCCACGCCACTGGCGGCGCGTGGGTTCACGCGCCGCCCAGCAAAAAAACGTGAAACAGGGGGTGTGCTGTCCTCCTCCTCCCCTCTTCCCTTCCTTGTCGTCGGTGGGAAACAAAACCACCTGAAAACACACAACAAAAACGCAAACCAAGCGGGATGATTTCAATTTTTTTAGATCTGTTTTTAATTTTTTTCTTCTGCCCGTTTCGGGTCTGCTCATTTTTATTTTCTCTCCTCCTCCGGTGCTAGATCGGGCAGTTGGTGGGTCTGTGGCCGGGCATGGAGGTCGGAGGAGAAAGGAACTGCTAGGCGGTTGGAAGGAGATGAAGAAGACGGCGGGGCCGCCGCTGCGTTTGGTGGAGGAGCTGGAGACGGCGCCGAAGGAGATGACGAAGACTGCTGGAGGCAGTGAGCTGGGTGTGGCTGGAAATGGCTGTGACTATGGAGGCAACAAACGACCTCTGTTTCTGGGAGAACCGAGAGAGGGAGGCTGCGGATGGGTGTGGCCTGGTTTGTGTTTTGGCGAAAATGGAGATTGAAACCGTGTGGGGGGAGGAAAGTGAGATGGGGGTCTCGGGCGCAAAAAAAAAAATCAATCCGGGGAAGGGGCTGTTCGGTTTTGGAGAAGGGAGAGCATTTGTGTGGCTTCGGGTGCAGAAAAAAAATAATCAATCCGGGGAAGGGGTTGTTCGGTTTTGGAGGAGAAGGGAGAGCATTTGTGTGGCTTCGGGTGCAGAAAAAAAATAATCAATCCGGGGAAGGGGTTGTTCGGTTTTGGAGGAAAAGGGAGAGCATTTGTGTGGCTTCGGGTGCAGGCCTTGGATTTGCTGGTTGAAGGGGAAAAAGATGGGGGGGAAAACTCTCTAGCACTGGGGAGAGTGTGTGGCCGGTTTATGAGGGGAAAGAGAAGAAAAATTAATTACAAAAGGGGCAGGAAAAGAAGACCCACTAGTGGGGCTGCGTTCATCATTTTTAGCCGAAAGAGAGGGATTAAATAATGGTCTTGGGCCAGGGGCAACGGCTAGTTTCGGGTGAAGAGAAAAAAAAATTCTTAGATTGCCCCTCCTTCCAAAATTCAAAATTCCCTTAGGCAAAAATATTGTTTCGGCCTCAAAATTGGTCCCTTAATTTTCTTTTTTTTTGTAAAATTTGATTTTTCTTGTTTTTTTGTATTTTTTGAAAACGAGCAATATCAACGTCGACTCAAATACGGAAAATCAATTATTTTAAAAATGACGCGTGAAAAGTCGAACGCGTTCGAAAGACCCTTAAAATTTTATTTTATTTTTTTAAAAAAAAAATTTTAAACGACGTTGAAAATGCTAAAATGACGAAAATATATTAAAAACATATTTTTTTGGATTTTCTTTGTTTTTCTCTATTTTTGGATTTTTTGAAAATATATCAAAAACATGGGTCAAAAATTGGGTAGCAACACCCTGTATGGACTAAAGCAATCGCCACGAGCATGGTTTGGAAGATTTAGTTTGGCAATGAAGAAGTATGGCTTCACACAAAGCAACTCAGATCATACTTTATTTCTCAAAAGACAGCAGGGCAAGGTAACAATTTTAATTATCTATGTCGATGATATAATTATTACAGGAGATGATAGAGAAGAAATATCGCGACTCCAAGAGCAATTGGCCAGCGAATTTGAGATGAAAAATCTAGGCGGGTTAAAATATTTTATGGGAATAGAAGTTGCAAGGTCAAACCAAGGTATTTTTCTGTCTCAGAGAAAATATATCCTGGATCTATTATCGGAAGTTGGATTCTTGGAGTGCAAACCAGTAGATACCCCGATTGTCCAAAATCACAAGCTTGGAATCTATCCGAACCAGAAATTAGCTGATAAGGGGAAATATCAGCGATTAGTTGGCAAACTAATCTATTTATCGCATACTCGTCCAGATATTGCATATGCGGTAGGCGTGGTGAGTCAATTCATGCATTGTCCAAGTGAGGAACACATGGAGGCGGTAACTCGAATACTAAAATACTTGAAGTCATCTCCGGGGAAAGGGCTTATATTTTTTAAGAATGGTAATTTGGAAGTCAAGGGCTATACAGATGCAGATTGGGCCGGTAACTGCCTAGATAGAAAGTCAACCTCAGGGTATTTCACATTTGTTGGTGGAAATCTTGTGACATGGAGGAGTAAGAAACAAAATGTGGTGGCACTCTCTAGTCCTGAATCAAAATTTCGAGGGATGGCTAAAGGTTTGTGTGAACTTCTTTGGCTAAAAAAATTGCTAACTGAGATTGGTTTTGCTCCTAAATCAGAAATGAGTCTCTTTTGCGATAATAAAGCTGCAATAAAGATTTCTCAAAATCATGTCCAACATGATAGAACTAAACATGTGGAGGTAGATCGACACTTCATCAAGCATAACCTTGAAATGAAAACAATTCAATTCCCATTTGTCAAGTCTGAAGATCAACTAGCAAATATACTCACCAAGGTCGTATCCAGCAAAGAGTTCCACAGCTCACTCGTCAAGTTGCGCATAAGGGATCCATATGCACCAACTTGAGGGGGAGTGTTGGCGTGAGCTGTAACACGTGTAATAGCAGATCTTATAGGAACAGAGATGGTAAGAATAGGAGATATTATAGGAACAGAGATGGAAAAATATCCTTCCATCTCTGTGTAGCATAATTATAGGAACCAAATATGTATAGACCAAAAATAGAAGATTTATTCTGGTAGTATAAATATGTAACCTGCTACTATGTTAATATTTATTTAGAAATAAAGAGAAATATTCTGATATCCTGTAATCTTAGACATCACAACCTTTACAAAGGTTTAGAACCATCTTTAAACTTCCAGCTCTTCTTCATCTTCTTCTTTTTAAAGCCTACTATCCAAAGCTCCTGACACCTTAACCTCTAGCATTCAAAAGAACCCACCCATATCCCTCTATAATCCTTTCCAATACCATCACACAACGACTCATAACCCAAAAATGGCTCTCAAATTCTACCTTTACTTTGAACGATTACATAGCTGACCTATAGAGATTTGAAGAAGGAATTTCAGAAACATTGACAAGTAATTGCCCTTTTTCTCCCTAGAAGAAAAACAGCAGATTGGAGTAATAAGTACCTATAACTATTATTGTATCATTTCTTTGTTTTGCTGGATTTTCATCCACTAGATGACCAGCTTAATATAATTCTTCGATATTCATATAAAAAGAATAAGAAGAAAGGTTATGAGGTAACAAGAAACAAACCTTTCAATTGCATTGGTAAAATGTTGTATTTCTTCAAAAGATGCATATGCATCATATGTATCATCTAGCAGTGATACAAATTTTGTATATTTCGTGACCACCATCCGCGAGAAAGAATAATGAGGCTCGAAATGGACTCCATTTGCCCAGAAATAGACCTCTACAATTCTATCTCTTGCATATGGAAACTCCTCAGAAAAATTTAAATCATTCCACCACCTAAAATGTAAATAGCAACTGAGTAAAGAAATTCCAATAGAAACTTAGTTTGATATTTCTCTCTAACTCAAACAAAAAATTACCTCGAGAGAATGGATAGCTCTTGTCGATGTATTAACTGAACTCGATTGAAATCTATCTTGGCAAACTTGAGTAGAGTGTCATTCCGAGACTCATCTTCTTCGTAGAAAGAGATGTATTTTCTAGCCTCTATTCTTGGTACGCCTTTGTGAAAGGGCCGGATCAAAGCATTCCTAATATGGTCTGCTAGACGTGGGCTTGATTGCATAGCCGAAGACTCCAGGTTTGCCTTTGTGAAAACAAGGGCTTCATCCAGTACCTGTTCTCCATGCACACTTAAAAATGAAGCTTCATACAAGCCCAGGATGCCTTTAACATCGTTGATGATTGTTTCCTTGAACTCTCCATTGGTGTCCTGGAACTTGTTGAACACAACTGATTCATAAAAAAAACACACTACAAATTTTAGCCAATTTTCAAAAGATGTTTGTGGATTATGAAAAAATATTTATTTAGTTTCACGGAAGTTTTGCTAGTTACTATAATTTTACTTTTCTAGTCATTTTTTTAATAATCTTAATTTGACCATAGATTACTTCTTGTAAAAGAAAGATAGATTTAGCAGAGTTTAAAGTACCGTCCAAGACTTAATTCTTGAGATGTTAAGATTTAATTTTTCCTCTGAAATTAACTAATGCTCTCATAGTGTCAAGGAGTTAGTTTTGGAGATGTTAATTAAGGTTTGAAAGGCTATAAAGTGGAAGAATGCACTCACCGCAAGGCATTTTGAATCCATGCTGTCTCAATACTCGAAATAGAAGTGACAAAGTGTAGAGATCAAAGTCATGCTTCTCAAGAAGATTAGGAAGGTCATCAAAAATTTCTTCGAGGCTGTTTTCAATCTCGTCGTCAAAATGATATGACACACCAAGCCGACATAACAGATTAATGAATTCAATATGTTCAACTGGATCCTTTTTGGATGCCGTCAGCATGTCCTTCACATTTTCCTTCAACTCTTCTACTTGTCGGCTGTATGACTCGAATTCCTGCCGTGAAATATTCAGTTAATATAAATTGATACATTGAGGAATCCTTAACGTGTTTTTTTCTACTCTATTGATAATGTTTTTTCTAATAGAGTTTTACTCAATAATGAAGTCTTTGTTTAAAGTAAAAGTATTCAACAGCTAGACAAAAGTATAACATATGAGACGAGTGGCAACGAAAGATACATATGATTTTATAATTAAAAAAAGAGAGAGAGGTGATATATAATTCAAAAAAAAAAAAAAAAACAATTGTGAAACATCAGATTATAATCTTAGCATACCGTTTGTGGGAAGGAAAATGAAGCGAAGCTACAACCCCACAAGCTTGGTGGGAAATCTGCCTTTCGACGAGAATTGTTTTGTTGATTGGTGTTTTCCATTTCCTTGAATAAAATAGAGACTAGTACTTTGATGCTCACCTAAATCATCATCAAAGGAAGGCTATTTATAGGGAAATGGCATGACGTTGTGTACTATACCTTTTTTTGTTTTTTTATTGAACTCCTTAATAAAAAAAAAGATGATGTAATATACTTAAAAAACAATTAAAACACTAAGTAAGAAAAATAATTAAAATCTAATATTAACTATAAAAAAAATTAAAATTACAAAAACAACAACTTTTAAATTTAAATTGTAAATTTATTGGGTCCCAACCATGACAAGGACATACACCAGATTTGATTCAAAGATGACCATATATTTTTGGAGTGGCAACAAATTAAGAACAACTCCAAAAATATAGGGTCATCATGAATGAAATCATCTTTCTCTCTATCTCCAAAAAGGCAACCTAGTTTACACACGCACTAGTAGTCTCTCAATATGTATCACGAAAAAAACTCATATCCTCCTAAATTGTTGTACAGACATTTGGCTAAATCATATAATTTTTCCCTGGAATATCTCATGATAGAATCTCTAAAAGGTACAATCAAATTTAGAAAGAGAAAAGGCAACCTTGTCTAGATAAGGTTGCCTTTTTGGAGAATCAACCTTGACATGGTTGGGACCCAATAAATACTTTAGGTAAAGCTGATTAGGCCAGTCATGGAATTTTATTTTTTAACTCAAAATTCAGAGTGGTACAATAAATCAAGGGCATCTTCAATGACAAAAAACGATTTTAAAGAGGCAAATTGTTAATATAGTATTTTGAATGGTATAATTTAGTTTTTTTTATGTGGTATTCCAATAAAAAACAACATTTTAACAAGAAATTTTGTATTTTATATAGAATGATGAGAGAAAGAGGAAAAGATTAAAGAGAAAAAACAATTAAAATTTTCCTTTATTTTAATAATTTTAACATCCCATATAGCTATCACTAGATTTTTCTTTCCTGCACTAGGCTGTGGGGCAGGACAATTTTTTTCTAATATAAAAAAATATATTCAAATGGTAATAACTTGAGTGAACCCGAGTTAACTTGATTAATCTGTGATCTGATATAACCTCAAATAAAAGGAAAGAGAAAAAAAAAATAGAAAGCTCATGATCTAATAGCCTAATGTTAAAAGATAAAAAAAAAATTCAAAGTTATATCGGGTTAATTTTTGAAACCAGCTACTTTAGTAATGAAACTGATATGACCATATAGAATACCCAAAAAAATATTGAACAAAATTCTTAACAAAAAACCAACTACTTTAGTAACGAGTTCCTTTTTTATACTAGAAATTCCAAAAATATTTGGCGATCCAAATCTTTGTTTGTACTCATGCTAGAAATCCAATAAAGCTGAGATTTTGGCAATTTCTAAGCTCATCATCTATAAGCTAACTTTTCAAACATCTCATTTTGATCAGCTTTTGGATTGTGACTTTCTTTTGCCCTTATAGATTACATTCCAAACAGGGAAGCTGCCGACGTTTAAATTTACATGAACCACTTGTCTTTGAATCAATTCTACATGTGGTCGATATGAAAGAGATTTGCTCACTTTTAATTAAAAATTAAAATTTTAAAAATAATTCAAAACATAAAACAAATCCAATCATTGAAATTTTGAAAGTTCATAAGAAATTAAAAAAATTTAAACTGGGCAATTTCGAAATTGCTCCTTGTTTTATGGCTGAAGCCAAGGCAATTAAGGAAGCCTAAACAAAAAATTCAAAATTCTCTCCAAGCTTTATTTTTATTTTTTTGAAAAAATGATCGTGGGGATGGAAATTTCATTATTGTAGACTAAATTATTTTTATTTAATTGTTAACATTTTCTCACAAAATAAATAATTTTATTTAAATAGAAAAGAGATTTATTAGGATATTTGGTACATTAGGATTTTATTTTTAGTCGATTATGTTTTTCTATTTAAGGATATAAAAGATTTTCAATTTGAAATATATACTTCTATATTCGGAAATCTAGGGAATACTTATATTAAATTATATTAAATTGTTAAAGCATTGATGAAATTATATAGACATCAGATTTATGAAAAAATAGAGAAAATGATTTGTTCTTGAAAAGAGGGGAAAATTATATTAAATTATCAATAGTTTGATAATCTTGCCTCCAATAGTTTGAAAATCAATTGTTGAATTTATAATAAATTATTTTTTAATTTATTTAATTAGAATTAGAATTTATATTTAGACCAATATATTAGGAACCTAATATATAGGTCACACACATTAAGAACAATTAGTCAGAAATTAAACTGGGATAATTTAATTAAATATGACTTGATTAAAATATATTTTATAAATTTAGGACTAGAATATAATTAATATGAGGATTATATTTCTAGACCTAGAAAAAATCAAGTAAGGACTTGATTGTTAATTTCTAAAATAATCCTGACTTAATGTATGGATATTGTTGCACGTGCCCGCGCGGTGTCGGGGCGATTTCGTTCTTGTTTGGTAATTTTGAGAGTCGTCTCCTAATATTTGGTTCAGGATCACAAGGAAACTCGAGTTTACTGGTCATGTCAAATATTCGAGAGGGAGGGAATGATTGTGACTATGAAAGGTATTAACACCCCTAGTGCACCATACCTGATATAAGTTGCTTTGTGGTTTGATATGGTTTAAAGGTTTTAGCAGTTATCTTGTCAGCAACCTATCTAAAGTTGAAGAAAAGTTCTTCTTAGTAAAGAGATTCTTATCTCATCAGGTAAATAAAACCTAATTGTTTTACTCGTCAATATAAAAAACAAAACAAAACAAAGTACCTTTTCATCTTATATCTAGAATGCATCTTACGTGTAAGTTTATAATCTTGGATACTAAAAAAAAACAAAATATTTTTGGGATTTTTTTGAAATACAGGTTAAATTCTCAAGGTTTTAATAAATTAGTTATAAATCTTAAGATATATGCAAAAAGGTATACCTAAATTTTCATGTGAAATACAAAATGACTTTTTTTATAATTTTGAGAGAATGACTGTATGCAAATTGAAATATTTAATTTTTTTTTGTGTTTTTTATATATTTTTGGTTTTTTTACATAAAAACATGAAAGCAAAAAAAGAAAAAAAAAATAAACGCACACATCTCTTTTTGCTATGTTTTACACACACCCATAATTACATGTTTATAGCATAACATAAATTTAAAAAAAAACAGTAATTTAAATACATTTTTAGTAATTTAAATATATATTCCAGCATGTAAAAATTACAAAATAGACCCTTAAAGGTCAGAAATCATCCAAAAAAGTTGCGCGGACTTGGAAACGGTGCTGGGAAGTTTTGGGGTCACAGAATCGCCAGATGGGATTAACTAGGTGAGGGGAAGTTGAAATCCCCTGCTCCTCTCGAGCTTCTCTCTGTTTTTTTTGGTCCCCCTGCCCCCTCTCCCTTTTTCCGGCATCGCCCCCTGCTTTTTATAGAGCTGGACTTCTGGTGGTTCATCTGCCACCGTCTCTTCCCTTTCAAGATGAGGATAAGTGTGGCTTGGGGTGTTGGTGTTTTGGTCGGGCTCGGACACCAACAGTCCCGCCACAGCTGGACTGTTGGTGGTGGATAAGTGTGGCTGTGTATTGGGAGGGGCAAAACATGATTGGCTTGGGACCCTTGGTAGACCACATAGGTCCGCGTTTACGGCGTTTGAGCTGCCCGTCACGGGTGGCATTTTGAATTTTTTTCCTCACAGGCAGCTTCCTCTGTTTCTGGAGGAAGAAGACGATGAATGGGAATTAAGCGGCGCCGTTTCTAGGCTAGGGCGACTCTTTTCCATTTGGTCCTTGAAGGTTTGACATTGTTTAATTAAAATATAATTATGCCTTAGCTACTATTTCATGCAAATCACTTACATTCAAAAACATATATATATATATATATATATATATAGACATACATACACAAGTATACATTACACTAATGAAGCCTCTAATTTCATATTGAAGCCTCTAATTCAAATCAATCAATCCCAATGATAAACACAAAAATCGATCGATTTCTATGTCGATGATAAAAACAAAATTTGATCTATTTTTCATCTCATTTTCTTATCTTCTATAAAGATGTGGTTTACATTCTATCTTTTTGAAAATCAGATTCAAGATTATTGTCAAACACTGTATAAGGTTCAATCGTATTTATAATTCTACTCAATCAAAAGTTTTGATCATGCATATGGATTGTGACTACATTTTTGCCCTTATAGATTATATTTCAAACAGGGAAGCCGCCTACGTTTAAATTTTCATGAACCACTCCACATTGATAGTCTGCTTCTCTCTATCTATCCATCTCAAATGGTCATTGTCTTTTAATATTCTACAAGTGGTCGATACGAAAGAGATTTGCACACTTTTAATTAAAAATTAAAAATTTAGAAATAATTCAAAACATTAAAAAAAAAATTCAATTTGTTGTTACCCAATTTTTGATACTTCACAAATCTGCCCGTCAGCAGTAGTCCAAATAAAGCTGGCCCAACAGAAACTGCCGACCACAAGCCATGTCCCTCCGCCTCTATAATCCGACCACAAATACCCTGAACTCAGAGCCATCATCCGCTTGTAAAGAATATGATCTGCAGTGAAATAGATCCAAATAGGAAGAAAGAAGACGAGGGGAAGCAGATCTAAAAAAGAAAGAAAATTTATTTGATTGTTTGTTGTGCTTTCTTGACTTTGTAGGTGACGACATTCCTCATAGTCAGCAGGGAGGGGAAGAGAAGAAGAAAGTAGGTCAAATCCGTCTGTTTTCGGGTGTTGATTACGGCGGCGTGTGAACCCACGTGTTGCTAGTGGCGGAGGCGTGTGGAGGAGACGCACCGCCACTGTTCCTACAGTTCTAAAAGGCCTTCCTTGCAATTCCCGGAGTTTTAGGGGCTATTTTGTAAATTTTAAATTGTTTAATGTAATTTTTGTTTAGTTTTGAATTTTTATAATTTGTAGTGTGGATGTAAAAAAAAATATATATATATATAGTGAAAGTGAATGTGTTGTCTATATTTTTTTTATGGATGTTTTCTTTTATGAAAAAATTGCAAAGAACAAAGAAGAATTTAATATTTTGATTTGCTCATGGTTAAGGATTATGAACTTACACCTAAGTCGTATTTCTAATATCCGATGAAAAAATAAAAATTTTAAAACTTCTTTATCACATCAAATCGCGAAGCAGCTTACCTTAGATAGGGTGCGCTAGGGGTGTTAATACCTTCCCTAGCCACAACTAGTCTCTTACATGTGAATCTCTAACAAGACCAGTACACCTAGGTTTCCTAGTAACCCTGAATAAAATACTAGGTGGTGACTCCCAAGAACAAACAACGCAATGAAAAATCACCAACCGATGTCGCGTGGGTGACATGTGACAGAATGTCAACTCTACTGGGGAAGGTATTGTTTCTGCAATATTGGACTAAGCTTTGTGTATTTGATGTGTTTAAGTTTTTTCTTTTTTTGTTGATGTATTTTCCATGCATTTTGTAGAATTGTCTCATACATCACATGTTTTTTTTTTTTTGAAAGCACACACAAGTTTTGAAGTTAGGTGAGGAACTAGCAATCTGTCATATGACTATTGGTCAGGATTCAGATGCGTGAAACACCCAACTCATATCTGAGTGCCTACTTGATAATGGTGGGTATACATGCCTTAACCATTTTTCACAATGCCCCTATACTGTCTTTACGAAAATCGTCATTGGGCAGATATGAAACCTTTTTGAGACCAGGTAAAAAGCCTACCCATATTCACATAATGAATAAAACGTGTCCTTAGGTTGTATGTGTTATTTTTAGTTGCATGAAAATATACATACATACACAAGTATACATTACTAACTTTTTGAAAATCAATCGAATTTCCCATTGAAGCCTCTAATTCAAATCAATCAATCCAAATGATTTCCAAGTCAATGATAAAAACAAAAATTGATCGATTTTTCATCTCATTTTCTTATCTTCTATAAACATGTGGTTTACATTCTATCTTTTTGAAAATCAGATTCAAGATTATTGCCAAACACTGTATAAGGTTCAATCTGATTTATAATTCTACTCAATCAAAAGTTTTGGTCATGGCCCATCTATAACTAACTTTTCAAACATCTCATTTTGATCAGCTTTTGGATTGTGACTTTCTTTTGCCCTTATAGATTACATTTCAAACAGGGAAGCTGCCGACGTTTAAATTTACATGAACTACTTGTCTTTGAATCAATTCTACATGTGGTCGATACGAAAGAGATTTGCTCAGTTTTAATTATAAATTAAAATTTTAGAAATAATTCAAAACATAAAACAAATCCAATCATTGAAATTTTGAAAGTTTATAAGAAATTAAAAAAATTTAAACTGGGCAATTTCGAAATTGCTTCTTGTTTTATGGCTGAAGCCAAGGCAATTAAGGAAGCCTAAACAAAAAATTCAAAATTTCTCTCCAAGCTTTATTTTTTTTTTAAAATGATCGTGGGGATGGAAATTTCATTATTGTAGACTAAATTATTTTTATTTACTTGTTAAGATTGTCTTAAAAAAATTTAATTTAATTTAAATCGAAAAGATATTTATTAGGATATTTGGTACATTAGGATTTTATTTTTAGTCGATTATGTTTTTCTATTCAAGGATATAAAAGATGAGATATTTTTGCAAATAAATGGTTAAATCTGATCAAACTTTTTCATGAAGGCTCTCATCTGTCGAATTATTTCAAATATAATTCTGCCTTATCTGCTATTTCATGCACATTGCCTACATTCAAATACGTCCGTTTACGTTTTTTTGTATTTTCGATTTCAAATCAAACGATCCCAAAGAAAAAAACAAAAATTGATCTATTATTAAGTCTATGATTCAGTCATGTAGTTGAAGTTCTGTGTTTTCGAAAATTATAGATTTTACATGCATTTGGATTGTGACTACATGCTTTTTTGACCTTATAGATGAATTTCAAACAGGGAAGCTGCCTACGTTTAAATTTCCTGCGTCAAGATTTTTATGAACCACTCCATATAGATAGGCTGCTTGTATGTGTGTGTGTGTATTACAAGTGGTCGATATGAAAGAAATTTCCTCACCTTTTTACAGGACATTAGAAAATTTCAGTAATAATTTAAAACATAAAAAAAAGTTCAATAAACAACTATTTGTTTTAAAATTTTGAAAGCTATTAAGAAATTTAAAATTTTTAAATTTTTAAACTCGGAAATTTAGAAATTGCTATTTGTTTTATGGCTCTAGCCAGATTAGCACTCACTTTTAAAGCTAGTGGAAGATGTTAAAAAATAATATAAATCATATCTTGAAACTTCATCTAACAACTTAAGCTTTTGGTTTGAGATGATTCTTTGAAATGGTATCAAAGTTTTGATGATAAAGCGGTTACGAGTTCGAATCTCATTATTCTCATTTATTTGATAAAAAAATAAACACAAGGTAGTATGAGTATGTGCAAATTTCAAGTGTAAAGGGTTTTCACTTGAGAAGATATATTAGAGAATAATATAAATCATATCTTGAAACATTACCTAATAACTCAAGTTTTAGAGTTGAAATGTTTCTTTGATAGAAAAAAAAACTAAAAAGAGATAAAGAAGAAGGCCAAGGCAATTAAAAAAGCCTAAACAAAAAATTCAAAATTGCTCTCCAAGCTTTAAATTTTTTGTTAACATGTTAAATAAGTATTCAGAGTTTATCTATTTGAGTTTTAAATGATTGAAGATATTTGTTTTGCAACTTTCCCCTTGCTTTCCTATGTCTCTAGGCCTAGGCCTCTGACTTGCCCCAGCAGTAGAATGAATTTTAAAGCATACTATGCATACTTTAACTATAAATGGGTCTCTTAGGTTTTCATTTGGCCCAAGAAATTACTTTCGAACTGTTGGTAAAAGGCTCGATCTCCACCTCAGCACCTACTCTTTCATCTTAAAAACCATTGCTCGAAATTTTTTTAGTAAATCTCTAGATCAATTAATTATTGAAAGTGTTGCTTAATGTGTAAAATGATTTGATTCAAGATGCTACGAATAATAAAACTCAATTTCTATACTAAATAATAGATATTCCAACATTGTTGTTTTCCTCCATTAAAATAAAAACTCAATTTAGATAATTGGTATCCATTAAAAAAAACAATTTCTATTTTTAAAAAAAAACAAAATCAGCAACATCTCTCTTTAAAGGTGGTTGCATGCATGGGGAAGCCAAATAGAAGCAGTTAGGCAACAAAGATAGAGGAAGACAAATGTGAGAGAGTGAGAGTTGAGTTGAGTTGAGGTGTTCCTTCTTTATTGTTGGAGATTATACTTTTCTCTATAAATAATGTTGTTTCTATTTTTGGGTCTCCATACAAAAAATTGAGAAAATAAAAAATAATATTAAAAAAAAATCCAAAAATAATAGCAATGAGAAGAGGATGTTGAAGCTCCTAGAAAAGAGCTAGAAATTAGTTGAGGAGGTTCAAAAATAGTAAGATTGAAATTTCACAATATATTTGTTATTGATTAGAGACATGTTAATAAAGAAAATTCAATTTAAAGAAGAAAAAGTTCAAAATCAGATGTTTATCAACTTAATTATACTTTATTGAAGGTTCAATTGAATTTATGAAGGGTTTAATTGTAAAAAAATGATTTTCAAGTCAATTTGAAATTTAATTGGAAGAAATTAAAGTTCATGGTCAAATTACAATTTTTAAAAGTTGATTTGACTAAATCAGGAGCTTAATTGCATATATATTAAAGTTTGATAGCTAATTAGGGACTTGATTGAAGAAATCTAAAATAAAGGACCAAACTAGAAAGACGTGTAAATAGAGGGTCTATAATTGACTGAATCAAGGGCTAAATTGAAGAAATTAAAAGTTTATTGATCAATTGAGGGTCAAAATTCATAAATTCCCTTGATGCAGGTGTGCGGCCTTTTCACTTTGGTCCTTGGATTTGAATTTATGTATTTTGACCCTCAACTGATCAATAAACTTTTAATTTCTTGAACTTAGCCTCTGATTCAGTGAATTTCAACTTCTCTATTTACATGTGTTTTTTAGTTTAGTCCTTGGTTTCATATTTCTTCAATCAATTTTCTAATTGACCATCAAACTTTAATAATTATGTCATTAAGCCCCTGATTTGATGAAATCAACTCTTAAAATTATAATTTGATCTAAGAACTTTAATTTATTCGAATAAAAGCTCAAATTAACTTAAAAATATATTTTTCATTCAATCAAACCTTTCATAAATTGAATTAAACCTTCAATAAATTTAATTGAGTCCATGAACATCTGATTTTGGACACTTCTTTTTGAAATTAAATTTTCTTTATCATCAAAAGCTCTCATCAGTCAAAAGTAACTGTCAAATTTTCATCTATGTATTTTTGAACCTCCTCAACCAATTTCTACCTATTTTCTAGGCACTCTGGTATCCTGTTCTGACTGCTATTATTTTTTTAGATTTCTTTTGAATATATATATTTTTGTATTTTCTCTTGTTTGTGTGTGTGTGTGTGTGTGTGTGGTATTAAAAAAAAGCATAATTTAATATATATTTTTTTAAAAAAAAATTATTAAGTTCAAATATAGGAGGGGTCAAATTAATTTCCCAAAACAAAAAACAAATATGTCAATTTAGGCATGACAATTCAAAAAATTAAGGACAAATTATATATATATATATATATATATATATATATAAAGAAAACTAAAAATCAAAGTTTAGTAGACAATGAAAGGATGAATTGCAATAGAAGAAAAACTTTAATTATTTGGAGAGAAAGTATCTTCCAACTAGAGGAAAGGGAAAATGAAGGTTTTTGCCGTGGAGTCATATAGTATTTTGTAATCTTACTTGAAAGTTCAAATTTTTAGAAGTTAATGTTTACTTATAAGGGCATTTTAGATTAAAAAATAAAAAACAATTATAAGAACCTTTACCGTATTTTTAAATTTTTTGTTCATTGAGTTGGCACTTATCAACTATGTAAATAATTAAATATTTACGTAGTTTTTTTTAAACACAGACAAAATTTAAATGTGTAAAAATATCAGGATAATCAAAATAATTTTTTTCAAAAATAAATTTGAAATGAAAAAAAAATAAATAAATGAAGATGTCAATGTTGACAAAGAATTAAGAAATTAAGAACTAATAAAAGAATAATTGGAGACAGAAATATATATAAAAAAAAAAGAGAGGAGAAATTAAACAAAAAAATTATCGAGACAACCTCTTTTTGACCGCAAGAAATAAAACTTCCTTACTCGTAGCAAAAGCGCTTAAATCCCCCCCTTCGAGGTTGATGTCTCCTCGTATGGACCGGAAAACTTTGACAATTTCAAAGCTGTTAATTAGAAATATTGACAATATAAAATGTTCTGTCGTGTAAAATGCTGAATATATCAATTTTCTGTCAACATATTTTTTATGCATTCATGCTTATGAACGGGAATAAGTTGACTATAAATTATGGACGCAGACACAATCAAAGGGTTGAAAACTAATATGAAAGCCTATATAAATGATGGATATGTCGATGAATTGAAGTCATACTTCCTGGGGTTCTTTCATACTTCAAGTGGTTGCAGCGATGGCTCCATTTCTTTCATGCTTCCTGAGGTTCATGTTAATTTGCGCCCTGATTTTCTCCTCCATGCATGTTCCGGGGCTGGCATCAAACGATGTTCCTTCAAGTAATTTTCCCAGTCACAAGTTGAAGAGATTGTCAATAAAAGCGACGTTGCCGTCACCACCACCACCTCCAAAGCCCTCTAAACAAAGAGGACCGCAAACTCCAATGTGATTTAGATAGCTAAACTACTAGTTTGTCACTACAGTTGTTGCTTTCTAATTTTAAAAAACTAATATCATTGTTAATAAAAATAGTAATAATAATTTTTAATATTATTATTAATATCATTGCTATTGAAAATAGTAATGAAAAAGAGCTTTTTATAATCGGGTGGTTTAATTAATAAAATTAAGTAAGGTTCAATTTGATTCAATGGCTTTTCAAGAGCGGAACGGAACATATGGAATGAAACCGGAACGTTTCGGATGGAATTTAACCTAAAAATCCAGAACGGACCGAGATTTAAAATAAGATGAAATTTGTTTTGTTTTGTTTTATTTTTTGAATTAATATAGAATGTTTCAATTATTTTAAATGGAATATAATGGAATTCACAACCTTGAATCAAACCTGTCTTGAAAGGGACATGCAATGCAACATACCATTCAACAACGCTCGCTGTCATTAAACATGTGTGCGTATAACACAGACGTAACATACATGCACAACACAGACAATTTGACTGGCAGTTGGCAAATAACAATAAAATTGCAGAAAGCAAAGGATTGCAATTAAACAGAAAAAACTTGCACAATATCAGAAATATCAGGTCCTCAGACAACATTTAATTATTAAAAACATTATATAAACAGATCAAACATGTTATTAAACTAGAAATCATGTAACAACCTCGCTTTAATGCCAATGTTGGAAGTGTACCTTGTTTTTAAGAGTCCCTTCTCAGAACCCGTTCTCTTATCTTCCGGTTGTTTTCTATCTATGTTAATAAATATATTTATAAAGATGAAAAGTTAAAGTTATTACCAGATATAACTCTTCATCATTTTTTCTTTATATTATATTAGTCATATAAATAATATTAATATGAATTGGATTGACCCATCATACATGATCCAGAGAACCATTTTTTCCTTCACAGACATTATAAAACACCCCTCAAGTTTATGTGCTTAATACTTGATGAGAATCAATCAAGCTGGTCTTTATTCCTGAAAGCAATGAAAAAGCAGCAATTTTAAAGGAAGCGTCCAACGACTTCAAAACGCATCACTTGCGTATCAAAACAACAAAAAGTTGAAGTTTCTTGCTTGGCTGCACATGGTGAGGAAACTCCTCAAATTTTTTAGCATATCGGTTAAACAATTCATCAATAATTTCACTTCCAAAGTGTTGAATGAGCATTCTCTCCATGCCAGCTCTTACGTGCATCACGATTGCCTTCCCCATGCTGGAGGTGTCAGTCATTGATTCGTGGAGTACTCCTGGACTTGTCAGCTCCATTTTTTCAATGTCAAAGCATCCATTCTTCTGTACAAGCTCCGTCATCTCCTCAAGAGATGGTACATACATTGGCAAGTTAAAAGAGTCCACTTGAGCTTCGCTTATCTTCCCCTGCGCGCAGCAGATCCTAGTAAATATATATTTGCAATTTGTGCTACCCCCCATATAATTAATATGATGGCAGAATTGTTAGAGAAGACATCACATGGAAGCACTTAATATATATTATGTAAAAAAAGGATAGACAATAAAACAATACAACGATTGAATTTCTAGGACTCAATACATAAGATGGACTCAACGCATAGATTTTTTTAGATGTTTTCTAAGATATGTATTTTGCACTTTAATTATTTGACTCACCTCTCTCGCCAAATCCAGTATGCTGGACTCCAAAAGTTCAAACATGGCCCCTGTAAAGATTACAGGTCATTAAAGGAAACTTATATTATAATAATTTTATTAAATAAAAAAATATTTAATATTTTCTACATCTGAATGCTAAGTACATTGAATAAATTATTCTAATATATCCGATATTTTCTAAATCACCTGCAAAAAGGAGTTTTTGGCGTAACTAAATCTGCCATCTCCACCATTCATTGCATACAACTCCGGCGTTGTGGCAGCGCTGTCCCCCATCTTCAATTCTCTGTCTCGATAATGTAGTAGCTTGTAATGAGTTTTATGCTATGGCGACGACTCTTTGTTTCCTTATATAGGATTTTTTGTGGACACAGTCACACAGGTAGGCTGGAAGTGAATATAAAATTGAAATAAATAAAATTTTGGAAGTCAACTTTCCTTAAAATTAGTTGCGGGAAACGTGGAGTGGCAGATTTGTATACTGTATGAATGCGTCGAGCTTGTAATTGCGGCCCCACAGGAAACTTATAATATTTATCAAGAGGAAGACATCAAAAGTCTGACTATATTGCGAGATCTACGCTTTGAATTCAACACAATTATAAATCGCCAACTTTTCTATACGCGTTTTGTATTAAAATTCAATAGAATTGATGCTAGGTTTATGGCTCATATTGAGCCAGGTAAGCTTGGAGTAATTGTTAAGAAATTTGAAGCAGAGATCCTAATATTGCGAGATCCCACTCTTCTCTGTTCATTAAGTGTTCGGTTTTTACAAGTAAGCGGAGAATTTGTAACATTGAAATAATATTTGGTAGTATCTAATGATAGTTTTTTAAAGTATTTTTTATTTGGAAATATATTAAAATAATATTTTAAAAAAAAATTATTTTTAATATCAGCATATCAAAACAAACCAAAAACATAAAATAAATTAATTTAAAAAAAAATTAAAATTTTAAAAAATACAATTTGCACCGTATTTTTCAACAGTACCTAAAATGATTGTGTTAATGCATGTTCACAAAATAAAAATTGCCCAATAGGGTTTGGCTCCAAAGGTCTAATCATTTTTACTTTTATTTTATTTTTCTTTTTCTTTTTCTTTTTCTTTTTTCTCTCCTCTTCTTTATTTCCACAATTGACTTTCTTCAAAATAACAAATAAGATGCCATTTATTTTGAATGTTAAATTCAATCCTCAATATTTGAGTTTTTTTTTTTCAAATTTATCCTTAAATATTTGTTTAGTTGGGAATTGAGAATTATAACTTTTTTAGTTTATTTTTTATTAGGTTCTATCAGTATCTTGATCCGGATCATAGGTTTGATATGTTAATTTAAGTTAAATCAAATTGTTTTTTACCAGTTTTTTTTTAATTGGTATTTTATTTTAATTTCATCATTTAATATTGGGTTAGTTAACAATCTAGGTTTTTTTTTTTCAATTTGCTTCTATAGGTTTATCTTATTATCTTGACTGAACTGGATGGTTTGAATAGGTTGACTTGAGTTTTTTTTTTTTTAGATACTTTCATCCTCTAATATCGGTTGATTGGTAATTAAACTTTGTATTTGTTTTCTAAGGGTTTGTCCGAAGAGTTATAAGGGGCATTTATATAGTGAATTTGCCCTTTGTTTCATGATGGAGAGCTCTTATTTAGATTAATTTATCTTTAATATTCATATAAAACCGGGTGAACTCAGCACAATAGAGACGTAATGTTTTCACGAATTAACCAAAACTTCCAACAAATACAGAATTTTGAAATGCCCTATGTCCTCTAACTCAGCACAATAGTCAGTAGTCTCTTTCTTCCATTCTTTCATCCTCTTGAAACGCTCTCTCTCCCGATCGAAAGACCTCCTACAGTCCTATCCATTCCGCTCTCTCCAAATTCATCTCCTTAGTGGCTCAGTTCTTCCTCATTTCATCGACTTTGATTTTTTTGATTTCTTACCCGATCAATTTCATCAAGTATATTTCTAAATTATCGTGTTTATTTTAGTTTTTTTTTTGTTTAATTTATGTCGATTATTATGTGTTATCCTTAATTTTTTTCTTATTGAAACTCGAGTGGAGCCTTTATATTTTACATCATTTTTTCTTGTTTTGTTTTTGTTTTCTACCTTTATATTTTGTTTTCTACTTCTATTTTTCAATTAGTATTTAGAAAAATTATATTAAGTTATAATTTTATTTTATTTTATTTTAGTGCTTTTTTCTTAATTAAATTTTTTTACTATGCTTAGATTAAGTTAAAAACACATCAGAGCTAGAAATGTAAGAGAACTAAATTATCATTGTTTTGAATTAACATACTCTGTTTTTAGGAGTGCTTAATTCTGTTTAATAAATATAACCATATTTCACTTGATGAGTTCCTGAACTGTGAATTAAAACCAAAAAAGGGTGTGAATGGAAGAATATTTGAATACGAGAATGGAGCTTGAATTAAGAATAAGTATGGAAAAGAGGAAAGAGTTATGGCACATATTCATTCTCTAAGGGTCGGTTGTGTTCGGATTTCGGGTAACCATTGCTGCTGGTGCTTTCGTTTTCCCATTACTTTAGCAATATGCTTAATATAGAATAAAATATCAGTTTTCTGTGTTGATAAGATAATGTTTTATTTTTGTTCAATCTATGCATCTATGCTTAATATAGAATAAAATACAATGCTATGTGATTCAAATTGTATTTAATACAAATTGTGAATCTTCTTTCATGTTAAGTGTCATATTTATGGCACAGCTTATGAGAATTTGAAATTTTAACATATGAGGTAAGTGGAGGTTTGGGACATGGTTGTCAACCTGTTGGATCTTCTGAATTTCATAAACTTGGAAGCACCAGATATGAGGTCAAGTGTACCATAGCTATTTCTTGAACCCGAAGGTAGCTAGAACATATATTTTATGACCAATCCCTGATCTAAACCATTGCACAATTCCTACATCCAATACAATACCATTAGTTAGCTTTAAAAACTATTCCCAGATTGATAGTAATTATATATATTTATATATGAAACGTACAACATTGTAATAGCTATTTTGTCAACTAGTTGCACGGAAAGTTGACTAACAGGTTTCATGATCACCAAAACATAAAAAAACATCTTGAGAATCTCTGACTTATTCCACGAATATTATCATAAGTGCCGATCCCTTTGACTATACAATATTATCATAAGTTCTTGGCATGCTTTAGAGCGGATTGTTTTTGCATTAAACAAATGACGTATTGAAATTGTCCAAATTGGTTTTTTTTATAAAAATCGATGTATTATTAAAGTTATCGTGACATTAACTATTTTAAAATTGTAGAATTAACTTTGAATTTTATGTATTTTTTTTTCTTGACTTATTTACACGGAGGACCACTAACCAAGTTGTTATAATCTAATTTTTAAATTTGTTTTAAAAAAATAAATGAATAAATAACAAAAAAATAAATGAATAAAAAAATAATTTAAGAGTTGGTTTTAGACAACACAAATCAAAAGTTTGAGGACTAATAAAGATTGAATTTTTAAATGTGAGAGTCAATTGGTCAAATACTTGAAGCATTGATAAGTTTGGGGACTTAATTAAACTTTGGATTAGTTTAATTAATTAAATTAGGAGTTTAATTAAAGAATTGAGGCCTAATTGTTAAATATCATAAGTTCAGGGGGCAAATTAAAACTAGCCATTTCCCGGGATACAAACGGAGCCGTTTCAAAAAATTATTCACCGCCTTCCTCCTCAGGAACCGTTTCAGCAGTAAAGGCATCAAAACCGTTTCAGTCATGCACCACGTCTCCCAGCTGTTATCCCTCGCCCCTAAGATGCATGTCGTTACCCATTCTCTGGCCTTATAAAAGCCAGAGAAAGGCCACAAACAAGGAGAGGCTGAAAACACGAAAACACGGTGGAGAGAGAAAGAGGGGGGGGGGAGGCAGAGAGGTGTCGAACAGAGAGGAGAACGAGGGAAGACAGAGAGAACCCGAAGGAAAGGTGGGGGAGATGCAAACAGAGGAAGACCAGGGGACTGAGAGTAAACCGAGAGAACCCGAGGATGAACTGAAAGACGAAAGACAAAATAGAAACAAACACAGAGGAAACTGAGCTTAGAAATACAAACACAAAAAGAAAGTAAAAAAGGAGAGGAGAGGGGGACGACATAGCAGAAAACAGACGAAAACCCTGGAGGAAAAGGAACCCGAAAGAATGGGGGGGAGAAAAACCGAGGGGATAGAACCGGCAGGGAGAACAACGAACGAACAGGGGAATACTAGAGGGAACTAAAACCAGAGAAGAATAGAGAGAACGGAAAAACATTTATAAAAAAAAAAAAACAGAGTGAACGAAAAACAGAGAGACCAGAGGATAGAGGGAGAACAGAGAAAGAGATAAAAAAAAAAGAAAAGGGGCAGAGACAGACAGGAAACTAGGAGGGAGAAGACATCGTCCAGCCAAAGATACCCAGTCGTTCTCCATCGCCTTCGTCCAGCTTCCAGGTAATAAGTTTCTCCCGCTTTGCAAGATAATACACCAACCCTGTGCACTTGCAAATATAATTACGCCGTAGCAAGCGTGCGTGAACAATTCACGCAAGCATGGTAATAGAAACCGGTCAGGTCCAACCCAACCCAGCTTATATACCCAACCTAAAAAACAATTGGGTCTGGGCTTCAGACCCAGTTAGCTCAATTCCCTTTATTTTGATATTTAGTCAAACAAACTCTTTTTTAATATTAGAAATTTTTTTAAAAAAAATTATGGACCCTTTTAAATTTATTTGTAAGTCCCTCTTTTTTTTTAGGGTATTTCATTGTATATTTGATCTATGAATTTTTACTGTAACATACAAATCTGGTATTTAATACATTTAAAAACAAAAGATAAAAATATGTATGCTTTGTTTTAGATTCATTTTAGTGGTTTATTCATTGCTTTAGAGTCAGAAATACTATATATTTTTTTGCTATATAATATTTACTAACGCTAAAGTTGGAAATATTCGTAGTCAAATATTCGTTGGCACTAGAGTCAACAGTATTATATGCAGACCATCAAAGAAAAAACACAACAAACCCTTAGTAATTTAAAACAAAACTAGTGATGTAGCCAAATTGCATATACAACAAGAAATTGCTTAACAAAACCATAAATCAAAAGTCCCAAAATTATAAGAACATATAAAGCATGTAGTTTTTACTGTATCTATTTTTACTGTTCACCCTCTCATAATACACTATGGATTGTAATAGTGTATTTTTTAAAATTTTCATTTTGGTCCTCGAACTTTTTCTTTTCACAATTGAGCGCTTTTGAGAAAAAAATTAGCACCTAATTGCATGTTTTTTTTTTTTTTTGAGAAGGGTTGAATTGAAAGAAAAGAGACTACAGTGAAAAACACGGGTAATATAAATGTCAACTTTGAAATTTGTTTCAAAAATTTATTTTCGTCGCTCATCTTTTTCAGCTATTAGATGATTTGGTCTCTGTAATTTTTTTTTAAATATATATTTTGGTACTAAACTTTTTTTTTTTTCAGTCCTTTTTTTGGAAGAGAAGAAAGAGAAGGTCACTGGATTTAGGCTTAAAACGATGAAGTTATTGTTGGAAAAGATTTATGCCATCAAAACAATCTATTTTTATGTCAAAACGTTCCGTATAATGATGGAGGGTTGAGATTAGATGTTTTTATACCTTGAAAACACCTAAAAAAACATATTTGAGCTAGGCCTAGCCCAACCGTAAACATTTGTATTTTTTTTAAAAAAGAGAGAGGTCAATTATGTTGGGCTACCTGTTAGCCTAACCCGATCCAGTCAGGCCGGGTCCATCTCATATAATAATAATACTTTAATATTATATAATTATAATTATAATATCTATATATATATATATATAACAACAAAATTTCTTAAAAATTTCCAAGTATCCTTCCAAAAAATTTGTGACTTTTTCCCATATTTTTCATTCAATTTTGTGAATTTTTAATATCTCCATGTCAGTGGACCTATGCAGTGGATTCTAATTTTAATATCTCCATGTCACAACTAATTTGTGAATCCTGAATTAGTTTTCTTGATTGATACTGTTTGTCTTCCTGTACATCTGAATTAAAAATCAAGACTCGTTTAATTAACAATGTGCATTTGTCCTTCTAAATCAACAATGTGCTATTCTTGAGTTGCATAACCACGTCAACCCTTCAATATATTAAGAGGTCTACAATTGCAGTCATCCGGCACAAGTTAAGGAGTTGGTCTCAGAATTTAAACAATTGAAGGTCTGCAATGACAACTTATATTCCATCTTCAATATCCTACCGCTTGACCAATACAAAAGAAACCTCACTTTTCCATAAAGATCACCATGAACATATAATCCCATAAAATTATGAAGTTATACATCTTAAAACTCCCATTGACTATGTGAATCAAAATAACAATCAATCAAGAGAATTTCATCCAAAAAAAGGGTTCAATTCAACGGATCTTCCTCACTTTCAGTTTAATTTATAGCAAGATTGTTGTTCTTGAATTGTATTTGAAGTCTATTAAAATGGGTATGTATTGTTGTGGAGATGATTTAAGAAATGTTTGTGAGAATAAATGGTCCAATAATGGAGTCTTAGAGGACATAAACCAGTGGCTAATGGTTTTCCGGCGACAAGAAAGTTACCAAAAGTGATTGTCGTAATAAACTTCATTACGTAGTTTAGGTTAATAGTGATTGTACCAATACTATGATAATGGATTTGTTTTCTGGAAATTAGCCAATCATTTCCTCATTTAAGTGCTAAGATATTACTTCCTATCCTCACAAAACTTTCAGATTTCAGACGGAACAAAATAATTTAAATAATAACTTGCTCCAAGGGACCCAATTCCTCAAGCTGGCCAATGATTGTTATTTGATTTGAATTATGAGAATTAATGAGTTAGGAAATCCATAACTATAATTTTTGCAATCTGACAGTCTAAAGATGTCGAATGGTTGAAAAGAAGTTTGGTGGGTGTTATCCCTCCTAATACTGACATCAAATCTAAGCTACTTGAAACGGGAAAAACTTGATTCGTTTTAGATTTTGGGGTGCAACTCAGGCAGTCATAACCTTCAACACACATGAAGCTATGATGGATGCGTTAGAATCACAGTTTTTGGATTGGAAAACCATTTTTGAAAAGCGTAGAGAGAATGGAAATGTACTGACACGGCATCAGACAGGATTGCTTTGGTTAACATCTCTGGTCTACCTTCACCAGCATGGAACAAGGACTGCATCAGCTCTGTCTTAACAAAATCAGGGAAAGATTATTGAGTATGATCTTAGTAGTATTAGCCACAACTCAGTTTTTGGAGTTTGAGTTTTACTTGGTACAACCTCTCTTGCTCCACTGAATGATACATTTAAGTTGAGATTGATAGTGAGAAGGTAGATATTACAATATCAGAGATAAATCCATCCCTTTTTCCATGTTTATCATCTACTAAGCATTCCAAGGATACAACTCTAAACTCAGAATCTGAAGATGAAGACACACAAACTGTAAACGATGACAAGGCTATCCCCTCTGAAGATCCTCATCCCTGGAAAGCTGATGTTCATGACGTTGAGATTATTATTAATCAGTGCCTTGACAGATTGGAAAAGGCTGCTATCTTCGATCCCAATGCTGCAACAAACATGAATTATGGAATTTGAAAAGCCACAAAAGGTTGTACGTCCTTGCTGTTGGCTATTTTAGCCTTAGAAGAAACAGAATTACAAGAGAAGGCTTTAGTGTTTCAACCCAACTCATGCATGGGCCGAAGTAAAACTACAAGCCATGATGATCTGGGCGTCATGGATTTTGAGGACACGACCCAAAAATCTTCCAGTATAGCAGTTAGGCCTCTGGATGTAAGCCTGCAAGATGGTATGAAATATCGTCACTCTTAGGAGCAGCAAGAAGAATGTTATAATCAACTAAAAAAAGCAGTTTTGTGTCAGGCGATTTAGAGAAGAGTCTAGACTCTTTGGACTCTAGCATTCGAACAGTAAACTCCAGAATTCAAAGTCAGGGTTTTTTTTTATCCTCTATTATGATTTTATCATGGAATGTTGTGTACTGGGTTCAATGTCTAAATGTAGAACAATTAGTAAAGCTATCCTGGACTATGACATTGATATCTACTTAGTCGTTGAATCTAAAAATATATGATCTCAACTAGTGACGTTGGACGACTTCTACTTGTGGATCGGATTTGGGGGCATGCTCAAGAAACCATGGAAGATGTCAAAGCTACTCAAAGAGTCGTTTGATTCTAACTTTTAAACTTATAAAATGAACATGCACATGCTCATCATCACCCTGTGAGTTTGTCCTTCACAACTAAATTCGATAAATTTGAAGAATGTCACTCCACATCTGTAATTTCTTCCAAGAGAAAAGCAGCAATATTCAACAGATATATAGCCAAAAGTTTACCTTCGGGTGTAGAAACAATAAAAGGTGAAACAGAGATTACTAGTTCATAACGCCAGACAATGGCACTCATAATAGAGGTGTTGTTTGTTAAGGCAGAACCTCTAGCAATATTTCAACATTAATCATTCATTGGAGTTCACGGGCAAAGCAGGATTCATTTCCCAAGACTCCCTTTTCTTGAGGTACATTAGCCATTGAATAATGTAAAACTACAAGTTAACTTGGTTTTGAAATTTCTTCGCCACCTAATTCTCCTTTTATTTTCTTGAATCATCAACCAATGCATCCTAAAGATTAGTCATTCTTTTTCACTTCTGTTTCTATTCAAAATATATGACCAAAGTACGAGAACTGCTTTCTTTTTTTTGTTTACTTCTGCATATTGCAGGTGTCAGCTTAAATTTCAGAGAAGAAATAAAAGGCGTCAAAAGTTCAAATTAATCTAGCATACCGTAGGTGAGGGGTTCTTACAATCTTAAATTTTCAAAGTTCTCCTTACAAGTTCTGTGGCAATCAACGGTTAAAAAATTAAAAAAATAAAAACTTCAATGAGAGAACAAAACTCGTGTATCATGTTCTTGCCTTCAACTATGGGATTTGAAAGATTACAACATACTCAAAACATTCATGGTGGTGATGATATGGGACTCCCATCTCAGTTCACTATTCATGGTGGTAATTTGATCATGGTTTTTACAAGCTGCTGAAAAATAAAGGACGACTTGCAGAGACTTGGAATTAAAAGAGAATCTGTAGGAGTAGAAGAAAACAACGTTGCTTCGGCCTTTCTTCTCCTCTTCTTATCACTAACTTCTTTTGTTCCATTCTCTGTCTTTTTCCCGTCCTTCTCACTATTTTCTTCTATCCAGTGTTCTTTCTCCAGTGTTTTCTCTTCTTTTTTTCACTTATCTTCTCTCCTTGTGCCTTGTGCTTCCTCTATTTTTTTCTTTTATAGGAGGGTCTTAGTCTTTATATGAAAGGAAAGAAAATCACTGCCTTTATTAGCATCCCTTCCTTGCCTAGAAATCTGCAGAACACATGAGCAAAACAACCTTGGTTCCATTGTATCTTCATCCTTTGTTCTTCTCCCTTTTAATCAAAACGCCGTTTCACTTAATGTGAAATGGCGTCGTTGTATGCCTTAGGGTTTCTTTTTTAATTAAATCAGGTCTGTCTTCATATAAGTCCTGTATTTTAGCGCCTTTGCGTTTCAGTCCTTGGGCTTTGAATCTTTCTTAATTCAGTCAATTTCACTTTTTTTTCATTTCTTTCAATCATACCCCTGACAGAATTATAACATGTCCTCTAAATCCTCCAGTTTATCCATTCTAGTCCTTAGTCCTTCAATTCTTCATTTGTTTTTTGAATTTCAATTGTTTTTCTTAAATTACGCTCTTTATTGACTTTCTAACTTGGTTATTTATTCCAAACTCATCCTTTAACTTAATTTCTTTCAATTGTAGCCAAATTAAACCAATTTAAATCCATTTCTCTTTAATTTAGACCTCAATTATGACTTCAAAATTTTCAAACTTCATTTTTACTTCTGATAATAAAATATTTGATTTAGGAATAAGACGAGAAGTAGGAAAGAAAATAAGAATAAAAAAGTTATGTTATAATTGACACATGGTTGAGATGTTAAAACCTATATATCTTGCATATAAATAAATTCCTGAACTCAAAATAAATTATTACAAGTACAAGATGATCAACTCTATCTACAATACAGTGAATACACACAACCAGCTAGAATATCAAACTTTTTTCTCTCTTTCTTTGGAGCTGTTGTTGTTACCCTTTAATGGATTATCTTCATCAACTGGAAATTGCTAACCATTAATGTCAACCTTTTATCTTCAAACACAAAATCCATTTCAAAGTTTGAACTTCGAATTTTGACTGCTTTTTCAGATTTTTTTCCGCTTCTTAAGTCACAAATCAAGTTCTTGGCAGCGAACTTACTAGTGAACTTCCAACTCCAACGATTCTCACAGTTGGCAAGTTGACTTCAAAAGCCTTGAGACAATAAATAAAAGCAAGTGCACAACAGGGCAGTATTTATTTGCTATTAGTTGTAACAAGAGGAGACTGGGTAGTATTTCAAATGTTCAAAAATATGCTTTCTTGAAAACACTTCCACGCTAACCAATGCCTTGTTTTGCACAAAAAGTCCTCCATTCTTTGTATAAATGGAAGACAAACAGAGGAGGTGTTACTACATCAGTTTAGTAGAAACATAGGTAGCAATGGAAACGCGTTTCTATGTTCTTACTTTTGTGTTGGTCTTGGCAGTTTTTGCGCCCGCAGCAATGACTTGTTATGGCAGAGATATTTCCATCCATAATTTCTACAAAATAGAGAATTCAAGAATGGTCTTGCAAAGACGTATCCCAGATGATGATTCTCGTTACTATTGGAGGAGAGGAAACACTGCCGCGACCAGGGTATCACCTCCGGTGGCCAGCAGGGCAAAAGGTCAAGGGTTGCCTCCAAATTCACCTCCTGGAGTCAACAATTGAGATCAGCTGATGTTGTGTTTTATGCCTCCCCATTTTGTAATGTTTTCGTTGTATCTAAGTTGAATAACATGGGGCCTCTGAGATTTACCTCTTGTTTTTCTTCCTTAATTTATACTCCATTTGTTGTTCCGATTTGCTGGTCTAGAGCCTGCAGTTTATGTGCATGAGGAAATTCAAGTTTTCAAATCCATGCAAGAACAATAATAGTTATCGTCAGCTCATTTAAATTTATTAAAACATCATCTTCTTAATTTACTACAATGGATTGGTCTATTAGTTGGTTAGTTAAAAAGGTATAATATCTTTCGTGACTTACTATGTTCAAATTTTAGGAGCCAATACACAAGGAATTTATTAAATTTCGGGAATGCATCAAATCAAAATTAATATGAAGGGTGTGTTTTTAAGATCATACAGATAAATAAAAAACACTTAACTCAAAATTGAATTTCATCAGGATTACAGTGGTACCATTTTTGAAACAAATACATTATTCCTTCCAATCTCTATCAAGTAATTTCAGATTTGTATTGATTTTCTTCATAAGTTTTTCTTTTAATTGGTTGTAATCTGGGTAAACGCCCCCAAAAACTTAAATTAAACGTGAAATAATAATTTGTTAAACCGTCTGTGTGAAGTTGGCTGAGCCTTAACTTTCCAAACTCTATCAAGTAATTCCCTAGCTTTGCTTATCAAAGTATAGTTCACATTAATCGCTTTTATAAAATCTTTTGTTATGAACTCTACTGTGGAGTCTGATTCAAGAGTTTTTGTAAATACTAGGTGTTAAATAATATTTATATAGTCTTATTTATTAAAGATGGAATAGTACTTTCCGTTTAATCTATATATATATATATATATATATTTTTTTTTTTTTTGTATTTAGATTAAGACTATACATTTATGATATCCAGATTATTTAAAATTCTAATCTTTTTTTTATATTTAATCTCAATTACTTTAACAACCACACGAACTCTAAAACAGTAATATATTGTGTTAATAGCAAAACTCCAATTATAAATATCGTTTCACAGTTGGCAGGATGACTTCATAAGCCTTGAGACACTAAATAAAGGCAAGTGTACAAGGGTGAGTATATTTTTCTACGTTTGGTTGGAAGAAGGGATTTGATACTATTTCAATATTTCCACGCTACAAATACAATGATCATTTTAGTTAGCTCCTCAGACTTCAATTATTTAAATAATTAAAAGGGAACTGGATTCGTTTAAAACCAAACACTCACAATTCTAAAAAATAAAAAACAAAAAAACAACAATTTGTCGGCACATGCATTGTTGACAAAACTTAAAATAATAATAATAAACTAAAAATCCACTTAGTTTATTAGGGAGTCCGTTTAGAAATGCGGGATAATTTGTATTTTTAAAACATTTAAAAAAATTCAAAAATAATTTTTTATATGTGTTTTAGATTGTTTTGATGTGCTGATCTCAAAAATAATTTTTTAAAAATAAAAAAATATATATTATTTTGATCTATTTCAATATAAAAAAGATATTTTAAAAAATAATTATAATCACACTTTCAAACATACTTTAGATACGAGGACTTGACTTTGCTACTGGTTGGATGGGTTTCAAACATACTCTAGATATGAGGACTTGACTTTGCTACTGGTTGGATGGGTAAGTAAAGGAGTTTTTATTCAAAAATCAATAAAATTTGTTCTTACCCGAGTTGTATTCAAGAAATTAAAATGGAATTACGAGGTATGTTTATAATTGTTTCTAGGAAAGTCTTCCACGTTTTCAACATTTACTGACGGGCTTGAAGATGATTATCCTTCATTGAAAAACTTATCATCGGTGGGCTTATAGATGGTGTACTTCATTGGAAAATTTATCTATTATTATTTTTTATATATATAATATAATCATTGATAAATTTACAAATAAAAAAAACATATAAAAAATTATTACTTTAATCTATAGTATTTTTATCCATTAATATAATATATTATTAACAAAACGACGACTATATATAATTCCATGGATAATTTTTTAATATTATTAATGGAATTAAATTGTTGGTGATTAAACAGTATATTTACAATAATTTGTTTTTAATTTTTCTAAAATATACTGACAAACTTGTTTGTCAGTAAAATCATTAATAATACTTTAAAAATATTTTTTAAAAGAAAATCTATTAAACAAAGTATAAAATAATTAAATTAAAATTAAAATCAAATACTTAATTATTACAAATTTAAAAATTTATAAGTTAATATACAATTCATCTAGAATAAAAAAGCTAAAGGTGAAAGAGTAAAAGGTAGATCTTCGCCAGAACTATGGAGCCAATAAACCTATCTTATATCTAATTGAACTCTCAAATTTAAACCATCAAATGTAATAAAAATTTTTGAGTTTAATAAAATTTAAATTTAAATTTTAATAAAATCAGTAAAATATAGCTAATCAGTCAAATCATCGATAAAGATCGGTAATCACTCTAAATATCAAATAGTAAAATTATTCTTGGTATGTGGAAAATTTGATTTCTTGTTGTTTGGTAAAATGACAAGTGAATTTACGCCTGTCCAATATTGAGAACTAATTAACGAGTATTTATTTTTAGTTTAAAAAATAGTTTTCCAGCAAGTTTTTTTAAAATATGTAGTGTTAGCCTTCACACAAATATTCCAGCTAGCATAGGTAAGTGGAAGGCAGTACATTCTCCAACAGGCCTTAAATGGAGAGGTTTTGACGTTGTAGGCCTCCTCCATGGAGCCAGTAAACCTATCTTATATCTAATTGAACTCTCAACAAATTTAATAATATTTTCTTAGTTTAATAAAATTTAAATTAAATTTTAATTTTAATTTTAATTTTAATAAAATCAGTAAAATAAAGTTAATTAGTCAAACCATCATCAAGATCGGTGATTACTCTAAATATCAAATAGTAAAATTATTCTTGATACGTGGAAAATGTGATATCTTGTTGCTTGGTAAAATGTCAAGTGAATTTACAACTGTCCAATATTGAGAACTAATTAATGAGTATTTATTTTTAGTTTAAAAAATAGTTTTCCAGCAAGTTTTTTAAAATATGTAGTTGAATGTGTTTTAAAAAAAATTAATTTTTTTTTAATTTTAAATTAATTTTTTAATATTTTTAAATTATTTTATTATATAAATATAAAAAATAAATTTTAAAAAATTAAAGACAAAATATTTCCAGGCAGTACATTCTCCAACAGGCCTTAAATGGAGAGGTTTTGACGTTGTAGGCCTCCTCCATTCAATAAAATAAAAATGAAGGTTTCTTGCTTCTTGCGTCCCCTGATGATTTGTTTAGCTATGATGTTGCTAGACCATCAGCCAAGCATAGGCTACAAAGCAATGGCCTTAGTCTTGGACTGCAGTCCTGAAATGGGTAAGGTTAAAATTGCTTCTGCCGACCATTTCTCCACGGAAGTAAAGGTGGGGCAGCTAGGAAGGAGATCCCGGAGGCCAATTCCATCACCACCTCCCCCAGAAACCAATAGATTTACTCATTGGTGGATCGTTACACCGCCACCACCTATGCCATCGTTACCGCCACCACCTATGCCATCGTTGCCGCCGTCCCCATCTCCACTATCGTCATCTAAAGGCGCATGAATTTTAGAGTAGCATATGAAAACGTTTCCGTTTTCTCTTTTCTTTATTTTTATTTTTTTTATTTGCGAGTTCTTGTTATGGCAAGAGATGAATGTATTTCGTCTTTTTCTCCATGGCCAAGTCATGGCAATGGAGATATGGAAGATGGAAAAATCCAATAAAAATCTAGCTCATTTCTTTTATTTGTTTCTCTCTCCTCTCGCCATCCACATGAAAAAATAGGACACTTTTTTATAGGTAAAAGAAATTAATGGACTCCAGATTCAAACTTTTCATGAAATTTGTGTTATTTACATTCTTACCCTCAGTTCGAGACTCCGGTCTTAGTTTTTTTATTTGAGTTTGTTTTTATATTTTAAAAATATTTAAAAAAAAATTTAAAAATTTTATTTTTTAATTTTAAATTAATAATTTTTTGTATTTTTATATATTTTTTTATACGTTAATATCAAAAATAATTTTTAAAAAATAAAAAAATATTATATAAATACTTTTTTAAGTAAAAATCATTTTAAAAAACAACCCCAACTACCTTTCTAAATAAAAAGAAACAAGTTACTTATGGTTAAGTTAACTCACATATTATAAAGTCAATTTTAGTCAATTATTATTATTATTATTATTATTATTATTATTGGCTAAAAAGGATCTGCAAATCAGATTAAATTAAAATTTGATAGTTATGAATTATATATTTTTTAAGTCAACTTGTCAAGATAAATCGGAATTAACAAATATGATTTGAAGTTAAGAAAAAAAACATCTTGGGCTTAATTTGGATTCCAACTAAAATGCAAAGTTCGATATTAACCTTAAACAATTATTAATTACACAATTGTTATAACTATGAATTCATGATTTGTCTTTCGGTTCTCAATTCTTTAATTTATTTTGTTAAACAACGTGCTAAAACTTACTTTTCAACTCTACATTCTCCTGAAGAATTAAGAAGTGAAGTTTTACAAACTTGAGTAGCTAACTGATAAGGTCATGAATTTAATTTTTAATAGTTACAAGTTGAATTTTTGTAGAGCTATTAGAGATTTATATGATCATTAACTTCAGAATCCATAGAATTAGTCGAGATACGTATAAGCTGATCCAAACACCCACATTAATAATAATAATAAAAAAAACTTTTACTACTTGGCATTTCATGGTTACAGTTAACGGTGGAATTTCAAGCTCCTTTTCACCTTGGTATTTGAAATCTTTGAAGATTTTTTTTCTTTCAAACTTATTTTTTTTTATTTTCAATTTCATCCTTACACATTAGGTTTATTAAATGTTGGACTTCAAAGTTTATTTTTATTTGTTTTCTAAGGAGTTATCCTCGTCTCGTGATCCAGGTCATAAGTTTTATGGGTTAGTCATGTTGACTCAGGTTGTTTTTTTGAACTTTTTTTAATTTCATCCCTCAACATTGAGTTGATTGTAAATTGAGTTCCACATTTGTTTTTTTATTTGCTTTTTGTGGGTTATCGTGGTCTCATGACCTAGTTCGCAACTTATGTGGTTTAGCTAGGTTGACTTGGGTTTTTTATAGTCCTGTTTTAATTGAATTTTTTTTTTCATTTTCATCATTCAACATAGGGTCGATTGAGAATTGAAATTTGTAGGTTTTTTTTTTTTTTTTCTAAGGAGTTATCTTTATCTCCTAACTTGGGTTTGGTGGGTTAGCTTGGGGTGAATCAGGTTATTTTTTAGTGCTTTTTTTTATTTGATTTTTTTTTTCAATTTAATCCTTCAATATTGAGTGGTTTGAGAATTGGACTTCATAATTATTATTATTATTTTTTTCTATAAAATTATCATGCTCTTATAACCTAGGACGTTTGTTAAGCTAATTGACTCAGGTGGTTTTTTGTGTCCTTTTTCTAATTGATTTTAAAAAAAAATCCTTTCTTCAACATTGAGTTGATTATGAGTTTGGTATTGTGGTAGTTTTTATGGTTGTGGTTTAAAAAAAGTTGTTTTATAAAAAATACTTTTAGTTTAGGTTGGTTTGGTATTTATATATATCTGGTTAAAACTGTGGTTGAAATTGAGATTGAATAAAAAGTAGTTTAATGTGTTTGGTTAAAAATACTTTTCAAATTAAGGTTATAAAATAACTAAAAAAGATATATATTAATATTGATGGTTTTTAATTTAAATATTGTAAATTTAACTACCACTATTACATCATTAAATAAATAATATTTTATATCAAATATTTTTTATTATTCCATTAACTTATTTATAATTTCATCACGTATGAAATTCATCTGATAACGACTATAGTTTTCATGACATTTTGAGCGTGCAACAAAATCAGGTAAAATATCATCAGAAACAAAATTGGAATTGCGATCAAATTCTGCAAATGCTACGTCATCATGCGATATCCTTCTAATTTATGTTGTGTTTTTGAATAATATTAAACACTAATTTTTTGAGTAAAACATAATTTAAAAAAAAAATTACCGGGTTGTACGCAGTCCAATGAATAGTTGATACACTGTTCACGTGAACAGTGCCCAAGTGAATTATCACCTGGCATATAGACGCGGCCGCGTGAAAAGCAGCTGAGAGTTGCTTCTCACAAATTGGTGGTTTGAACGGGCCCCACATACACAATAATTTACGTTTTAATGTTACCAAACAAATTGTTTATGCGGTTTGCTTTAAAAGCTGTTGTAGCCGCGTAAACAAATGGCCTCTAGGAATTGAGCTTCATAATTATTATTTTTATTTGCTTCTTCTAGGGTTATCTTGATCTCATGATTTAGGTTTAGCAACGTAACTAAGGTTGACTTGGCTTATTTTTTTAGTTAGGTTGAATAACTTTTTTTTTTTTTTTTAATTTGTTATCTATAGGGTTATCAAGATCTTATGTTCTAGGTTTGAGTTAATCTAATATGTTGTTGCTTTAATGTTAATAAAAAGAAGATGATGTCTTGATTTTTTTAATCAAACTACATTTTTATTGGCTGTTCGAGTTGTCTTTGAATCTATTAAGTTGACCCAGTCATATTAGGTCGATTTTTATATAATTAAAAAAAATCTACTAAAAAATACATTAACAACACCTGAATTTTTTATTTAAATATAATGTCATCGTACCCTCAGTGTAAGGCAAGCAATTATCTAGTGTTTTTTAGAGGTGATCATTTTCAATTCGGTTCGGTTCTTATAAAAAAAGGTAACCAAACTGAAACCGGTTCAAACCGACCGGTTTCGGTTCTGTTTTTTAGGACAAAAATTGATTTTGGCTTGGTTTTTCCAGTTTGGCTTGGTTTCTTCGATTTGGCTTGATTATTTTCGGTTTGGCTTGGTTTTTTCGGTTTCAAGCTTATAAAACCGAAATTGAATCGAATTGGTCGATTTTTTCAAAATTTTAATTGGTTTTTTTTTATGATTCGGTTTTTTTGGTTATTTTTTTTTTTTGGTTTTCTCAATTTAAATAGTTTTTTTATTTTTTTTCTCACCCCTAATGTTTTCTGTATATTCATTAATAGTGAAGAAATAACTAAAAGAACTTGGCTTTAAGATCCTATGTAATTACAATTTAAAATATCAACAATACATGGGCAAACGAGCAGACAAAAGCAATTTGACAACATGCAAGAAAAGTACTGATGGAAATATGACAATAAATTTCACAGGGACATGGACGCGCCTAAAAAGTGGCCTGACTGTCAAGGAAATGACGCGTCTTCCAAAAGACTAAAAGATAGCTTCTTGAAGATGCCAAGTTTGTTAATGAAACTCATTAAAAAATATATTAAAAAAAACTACGGCTTTAAGTTAAGACGGTTGAAATGATTTTTTAATATAATATTAGAATTTTAATAATTAAATGATTATGAATTTAAATTTTATTGTTTTTATTTATTTAATAAAAATTAAATAAAAAATATTGTTAATTTGTATAAATTTTCAACTCAAAAATTTTTTATTTAAAAGGTTGAGATAGTTTTTTAACATGACACTATTTATAAAACTTAGTTTTTCAAATGAAATATAGTTGAAGTTGAGATGATCAACTCAATATGTATATATGTTTTTAATTTAAAAATAATTAAATAAAACACAAGGATTCACTTTGTTTCTCTTATTATTTTTTTCTAGGCCATTCATGTTTGGTCCTACCAAACACATTTTGCTTTTCCTATTCACTTCTTCTTTTAATTATTAAGCAATTGTTTTTTAAATCAATTATTTTTCAAAAATTTGGGACAAATTATTTTAAACTTGTTCTTAACTTTTTTATGAAAATATATTTAAAATTATTCTACTGTCACTTAATTAGAAATTCATTAAATAGGATTTTTTCACTATAGAAATTATACTAAAAGAATAAATTTTAAATAATAAGAGTAATATAATTTGAAATTTATGTTTCATGTTTTTTGCAAAACATAGCTATAAAATAAATATAAAAAATAAATTGATCCTATGTCTTTAAATTTAGGTCTTGATTGTTTTTTGGAAATCTTTTTTCATATTTGATTATATTATGAAACACTGGTCAACAAAATTCATCTTATTATTAAAGAAACACACAAGTTTTAGATGGACAACAGTGTTTTCTAATTTAATAGATCGAAATTAAATTTTAATTTTTAAGTTGATATAATGTTTTTGACATAATTATTCTTTCTTATACCAATAAGTTTTTCTTTATTATGGATTGGGATTTTTGTTTCCAAGAAATAAAGAAAAAAAGAATAATACTTCTCATCATCGCCAAAGAAAATGAATTCCCCATTTGGAGAAAATATGGAAACCAAAAGAGTTGAAAATTGGAAAGTTGGAGTACCAAAACTTCAATCATCTTTTGTAGGAAACTTCGTGCCGCGTGTGTCGCCAGCAAGGTTGAAATTTTGCAGCCATCAACTACCAAGACACGGTTTACTTTAGCCTTCCTAGCTATTTAATGCATAATTAGTTCACATACCAAGAAAGCATAAAAACATTTAGCACTTCACATACACATAACATCTCTTCATCGATTCCCAAATGAGTAAAATTTCAAACTCGATCGTGTTCATGTTGCTTCATGGACTCATAATACTAACTCCTCCACCTATCTGCATGGTTCAGGCCTATGACACGGCTGAGTATACCCACCGGAAGTTTCCTCATAAACTGAAGGCAGCATACCCACTGGGAAATATGAGAGGTATTAAAATTTAAACTCATATAACCATCAACAATCTCTTCTCCTTCTTCTTCTTTTTCTTTATGCTTATAATTATAATTCTTGCTGTGATGTTGCAAATATATCATCCAAGCACAGGCATCAACATCATGCTTGCTCTCGACAGCAGTGATCGCGAGTCGGGCACTGTTAAAATAGCTTCCACTGAGCATTTCACTGCTGAAGTGAAGGTGAAGCCAGATAAATCTAGAAGAGTTGGGACGCCGAAACTGTCTTCTCCGAAACCCAACACAAGACCTCATTACCGCCCCCGTATATTTCCGCCGCCGCCGCCGCCGCCACCAGCACCATAGATGGCATTGTATTGTCAGACGTGTCGTTAATATTTTCACATGCGTTGTCCTGCTGCCTGTGATTCACGCAAGTCCGTTTTGGATTGTTATTTTGTCACAAAAGAATAATGACAATGTTAATCTCTCTCTCTCTCAAAATAATGACATGATCATGTCATTATTTGATCAAATTAATTTTAAACAACTACAGCTATTAATATAATTGTGAGTTTAGCATGGAATTTTGTTTTTCTATTTTAATTTTGAATTTAATGAGATAACTTGTGCATATATATACACACACATACTCGTTATTGCTTTCGCAAATGGATAAAATTACCGAGATATTGTTTTTGACGAAAAATAGCAACTTTATTGATACTAAATAAAGTATTGAAAGGATGATAATGTCGTCTTTATTTAATCGAAGAAAATCGATATCAATCTTCTTTAATTATCCAACTAGAAAACAATGATAATGTCTTTGTTTAAAAAGCCATAACAAACAAAGATTATAAATAGACGATGCAAAACCACACGGGTCTAATTAAAAAGATTATGCATATATTTAATTAAATAAAATTAAAAACTATATATATAAATAAATACAAAAAAAAATATATTAACGTATTTATTTAACTCGCCAGCTTGCTGCTATAGGTCAGATAATTTGTTTTCTAACACAAAAAAATAAATATGTAGAAGTTGTTAACATATTTTTCTATTTCAAGTAAAAAATATAAATGTAAATAAAAAAATTGATGCTTATATATAATAAAATAAAGCTAGCATCATATACATTAATAAAAAAATATAGAATTTCAAGTTAATTTTTAACATGGTAGAAAAATAAAATATTATTACAAGTACATTTTTAATATATCAAGATTCTCTTAATCAAGAAAAATGAATAAGTTATTTAAGAAAAAAAATAAATCTTAAAATATATGAACCAATAAATTGACAAAAAGATGCTAATGACAATGATGTTCTAAAAAAAAAGATAATAATTTCTATAAAAATAAAAGATAGATAAGTATGATATTTAACCATATTATCTCCCTCTTATGCACACAATATTTTTTAATCTTAAAGGTTATTATTTCTTACCAAGAATAAATAATTTTTATTTTTAAAAATAATTTTTATTTATATAAAACATGAAAACAATTATAGATCAATTAGATTTATTTCTTAGAATATTAAATACATACAAACTAATTAAAAATTAACTGCTATTTAAAAAAACTAAATAAAGAATGTAAAAAATCAGATTGAATAGATATTAATTTAAATATGAATAAAAAAAAGTATTTTAATAAAAAATTAAAAGAAGAAGGCCAAGCATTGCAGGACCTGCCAAGCTAAGTCTTTTCACCTGATTTATTTTAAAAAGGTTAAATGACATTTGGTCTGCTTTATTAATAAATAAATAAAATAGAGCCCATGCATGGAGGCTTGCAAACGTAGAGCGTCATCCATGTCATTAACTGAGGAAAAAAGGGCTCTTGCTTGAAAGTCTTATAAATATTTTAAATATCAAGAATAAAAAATAATATATTTTTTTTAAAAAGAAAAGTTTAAGAACAAACAAAGATAATAAATAGAGATGCAAAACCACACAATTCTAAATCCAAGATTTAGATGTATAAGCATAAAAAAAATAAAATTAATTGCTATACATGAAATGAAAAGGCAAAAAGAGTGGCTATTGCAAGTGAGAACAGTTGGGTTTCTTAAATATCATACATATAATAATAAAAATTAGAAAACAAAATTATTTGAAAGTCTCTAAATTGACAAAATATTAATTTGCCCATTGAATAATATCCATGTATTAGTTCAGGATAATTTTAGAAATTAATTCAATTAAGTCCTTACTTGATTTTTCTTGGTCTAAAAATATAATCTTTGCATTAATTATATTCTAATCCTTAATTTCTAAAATATATTTTAATCAAGTTATATTTAATTAAATCATTTCAATTTAATTTTTTACTAATAGTTTTTAATGCGTGTAACTCATTAAGTTCCTAATATTTTACAGGGTTTAAAATGTAAAATTAAAATATCATATATTTATTTCGATGAAAAGTGTGATTTGTCAGCTTACGTGAAAACTATGGACTATAATGTGCTTTTATCATTCTATCCTTATCTTCAAGATAATCATTGTCTACAAGATAATGATAGTTATCCACTTTCAAATTTGATTCTTAATCAAATTCAAACTTCAAAGAAAAGAATAAGTTTGATTGAAACTTTATTTCACGTACGAAAATGAATTCTTGCACTATAAATACAGATCTCAGTGTATCCACAAGGACGGTGGAGGAAACCCGGGAGAAGGCCATTACTAGAAATCTTACAAAAAAAAGAAAAGAAAGAGACTTACAAAAACAAAACAAAAAGGGAGCGCGGCCGAATCCTAGACTAGCCGCCGCGGTCCCCTCCCCCCCCAGCTTTTTCCTCACTTCCTCACTTCCATACCCCCAGCCTTTCCATCAAATCTTGATCAACCACACAAACACACGCATAAGGGCTGCTGCTACCCACGGCTTGGGTTCCCCGAGTCATCTCCAGGAGAAGTGAGAAGACGCGGACGATAATAAATGCCAGCAGATATATGCAAGCAAAGATTTTCTCATCACAACAAGCAGGAAGGACGCTCGTTCTGTTAAAATCAAGAGAAGCAGAGAGCTCTTGCACCAGGAGAAGGAACATTTCGTTGCTGTGAGAGGCCAGTGGGAGTGAAGTCGAACAGGGACCTTGCTGCTGTGACAGGGTGCCCTCTTCCTCCTGCATTTACCCTTCCCCTCGCCTGCAAGCTCCATTGATGCTTCTCAACAGCCCAGTCGTCCTGCACCAGCTACAACAGCGGCGTCGTCTTCAGCACCGTGGGCAACCACAAGACCCATCACCGACCAGCAACAAAAAAACAGGGACCAGACCACCCCATCAGTAACTCTACTTCTCCACAGACCGAGCTTGAGACAACACCCCTCCCCCAGTACTAGCAGCAATGGTGAGTCTCTCTCAAACCGTGACCAACAGCTCCCCTCCCTTTTCATAATAGCGAGAAGCAACAGAGACCGGAAAACTGAGAGAGAATAAAAAAGGAGAAGAAGAACCAGAAAAACAGAAATACAGAGAAGAGAGTATCGGCTGGCCTTCCATCGCAATTGTCTCCCTCACCGAGCATCAGCCCCCGTCTCTGAAGCAGGTAAGCTCTTCTTGCCTTGCATTCATAATTCCCTTCGTTACTGTGCAGGTGAAAATTAATTCACCAGTCACTGTTCATGTATGTGTGCCTCCTGCTGGACAACCGCTGGACTGGCTGGACAGCTCGTATGGCTAGGTTACATCAAATTTAGAAAAAAAAAAAAGTTTTGAGACTGAACTACATAAATAAAAAGAGAATAAAAGAAATGGTCTTTGTTTCTTTTAAAATATAAAATTTAACGGATTTATTTACTGATGCTAGAGTCAAGAATATTATAATTTTTGGGTTGTGCTATATTACCAACATCAAAGTTGGAAATATTCACTGACGCTAGAGTCAGGAATATTATAGGAAGATCATAAGAACATAACAAAAACATATCTTTAGTAGTTTAAGACAAAACCAATAATGCATCCTACCTCATGTAAGACGTTTAAAAGGTGATAATATCTTTTCTTTCGCGTAACCAGTCTCGTACCAAAGAATCTTTGTTGACCAGTTAGGGTTTCTAATGACCATAATACTAGATGTCGACTCCTTGAACTAGACCGTTTCCCCCAAAGAACAAAATGCTAGATATCTGTTCCTTTTTCAATCGAGTGATAATTTTTAATCGGTCTCCGCGATGTCCGAGTGTGACATCTAGTATTTAAGTGAGTATCAACTATGAATATTTTAGGAATAATGTTTTGATGCAGTAGGAATCTCATAATTATAACAACTTTATAATTTATTTTGCAAAACATTTTTGTTCCATGAACTTTATCTTTACTCTAAATTCATTAATCTAATATTATATGAAAATTAAAAATTAAGTAAGTCTTTATTAATAATAAATATTTATTTACATGACTATAATAATGTCATGTGTAATCAATTAATTTTCTACAAGGCATATTAAATTAATAAGAACCGTTACCGAATAACTGTTTTATAAAAAAACCATGTTTTTAATTTATTATTATTAAGAATTAAGCAAACATTTTAGTTAGATTTGATAGCAAAAGGATTACTACATTGGAGGAAATCACTCCATCAGTTTACATCCATGTTTGCAAAAAAATATGAAACGGATATAGTGTACAAAGATTATATGATCAATTAATGCAAAGGGATCTCTACCGAAGTAGTGTTATTCAAAGTTGTAAATGTATTATACTAGTAAATAAAATATTTAAAATATATATGAGGGATGTCACACTGTGATGCCAACTAGGAATCTATGAAATTAAGAGGAAATATATATTTAGAGGAAAATTAAGAGTGTTTATCTAATAATTAAAAAAACTAAAATATAAATTGATTTTTGAGATTCAGATATGAGTTAGTTATGTTTAAGGGAAGAACAAAATCTACTATGTATTTTTCTCCTAAATCTGTCTATATAATTGCCATTAGTTATAATAATTATTTTTAACTTATTTTTAGTTTTAATTTCTAATTATTTGTGGGAAAATTATCATTGGTCTCTAAAAATAGAAGATTCATCGATATTTTTTATTTGAAAATAAAATCTTAACATTGATATCTTTTAAAAGGAGACTTGATTTTGGTTATTTGTGAAAAAAAAATCATTAATCCCCTAAAAAAGATATTTGTTGTTGTGGTTATTCATGGAAAAAATGTCATTGATCCCCTTAAAAAGGAGACTTGTCTTTCACAAGATCTTGACATCAATCCCTATATATATAAAACCGCATTGGAGCTATATGAATAGAAAAATAAGATTGAGTTTGGCCATTTATTTTAGTTTGTTTTTAAGACAAATTTAACAACTATTATCCTTACTTAATAGGGCTTGATGGGATAACGTTAACCAAATTCAAATTATTATAACTAATGCTCAAATTAAAATATTACAAAAATAAAAATAAAACAATTTTTTGTGTTATTTATTTTTATCTGAGGGTTTTTTCTTATTTATTATGTTTTTTTTACGAGAGTGTTTGTCTTATTTGTTATGTTTTTTTATGAGTGTTATTACATAAACAAAAAAAAAAGAGGACTTATACAAAATTTAAATCAAATGTACAAATACACTCAATTAAAGGCAGAAATAACAAGAATCATTATTCAGAGTTAAAGAATGAACTTCGGAGTAGAAAACACCAAAAATTGCTGGCAAAATCTGATTGTACCAAAGGTTGTCTGGAGTGATGAGATTAAATTTGAAATTTGTGGATGCTGAAATCAAGTGTTTGTGAGTCAATGAAGATTAGACCACTGGTCTCATGGTGATCGGGTTTGTGGTAGCAGGAGACAAAGTCTGGTTGTTTTGTGAAGTGAATAGTAGATGCGGTTGTGGGGATAATTTTAGGATTTGATTTAGGGTTTTGACTTAAGATCTTGGGCTGGAATTCCAGAGCTAAATTTCTGGGATTTGAGAGTTGGAATTGGGAGATTGGAATCTGGGATTAATTGCTGAGATTGCTTAATTCAATTGGATTCTGGACTAAATTGCATCAATTGGATAACATCATTGACTAAATAGGACTGAATTGAATTAATTGGAAATAATTGAACTTAAAAATATGAATTAAATGGGTTGGTTTGAATTAATTCAATTCAATTGGACTGAAATGAAATTAATTGGACTGGATTGATTGGGATGAAACAAAGTTATATAAATAGTCAATTAGTCCCTCTAATATTTCTTTCTTTTCATTACCGTTCTTGGCTTTTGAATTTTTCCAATTTCATTTAATTAGGGTTTAAATCTTGGATTTCTTTTCAAATCAATCCCTAAATTGATCATTTTCAATTTACTTTCTTATTTTATTATTTTAGTCCTTGGTTTCCAACAGTTTGCTATTTCAACTGAATTTGCTCTAATCCTCCTTTTGTTTTCAAATGTATCCTTAATTGAATCAATTTTGATCTTAGATTTAACCATTTATTACAAATTAATTATTGGTTTTCTAAATTATACAATTAATCGATCTAACTTTCAATTCTGATTTTTCTCTTAAAATAAATCTTTAACTGACCTTTTAATTTTGTTGAAACGTTTCAAATTTATCCATGTCTCAATTTTTATACTCTTAGCCAAATTAAAGTAAAATTAAGTTCTTTTTCTCCAATTTCTTTTCCAATAAGTTTTCAATTCCAACCCAAGTGTTTTTGGTTTTATCTTCTTTTTTTTTCATGATTTTTATGATTATTCATATCTTAACTAAACACGCTAATTAAATTAAAGTGACACAAATAAATAAATGATTAAAATTGAATAAATTTATTGAAAGACACAATTTATGGATTTATTTTTTAATTTCTGAAATATATACAAAAATATGGGTAACATATTAGGTTACGACAAAAGATATTCATGAAAATTTATAGTTTATACAAGGTTAAATCTATAAGCATGCAAAATAAAAATTCATGTCAAACATGCTCTCAACATAAAAATAATAATAGAATTCTAGTACGCATATTAAGCATATATTCAAGCTTACAATTGTTCAAAGTTTTTATTATTGTCAAAGATTATTCATTTATTTTTAAAGTTTTATTACTCCTTATTTGTGCAACTAGGATGTTTACAATATGTTTTTCAAGATCTAAACAATATAATCTTAGTTTAGATGAACTTATAAACAAGGTCTTTGAACCAAAATAAAAGAACTTAATTTTTTTTTATCAATAAAGTGAATCCAAGCTCTAGATTTGAGAAAAAAACACAAAGTATAAAAAAAGAAGGAACATACTAAAAATAAGGTGAGAAAAAGTGTATAAAATTCTAAAACAAAACTTGTTGAAAACTCTTCCTTCAACCTCCTATTTTATTTTGAATTTCAAAAATTAAAAAAATTAAAGAATTAATTCTGCTAATAATTATAATTAATTCTTATCATTATTAATAATTAATTAACCACTATAAATAAAAAATTAAATCTGAATAAAGTCTTAAACTAAAAAGTAACTAGACCCCACTTTTAATTGACTTTAAATGGATCCATTAATCATACTATACCAACTTTTCCAACAAGTAGAGCACTCTTACTACCACTCTAAAATCCCACTGCCCATCTATTGGCTGATCCTACTTATGAACACTACATTTGGAAAGTGGGTCATTTGTTTTTGCTCTCCAGCTCCGCCTCTAAATGGAATTTGAATTTTTCAGCTTGAGATTAATTTTTTTTGTTTTTAAATTATATTAATATGCTCATAGTTAAAAAATAATATAAATTATATTTTAAAATTTTATTTAAGAATCTAAATTATTGGATTGAGATGATTTTTTAACATGATATAGAATTTTAATGAAAATACAAACATAAAATATAGTATTAACTGTTACATTTTAAAAGTAAATTTGTGTTCAATATAAAATAATAAAAAATTTAAGGTATATATTTTTTTTTTCATCCATTGAAAAGGATTGAGAGGTCTTTGTCGGAGGTGGATGACGGCCAAACCTTTGATTAAAAAATACAGGCTACTAGACATGACGCAGGTTTTCTCAAAATTAATTCACACATGCTTTGTTGACAAAAACCAACAAAAAACAAAGAAACTAAAATTCTTCCAAGCTATTTAGGTGCAAGGACAAGACTTCATTGAGTAAAATACAAGGAACTGAGATTACAATCTTTCTTTCCGAGAATCTTCTGATTATAATATTGTGAAAGAGGTCAACATTATCAGCTAATCATCAAGTCATCAAATTGTTAAATAACCAACCTTAAAAACGTTTAATTAATATTTTCCGGCCAGTTGAAGTCTTCCAGTGCCATCTCTTTCATATACCATAAATAGAGGCATACACCAAGGGTTTTACAATCCACACCTGCTTTCCTCCCCCACCACACACACACACACACACACAAGAAGAAGAGGAGGAAGAGGAAGAAGAAGAAGGTATACACTCTTTGATCACAACAAAGTAGATAGCAATGGAGGCCCGTGTTTGTGTGCTTGCCATGATGATCTTCTTTGGCTTCTTGGCGTCACCAGGTGCTAAGACTTGCCACGGGAGAGATGTTGCCATCCAGTTCTACAGAACGGAGCTTTCAAGAATGGCTTTGCAGGTTGTCAAACGCGATTATTACAAAAGGAGAATTCCCAACCAAGTACTGCCTCCGGCCTCCAATTACATGCGCAATCAAGGTGCACCAATACCGTTGCCACCACCAATAAACACTAGATCTTGAGATCAAATATTTTGTTTATGATTCTGCCATTAATTCCCTTTAGAGGGGTTCAAGAGATCTCTAATGCTGGATTAAGTGAATAATCTGTGTCTTTTAATGTTAAATTTCAACATGCTGCCTTTCGCTCCATGATCCTTCTTATATTGTAGTCTTTTAATGTTAAATTTCAACATGCCCTTTATCTTGATAGTTATTACACCTAATTGTATCTAAAGGTTGATCCAGAAACACGGCAATTCAGGATTTAAATATTTGAGTTGGGTTTTAACATAGAATCAATTAAAAAATTTATTCAATCGATTTAATTTGATTTGATCTCAATTCAGTGAGTAGACCTATTAACCTAATCCACAAGTCAACCTCCATGTCTAATATAACAACTGTAATTAATTAATATATATAATTACTCTTGTGTTTTATTGAAAAATAAAAAGGAAAAACAAAAACAAAATAGAAGAAGAAGAAGAAGTTAGCTCCTCCACTTTTCACGAAGATCGAATTTTAGGTCACAAATTAGCGCATGTCCTGTTGTAACCTATTTTTGAGTCCCCATACAAAAATAATAAAAATTAAAAAATACATTAAAAAATAATAATAATAATAATAATTTTTGAGAAATATCCTTAAAAAATTGTTGATTTTCCTGAATATTTTTATCAAAATCGCTTAATATTGGTTTGTATTTTTATACTGTAAAGATACAAATTCAGTATTAAAATACCTGGTTTTCGTCAAAACATCAAAAAAATATATAAATAAAAATTGTTTTGTTTTCAAAAATTCTGAAAAATCCTTAAAAAAATATTGTTGATTTTCTTGCATATTTTTTGCTTAATACTGGTTTGTATTTTTATACCGTAAAGATACAAATCCAGTATTAAAGTAACCGGTTTTCGTGAAGACATCAAAAAATATATATATATAAAAAATGTTTTTGTTTTAATGCATACGGCCTAGTCTCTACAAAATAAATAAAAAATCATCACATCGTATTTTCATGCAACAAAGGAAATTTCAAAAAATATATGTATTAGCATGCACTTTGGCTTTAACAACAAGTTTGTTAGAGCCTTGAGAATTAGGCCAATATTTCAAAAATTCTAAAAAAATCTTTTTGTCTTCTTTTAGTATCAGGGATTATGAATTTATACGTAAAACATATTCCTGATATTAAAAATATAGTTTTTATATAAACGTTAGAACGGTTAGGTTTTACCCGATAAGATAATGACCTCCTTATTGAGGAGGACTTTTCTTGAATTACAACAGGCCAACAATTAAAATAGGATAACACCTTATCTTTTTATCAGACAATCAAACAATGCAGCTTACCTTAGGTAAGGTGTATTTGGGGTGCTAATACCTTCCCTTTACGCAATCAGTCCCCGTACCAGATCTCTGAGACCAGTTAGGGTTCCTAGTGACCAAAATACTAGGTGGTGACTCCCATTCTATTTTCCACCAATAAAAGACAAGAATTTTTTGTCTCCCCATATTTTCCAGATAATATAGATACATTCTTTTTAGATTTAAAGTGAAAATTTTCGCCGCGACGCAGCACACATGCGACATGTTCCATTCCATAGTAGGGATTGTATATAATAATAAACATATAACCAACGGAATAACATACATATTTGAGAGAAAACAAAATTGAATACCAAGCATGAGAACAATAAATATCAAATATTTCTTGCAGAATTTTAGATTAAAATAAGAAATAAAGACAATTATTATAAAGGACCTCACCTAACAGTTTAAACTATTGGGTTGAGATGATTATTTAACATAGTATTAGAACCTTGATGACCAAGTGATCACGAGTTCGAATCTTCCTATCCCCATTTATTTGATAAAAAATTAAGCATAAGGTAATGTGGGCTTGTGCAAGTTTTAAGCCCAAGAGACTTTCATTTGAAGGGGTGTGTTAGAGAATAATATAAATCATATCTTAGTACCTCACTAAACAATTTAAGCTATTGGGTTGAGATGATTCTTTGACATATCCCTTATCCTAGAAGCTAAATTGTTTGTTACTTGGTATAAACAATTTTAATATAAATTATTTTCAAAGATTTCAAAAATATCACTTTTTAAAAAAATACACATCCAATCAAAGCTCATGAATTAAAAAAATTACTTAATTTTCCCTTTACAGCAAAGCCTAAAACCTGAGAAAAGAGATTAGAAAAGGTGACAAGGCAGAGAAAGAATAAAATTTGTCTATATTCTCAAAACCATATCCGAATAAATTTAGAGTAACTTTTGGGATTATGGAAAGAAACTACTGATCGTAGAACCTAAATCCTAACAGATTTAATTGGGCTAAGAAAATATATTTCTATATAATTTTATTATTTTACCATGAATCTAAGACGCGCACATGTATGTGTTTCTTACACAGCCAACATTTCCTATATCCTTTCCTCTCTAATTGAAGAGAAATTGAAGAAATAAAGCTTAATTTTATTTAATTTGGTAAGATTAAAAAAAAATTAGAAGTTCAATGATGATTTTGAAACAAATAGCCAAGTTACAATTCAATTAAAGACTTAATTGAAGAAGAAATTTGAAATTGAGAGTCAAATCAGCCTAAAAATAAAGAATTAAAGAATCAATAATTGAAATGAAAGAAATAGATAAATCAGTTGGCATGTTGTAATTCGGTTAGGGGTAAAATTGAAAAAATTAAGAGAAAAATATGAAAAATTAACTAGAATAAGAATATTCAAAATCCAAGGACTATAATGAAAATAAAAAAAAAATTCAGGATTCAATTAATTTATCTTAATCAATTAAAAAAAATTATATATTTAAGAATTAAGTATAACTCTGTCCATATAGTTTAGCAGAATTAGCTAATTAGTACTCGTTGGCTCTAAAATATGTATTTAATCCATATTTTTTTTAAAAATCTATTTATAACTTAATCATTTTTCCTTTTCATGTTATTTTTCAAATTTATTTATTTTATTAAAATTTCCAAAAGACAGAAAAAGTAGATAAGATGGAAATACTAATTATAAAAGGTCGTTTATTGGAATTAAATACTACTGAAACAATCATGGTAAACAATGACCCATAGGTGATATGTGCGTGTGTGTGTTAGGTTATATTCTCCTTCAAAATTACTTCATGTAACAATCAAGCAATCTCCTCCACCGACTATCACAATCGATATGCAGTAGCACGGCTAAAATAAACAGCTACATCTATAATTTTCAATCACGGCCGGGAACCCGCCTCGTATTTCAGGTTTTGACTAAGTTATTTGGATTAATTTTTATTTAATTTTTTAAAAAATTAAAACGATATCGTTTTAATAAAAACAAATCAACGAGTTACAACCAAGTTTTTAACCGGATCTTGCCGGGTTAACCAGATTACCGGGTTCACCGGGTCAAACAGCCAGTCGGGTCAAGTTTCAAAACTATAGCTACATCTAAAAAAAGAAAATCTCATTGAGGATGTGATAATAGTAGTGGTTAAAAATATTTTTTATTTAAAAATATATTAAAATAAAAATTTTTTTAAAAAATTTTTTTTGATATTAAACAATATGAAAATATAAAAAATTTTATTTTTAAAAAAATTTAAAATTTAAATAAACAAGATTTACAACACTTTTCCAAACAAAGAAAGTCTAAAATCATAGCCTGAGGAAAGTCTAAAATCATAGCTTGAGGCCCATATAATAATTACTTGTGCATGATAATTAAAAATTTAACCCTTCTCATTATTTTTCAACTTTCAAGAAGATGCAGACAAAGACATTATCCAACCAAAAAAGTCGTCATCTCCGTCAACTAAAGTGAAATGATTAAAAATACAAAAATTAGACACCATTTTATTTTTATATATAAACTATAAAGACTAAGCTATAATTAACTCTATATTTAATGAAGGTGAAATTTTTTTGGAACTCTTGATAAACTGCTTCTTATAAAATTCGTATTTGAGAGTTTAGCTAAAATATATTAAAATAATATTTTTTTATTAATTTTTAAAAATAATTTTTCATATAGTATATTAAAATAATCTGAAAATATCAAAAATATATTAATTTAAAACAAAAAAAATATTAAATTTTTTAAAAATACTTTAACTCCAGTACCAAACACTACCTAATCTCTCTAATAATAGATTATTATGAAAAATATCACCATGTCGTTTATAATTTATTCAACTGTAGCAGTTGACATCGAACTTGTACGAGAGTGAGCCTTGTAATAATCAGCTTTTGTAATATATATTTTGGTGGTGGGGGCGAAAGCTTTTCCTCCTTGAGTGGTCACGGAAGCTGCTTACCTACCTTCAGCTACATTCATCTGTTAGGGAAAAAAACAAAACAAACATAGAGCAAAAATAGAAGCCGTTCTTTTTCTCAATAATGATATATATATGAGAAAAAATGGCATATCCTATGTAATAATGCACCAGCAAATATGTGATTGATATATAATGTGCCCCGCATTATGGACACATTACTCACATATCTCATGTATATAAGGGGTCGAAGTTTGTCTTTTTATAGGTACATCTTATGAGAGTGTCTCTACGTGGAGATAAAGTTTCATCTAATTTATTTTATATAACTTTATATATATTTATATATTTAAATCATCCCCTCTATGGTGATAAAGTTTCATCTAATTTTTTATATATAACTATATATGTTTTTTATAAAAAAAATCCAACCCCTCTATGGTGATAGTGATAAAGTTTCATCTAATTTTTTTTATATCTTTATATTTTTTTTAAAAAAAATCATCCCCTCTATGGTGATAAAGTTTCATCTAACTTTTTTTATATAACTTTATTTAAAAAAAAAAAAAACAAATTCATCCCCTCTATGGTGATAAAGTTTCATCTAATTAATTTTTTTTATATAACTTTAATTTTATTTAAAAAAATTATGTCCTCTGTTTACACATGTACATGTTGATGATATATCCCTGCCATGGAACATGTAATATATAAACTAATGTATGAAGTCGAACTCTGATTTTATGTTAAAAATGCTAGGAAAGCATTGAGGAAAAATTGAATTAAATGGAAGGGAGAAATTGACACTAAATAAATTTTGTTTGTAGTGGTGTGTGGTTATGGATTTTTTGGTTGTATGTGCTTGTGGTTATTATGTATTCTCCTTCAAAATTATTGCATATAACAATAAAGCAATCTCCTCCACCGACGAATACCACAATCGGTATTTTTTCTTCTTTCTTTTTTTAATAATCGAAGTTTTTGATATACTCAAAATATCACAATCGATAAGCAGTAACGTCACTTAGATAATTAATCCACAAAATAAACAATCTAACAAAATTTTTAGATTTGCTCTTGGAATTTTCTGATAGTATTTATATTCTTAGTCTGCTGATATAAATTTTATTGATAGTCTCATGGATAGAAATACTTGATTGGGAAAGCTCTCGAAGGGAATTTACTGACAGCACAAGCGCGCTAAAAAAAAATTCATCTGCTTTATTTTGTTGGTATTTTCATCAGTGAATAGGACATATCACCGATATAGAGAAACCATATGTAATTCTATCAATGATTTTTTTTCACCCTCGGTATTTCTCTCGATGAATTTGATATATAATCGACAGAAAAACCGTATGCAATTCCATTTGTGATTAAACAATGAAAATGATATTTGCAATAATTCTATTTTTGCTCTTAGAATATACCAACAAAATTAATCCGTCAGCAACACTATCAATAATAATATTAAAATATTTTTTTTTACAAAAAATCTGATAAATAGAAGTAGAAATAATTAAAATAAAATAAATTAATATAAAAATAAAATATTTATTACAAATCTAAATATTTATAAGTTTAAATATAGTCAATCTAGAATAAAAGCGCTGGAAGAGAAGGAGGAGGTGGGTCTTTGTGGAGATCGTGGGGTTAATATAAGCGAGCACATGTACCACCTATATGTGATTTCATTTTCATTATCAATTGACGGAGTTCGACCGTCTTCGCACGCAGTCGTGCATAATCATAATTAAGATAGGTCATCCGAGTTTGTATTCGTTGGTCTAAAATCGTCTTGAAATTTAGAGTTTGAGTGCTCGGAACTGATTGTGAGAATTCAATAGTTGAAACACAATGTGTCGCTCGTAATTAAGTCCTCGGTTGTAGTGTATAAAGATCATATTCTTGATTTTTATTAGGTTCACCGAATGATCTTACTTCTAATTATAAATCCGAGATTTGGATAGATAAAAGGATTATTTATATTTTTTTTTTACCAGGTGTTATAAGCAAAATATGATGCCAGTATAATAATTACTCTTAAAAACTATTATTAGAAAGTACTCTCTGTTATAATATCAAACATCAAAATAAATCTCATAGCTCGAGGCCAATATAATAATTACTTGGTGTGCATGATAATCAAAACTTTAATCTTTCTCATTATTTCAAATTTTAAGAAGATGGAAAACAATGACATTACCCAACCAAAAAAGTTGTAATCTCCGTCAACTAAAGTGAAATGATTAAAAAATACAAAAAATAGACACCGTTTTTTTTTTTTTTTTTATAAACTATCAAGACTAAGCTATAATTAACTCTATATTTAATGAAGGTATAAATTATTTGGAACTCTTGATTGACTGCTTCTGATAAAAATCTTGTAGTTAAAATCTCTCTAAAAAATTTCTCAAATAATAGATTATTATGAAAAATATCATGTCATTTATAACTTATTCAGCTATATCAGTTGACATCGAACTTGTATGAATAATCCTTGTAATAATCAGCTTTTGTAATATATATTTTGGTGGTGAGGGCGAAAGCTTTTTCTCCTTGAGTGGGCACGGAAGCTGCCGACCTACCTTAATTTAGCTATATTCATCGAGGAAAAACAAAACAAAAGAAACATTTTGCAAAAATAGAAGCCATTCTTATTTCTTTAGAGGGTATTTAAAAATGTGATAGCAGTTACTTTTTAAAGTATTTTTTATTTTAAAACACATTAAAATAATATTTTATTTTTATTTTTTAAGAAATTATTTTTGATATTAGTATATTAAAATGATCCAAAAATATCAAAAATATATTAATTTAAAGTAAAATAAAAAATAAAAAAATTAAATTTTTTTAAAAGTACTTTCCAACCGTAGTGGCAAATACAACCTAAAATAGCATATATTATGTAACAATGCATCAGCAAATATCACTAATTTTTTCCTTTTATTTTTAGTAAAGGAAGCCTATTATAAGAAATAAGTTTCAGTATAGGAGACCAGCCCACACTATATAAGACCAGAAAAACCGACTAAACAAATAAAATCATCTTATCCAGAGAAAAAAGCAATAAAACAGTATTTTTCTTTGTTTTTATAGGGAGATGTAATAATCGGTGTGTCGGCACGGTGATAAAGTGTTATTTTTTTTTATATATAACTTTAAATTAAAAATTTCATCCCCTCTGTTTACACATGTACGTATTGATGATATATCCCTGCGCCATGGAACATGTATATATAAACTAATGTTTGAAGTCAAACTTTGATTTTATGTCAAAAGTGCGAGGAAGGCATTGAGGTAAAATTGAATTAAATGGAAGGTAGGATCAGTTAAAGTGATATTACAGGTTCTGAATCAGAACTATATAAATTTTTAATAATTTTAAAATTTATAAAACTTGAATTAATAATTTTTAAATAATACACCTAAAATCTAACAAGTTAAATTTTACCTCTCAGAGTTAAATAATTACAATAAATAAATTTTTTTTTGTATGTGCGTATGGTTATATCTTCTCCATCAAAATTACTGCATGTAACAATAAAGCAATCTCCTCCACCGACTATCACAATCGATATGCAGTAGCTCGACTTAGATAATTAATCCACTAAAATAAACATATATTTAAGAAAAAGATATTGGTTACCTTATCTTCTTATCTTCTTGATTTGTTAGTTTGCTACTGTGTACGTAGTTTCTGTTTTATTAAAATGATTTTTAAATTACTTTTAAGTGTTTTTTTTTTATGATTTTAATGCAGTAACATATAAAAAAAATTATTTAAATATATTTTTAATTAAAAAATATATATTTTTTAAAAACTTCATATATTATAGTACCAAACATCACAATAAATTACAGGACCATATCATAATTACTTTTGTTGTGCATGATAGTTAAAACTTTAACCCATCTCATTATTTTCAAATTTTACAAAGATGCACTAAAGTGAAATGACTAAAAATACAAACATTCGACACTAAAAATACAAGCATTCGACACAATTGGCCAATGAACCATTGGTTTATAGTAATACTATTACCCATTGTTCAGAAATAGACTTGGAGGATCAATTCTCAGGCCCTCCTCCAAATTAAGAGAGACTAAAAGTGAAAAAAAAAAAAAAAAAAAAGTTAAACGCTAATTTACAAAGGACTAGCACTCTCTGAAATGGTTAGAAGATCTTCCAAGTAATCAGCTCCTAAATCCTCCAGGATCACCACATTTTCCGATCCAATTCTCGCTCCTTTCTCTTTCCTTTTCCTGCTCTCGGCTTTCCGATTCATGGAGTGTCTTTTTTTCATTGCTACAATTGGCGATTGCCCTTCCTGGAAACCATAGCCCATTTGTTGAAGTGACTCATAAACTTTTTGAACAGGAAAATTTAGTACGGCCATTGAACCTCTAATTGTAAATGCAGCTTGATCATAAGCTAAGGCCGCGGCCTCGGCAGTATCAAATGTCCCTAACCAAACTCTCACATGTTTTCTTGTTGAATCCCTTATCTCGGCAGCATACTTGCCCCAAGGCCGCCTCCTAACCCCTCTATAAGCAATTTCTTGCGGTGGCTCCTCCTGATAATTAGCTCTAGAACTTGCCCCGTCGTAGTTAGTAGTGGTGGATGAAGAGGTATCAAAGGAGTTGACGGGGGGCTCATTTGGGACTCCTGAGAGAAGCATTTCTTGGGAATCATTTTCATTGAAAGGAAGGGGTTGGCTGTAGAAGTTTTGTACGTTACATGAGAAAGAATCAAGGGAATTGAAAGAGGAAGATGATCCCGGGAAGAATTGAGAGTTTTGGGAGTGAAAATATGAAGAATCCATTAATGGATCGAGTGGATTTCTTTTGATGTTTGAATGAGTTTTTATCTTCAATTTCTTGAATAGTAGTACTTTTGGTAGTGAAATGGCCTTTGGTCATAGGAGATACTTGTTCTGAAGCCAAGGGAGTATATATAGGCAAAATAGAGGGGAAAATCCTGAAGTTACTGAATAATATAAGATAAAAGAGATAGATAACATGAATATAATATGGTAATTGGAGGATATTTTTCAATAAATTTGGTCGTTATAGGGACCCATGAACGAGTCAAAGGACCCATGGGGCATGGCGGCTAGGGTCAAATAAGAATTCATGCTGACATGATCAAGGGAATTGAAAGAAGAGGATGATTTCAGGGATTTTGGTGTTTTGTAGGTTTGATGGTGGATTAATACCAGTTGCAGTTGTCTCCTAGGCACCCTAACCTAGGTCTATTTGGCAGTGACAACCACTAATAATTGATTCGTCGTGTCCATATTCAGCAACTTGCGTGTCTCACTATCATTTTTGTTCACACTTGTCAATGCAATTGCCCGACAAAATAGTAACAGCAATATCAAGAACCAAGAGCACATTCAATGAAAATGTTGGGTTTCTAAGAGTTTTTTAAATTATATTTTATTTCAAAAGATATTAATCAATTTTTTTAGGTGTTCTTAATAGTATAGTTTTGATGATAGGATATTAAAAATAAAAAATATAAAAAAATTATTATTATTATTATTATTATTATGCATTTTTAATTTAAAAATATTTTTATAAAAGTATATCTGGATTTTTTTGTTAAAAAATAAAAAAAATATTTTTCTTCTCTTTTATTTGGAGTTTATATATATATATATATATATATAGATGGCTTGTGAAGGTAAAAAATAATAATTTGAGTGAGGAAATTTTGTAATTTGGGTGATATTATGTGTAAAATAAAAAGAAATGCCATATAAATCAGTACATAACCCTTTGAGCGGGAAATGTTGAATTCCGATGCAATCCCCACGCACAATCATGCTATTGGGACTGAACGTGGTAAAAAACTTTGAGGAAGATTTTATGATAATTATAAATAAGAATCTCCAAAGAATTAGTCTAAGATCCAAGATGATTTAGGTAAATTATATGGTATACAAAATTCAGATTTTGGTGTGAAATTACCGATTGTCGAATTTTACAATATTGAACATATCATTCAATTCGATTATTAGATCAAATTGAAATTTAACGTGAGGTCTTAAAATATACTGTTGTACCTCGGGTTAAACTTTGAGGTCCATCGGAGTTCATAAAGATCCTAAAAATAGAGACACAATGTCCGATTAGTACAATAAACCAGAATTAGGGGGTAAGTAGGGGTATAATAGTAATTGACCTAGAAAAAACATAATATAACTACTATAGCTGCTACTGTTCTCACCTAACAACAACTAAAAAAATAGGAAGAGACTTCTCTCTTGCCTCTCTTCAAAAATCATTTAAGAAATCCTTCCAAAATTACGAGATTGAAGCTTGCAAATAGGTTTGCAAGGAGAGAAACACATTTAGACCAAAATTAGAAAGCTTGATTGGAGGAGAGGAGCTTGAGGGACAAGTATGGCTGATAAAAAGAAAGAACAACTGAAGAACAAATTGGTAAGAACTCTTCAATTTGAACTTGAAATTATTGATAAAAGTGTTTTGCTTTAGTTTTCCTCTTTGATTTCATAGTTAGTAAAGGATAATTGAAAAAATCTCAATGTTGTAATTCTAGGGTTCTCGAAAATGTAAAGAAAATGAAAGTTTCTTTGACTAAATAGGTTAGGATGTTAATAAAAAGGCTTAAGCCAAAGAAACAACGGAAGAAAATAGAAAAATTTGAGAAGAAATCTTACCTATAAAGCTGGCCAGTTTTAATCTAAGAGGAGGGGTGGAAAAATTAGGTTAAAAATGGTAATATTATGTTTTTGAACAAGCCATGTGAAAGAGAAGTGGTGGTTAAAATGAGTTTTAATTAGGTTGATGAATTATATGCTCTTGTACAAGTGGAATGATGAACAATGAGTGAGGTTAGAATTTTTGTTTTTTTATATATATGTGAAGATGTTTAAATAAAGAACACTAAATGATAAGTTGTATATGGGTGAATGAGATAGAAAAATGAAGCAAATACAATAAAAAAAAACATAGAAAATAAAACATGTTAAGGCTAGCCATGTGAATGGTTTAAAGGAAATTGATGAGTGATGGAAAGATCCTTAGAAATTGTAATTGGTTGTATGAAATCGTTGTTATGAAATGATGTAAGAACATTAGCTGATATTGTGCCTATCTCTAAAATTACTAGTACAATTCTAAACATGAGTTGTAAATTTGAAAGTCTTGCTAGCCAACTTCTAGTTGGAATTACAACTTGCAAATAATATAATTTAAAGTTAATGTCTTATGAAAGTTTTAGGAATGAATGTTATATTTCAAATGAAACTGATCTTGACTTATTTGGAGTTGTATAACTCCAGATATGAGAAACACACTAAGTAAAGGTCCAGACATGTATAATAGTAGACAAATTTCATGTTCTACTATAATTATTAATTTTGAGCCTTAAAACAATATAATTTGGAGTTGGTGTCTTTATAAAGGTTGTAGGTATGGATGCCATATTTTTAATGTAACCAGTCTTAACTTATTTGAAGTTGTATAACTCTATATATGAGTACAACATTGAGTAAAGGTCAAGACTAACATAGTACTGGACATATTTCTTATGATACTGTAATGAGTGAGTTTACACATGAGATGACAACATTGAGTGTTATGTCCTTCATAAAAGTTATAGCCCTATGTAGTAGCTTTCTATATAGACAAACCATGCTAAAAAAAGAGTTCTAAAAATTTAGTTGCGATTAAAATACAAAATAGTGTTCGAGGCTGAGTGGACTAAACCAACTAAGACTAATCAATCTCTAATCTTTACTTGGAAGTTGTTGTTAATTGAGAGTTCTAACATTTGTAGTGCAATATACTTTTATAAGTTTTAGATATTGTTTGTTACACACCATGAATCTTAATAAGTGGATCTAAAAAGAATTGTAGGTTTTATATGAACTAAAACAAATGAATCAAACAATTCAAAGTATTACCTTTTTTTTATCTTGAAGTCTGGTTCCTTGTTAGATCATATTTTAGAGAAGTCATGTGATTTTCTATAGAGAAATCATAATATTGTAAACTTGTTTAAAAGTTTATAGTGTTTAGGCATAAACACATGGTGGATCAAACTTTAGAGCATGGTTTGTTACTCTCATCCATAAAAATATCCTTATAGAATAGGAATTTTCAAGTTTCTATCCCCTAATAGATAATTTTTTATTTATTAAAAAGGATTTAAGCAAGACTATGTTTCTTTCATCATTGCACTAGTGATTGAAGAAGGAATCCATAAATACAAGCTCTTGTGGGGCTCATGTGTTAGTGAGCAAACACAAGGGTATGCAATGAATAAGATTAGAGTTGAAAATACAGAATTATTTTAAAATCATAGTAAAATCATGATTTTGTCTAATTTTACAAATTTTACACGATTTTAGTCTGATTTTATTATTATTTTTTATTTTTAAATGATTGTGTACAATAAGTATATATTGACTTGTAAAATTGTATGATTTTACGAGTTATCTCGTGATTTTAACAATGTCTCGATTATGATCTTTAGTTGGGCAACTCTTTTATTCAGTCCTTTTATTGATTCCTGCAATCCTTTCATTATGATATGGTTTATAGCTCACGTCAACTAGATTTTGCTCCACCTATAGAAACAAAATATTTAAACCATCATTAGGTCGAGTGGAGAACTATAATCACTTTCTGGAGATTGATAATTTTGTTTAGGAAATGAAATGCTGAGATTGGTAATTTTGTTTTTTTTAGTTTAGAAATTCTTAAAATAACCCTATAATTATTGATGGAGATTCTTTTCCTTTGACGTAAATAATTATAGGGTTATTTTAAGAATTACAAAACTAAAAAGGAAAAATAAAATTACAAATCTTGATATTTTTTTTCTAGATAAATAGGAAAAAAATAAAAATACTTCACTACCAGAAAATTAATAAATACAAATGGAAACACTGAAGGAATATTTTCGTTGTAAATTGTCGACAAATTTTACTGACGGAAATGTTCTCTTGGTATTTACCGAGAAAATTACAATGGGAAAAAAATTAAAACAAAGCAAAAAAAATAACGACGTGCCATTTTTACCAACGAAATTACCGACAGAATTTATTCCGTGGGTAAATTCATTGGTAAATTGTAAACACTATTTATCATGTCAATTACAAAGAGAATCACCGATGGAAACTTTCATCGGTATTTTACAGAGAGCTTTGGAACTATTTACTTCCCAATTACACTGTTAATTATTGTTCGTTACATAAAAAATCACCGACAGATTGAAAAGTCTTCGGTATTATTTGACAGTTTTCTGAAAAAATTAGCTTAAATTAAAAATTACAAACGGAATCAACGACAGATTGAAAAGTCGTCAGTGATATGTGGCGGTTTCTGAAAATTTTTGATTAAATTCAAAATTTAAATTAAATATTACAGACGGAATGAGCAATGAAATGATTAAACAATATTAATATTTAATTATCCTTCTGTAAAACCATCTGTAAAACGCCAGATAAAAAGCCTAGAATCTTTAATTTCACAACAGACCCGTCTCCTTTCTTCTTCTTCTCTTCTCTCCTCAACTCCTTCTCTTCTCCTCCATGCTCAAGTATGTCTTCTTTTTCTTTTTTCTTTTTTCTTCTCAGTTTTTTTTAATTAGTATACCTTACAAATTTATTTATTTTTCTCTTTCTATTTTCACTTGCAACTACATCAAGGTAAAAGAAAAAAAATCTTCTTTTTTCTTGTTTTTTTCACTATATTTGTTATTTTATTTTATTTTTAATTGTTTGTGTTCTTAATAATTGCATGAATGTTGTTGTAGGATTTATTTTTTTTCATATGAGATCAATTTTTAGTTGATTTATTTATAGGATTTTTAAATTTTTTTCATATGAATTTTTTTAGTTGAATTTATTTTTTCGTGTTATTTATTTGTTGCAAATTTGTTTGAGTTGATTTTCTTCTTCTTTTTTCCAAGCATTTTGAGTATTATAGAGTGTTGATTAATGTTAATTTAATTATTTTATAGTTTTGTAAAATAGATTTTTTATAAAATATTTTTAAATAATTACCAACTGTATTTTTCCGAGGGAATTACCGACATAATGAAGCGGATAATTTTTTTTTTTCTGCTCTCTTTTTCCGTTAGTAAATCCATCAGTAATGGTTTTTTTTATTACTAACAGATTTACCGACGGAAAAAAAATTACCGACAAAAGATTCACTAACGGAGCATTTATGCCGGTGATTTTGTTGGTAAATTAATTACCAATGGAATGGTAGTGCAAATACCGACAAAAGTTTTTATCGATATATCTAAAGATTATGGTAGTGCTTGTATAATATTTTCTTAAACCAAATAGAAAATAATAATAACTAAGAAAAATAACTGCTCCCTAAAAATCCTTTTGCATGACTCTTTCTCTGCAACTATAATGGGAAGACAAAAAAAGAAAAGAAGAAACCCTCCATTCTTCTCTCCAATTGAAAATCTCAAGTACATTTATCTAAAAACCATAATTATAAAACCCAATCTAGTTTAAAGTCTGGGTTATGTGTTAGATGGGTCAATCTCTATGTTGGCGAGTGGACTGAATCTATTTTTTCGATCGAAAACAACCTCATTTTTAAAAAAAAAAAATTATTGTGTCTCACATGGTTTGCCGGTTAACCCTTTAGTCATCCAAGTTTGATTGGGTCAACTCTTCAAGTTCTCAGCATCAAACCTAGCTCAAGCTAAGCCTTGAGTCACCAGGTCAACTTGTTAGAATAAGATGTGTTTGATAACTATGCTAAAAATCCCAATTTCAAAATTTTCAATTACAAAACCCTCCAAAAAACATTCCTTTGGCTACTCTTGTTGAAGTCATTATTGATTGTTGTTGTCGTTGTTATTTTTTTTATTATGTTGGTATCGTTATTATTGCTGCTCATGGTGTTGTTTTTAGTATTATTATTGTTGTTGTGGCTGCTTAGATATTGTTGTTATTGTTTATTGTAATGGTAATGATAAAGGTAAAGGGGTGGATGGAAAATACAAGTACCGGAAGGAGTACATAAAAAAAGAAAGGACTTCTAAGAATTTTTATGGGTTTTTCCATCGATTTATCCGTCAAAGGCTAATAGAATAAGCACAGTAAAAAAACATTAATCAAGTTTTTTTTTTCATTTAGGACTATTTATTTTTTTGGTGGTTGGTTTTTACAATTTAGAATGAAAGAATAGGTTAAAAATCGGGTTGTATCTCTCACCTACCTTTCCACTCGGCTTGGATTAAAGTGGTAAGATTTTACCTTTTTTTGATTTGACCCTACTTAAATTGAAGAAAAATCCGATCCAACAGGATTAAATGACACCGATCCTTTGGATATCAACAAGTCAAAATAAAATTGTCATACCTAACCACTAGTCTAGTCCTGTAAAAAATAAAATCTCTTATCACTAGAAACAGGGAAACTTAACAATAGCTTTATTAAATTTGAAGAAAAAATCGATGCAGTACTAGCCATTAATGCAATGTCACAACCACCATCCATTTCCACTAAGAACATCTTGCACCAATCAAGGTTATTGACAATCATTTATTTAAACAGCAATAATAACAAAGGAAACTTCAGTGATTTTCCAATGCACAGCGTGAAATTATATGTGCAGAGGAGCCACCATCAAGAACTTTCAAGCAGTTATGAGAAACGTAGTTTATCACTTGTATTTCCTTCTATAAATGATGAGTTTCCATCTGCTATTAACTGTTTTGTTGGACCATAAAAGGAGCACCCTGTGCTCATACTCTTGACTTGTCACTTCAGATAGCTGCCCCATCACAAAAATCAGAAAAAAAAAATATTAACTTGCACTGTTAAGCAACTTCAATGATGCAAAGGTGAAATGATTTCGTTTTTCTTTTCAAATGGAATGATATACAAGCACAAAGTATAACAATGTCACTCTTGAAATGACCATATGCTCTCGAATGCTTGGTCAAACATTCAGTAATCCTTTGACAACATAATCACGAACATAGTGTAAATCAATGGAAATATGTTCATGCGAGAATGATGCGCTGGATTTATAATTAACTAAGTTTGATGTGAATCTTGATTTTATAAAGTGTAATTGGCCTAATTAGAACTTGCATTGGATCTTTTTCTGTAGTCTTGATTATATCAAAGTTACTCTAATATTATCACATAAAATGATGGGTCATGATTGCTAAATGGGAATACGAAGTTCCTGAAAAGAGAGGAGAGCCACCCAATTTCAGAAGTTATTGCAGCTAATGCATGATACTCCGCCTCTGTTGAAGAACGAGCAACTACATGTTGCTTTCCTGTGCTTCAAGATATTGGGTTAGACCCTAGAAAGACCATATAAGCATCTGTGGAGGTTCTGTCATCCATATTTCCAACAAAATCAACATCAAAATATGTAGTAACAACCATTGATGAAGCATGTCGAAGATGTAGTCCATAGTATACCTGCCTTTGAGATAGCGAAGTAGTCTCTTGATTATAGATAAGAGAGTTTGAGATGGCTTATGCATAAACTGAGCTAGTTTATTTACTGGAAAAGAAAATGTCTGGTTGGGTCAGTGACAAATACTATAATGTACAACACTTTTATACAGAGAGGAATCAATAGCAGCTCTACCATCATGTAGCATGTGAATTGGTTTAGCTCCTTCCAGGTTGTATCGTGAAAGTATGTCGCAAATATAGCGATGCTGAATTAGTAAGAGACCTGTCATGGTATGAACTACCTACTCTTTTAGAAAGAAATGCACGTTTCCAAGGTCCCTGAGATTAAATTGTTGGTTTAATGCGAAAATGAACCTGTCAAGAAAAAGATTAGAGTTTCGTGTGAAGATTAAATCATCTACATAAACCAAGTAGTATGCAATATGATTTGCATGATTGTAGAGAAATAGGGAAGGATCCATTTGAGATTGTTGAAATCCCAATGAGTTTAGGCCTTGACTAAAAGCTTGATACTAGGCACGGGCTGCCTGTTTGAGATCATAAAGAGACTGTCTGAGTTACCAAATGTGATATGGATGGTCTGTATCAATAAATCCTACTAGTTGCTGCATGTAAACAACTTCATTAAGTTTTCCATGAAAAAATGCATTATTCACGTCTTGTTGATGAAGAGACCAGTTGTGAGTGATGGCAAGTGATAGAACAATTCGTATTGTTGCTGGTTTAACGTTAGGTCAAAACATTTATGCGTAGTCAATACCAGGTCGCTGGTGAAACATGAAGTCAGACCTAAGGCTTGTAGCTGAACTTCAAGCTGGGGAAGGAAAGCAAGGAACTGATACGCAAAACTAACTGGCAAGCAAAGCACAAAAGGCACTCCTTACCTTAGGCCTCATCAATCGAGGAAGGAAGCATTCCAATCGTTGAAAAAGCCTTCTTGCTATTGGGTGGCCTTTCATCGTCCTTTGGGTTGGGATAGGATATTTGATTGAATCAGAGAATCAGTTCTTACATTGCCCGAAATTAGACAAATTCTTTTGATATAAAAACCCTTTTACAACCAATTGGTTTGATGTTTTCAGCAAGTGGTACCAGCTCCCAAGTGGACACCATAGTTTGTATATGCTTTGTATTTATCTTGATGATTTGGGAGGCAATTATCTTTGATGGATGGCCTAGACGTTAACGCCATTGAACACGAGGATGAAATTCAGTGGCACTGGCAGCAAATTTGTCAGGAGCAGTATGGCTTGCTAATGGATACACACCATTTTGACATCTTCCTTGTAGCATAGTCGCCCCTATGATCCGATCCGATCTTTCACAAGAAAGTAACATGAAATTCAACGTGTACATAATTTAAATCTGATTGAGCTGAAAATTTGATGTTGTTGCCAAGGATCAATACTTTGTCCTTAAAGCTTGATTGTTTGTCACTTGTTGCAAACATACAAAATGCAATTAGTCTCTTAAGATTCGAACAACAACATTTGATTGGATTTTTGTGTTCTTGTTGTATCTGCTCAAGATTGAAAAACAGAACAAACTCGTCTGTATGTATGTATTAACAGAAGCTAAAAATATGTTTCTTTTAGAAAAGATCTGAACTGATGGGTGTTGTATTCTTCTTACTTCTTTTTTGCGTTGAAAAACAGAACAAACTCGTCTGTATGTATGTATTAACCGAAGCTAAAAATATTTTTCTTTTAGAAAAGATCTGAACTGATGGGTTTTGTATTCTTCTTACTTCTTTTCTGCGTTGAAAAACAGAACAAAATCGTCTGTAAGTATGTATCCACAGAAGCTAAAAATATTTTTCTTTTAGAAAAGATCTGAACTGATGGGTTTTGTATTCTTCTTACTTCTTTTCTGCGTTGAAAAACAGAACAAAATCGTCTGTAAGTATGTATTCACAGAAGCTAAAAATATTTTTCTTTTAGAAAAGATCTGAACTGATGGGTTTTGTATTCTTCTTACTTCTTTTCTGCGTTATCTGGTGAGTTTCTTATAGGAAAATATGTACTGACAAAGGAGATTTTTTAAAGTAGAATCAAATATCCTGAGGTTACGTTCGGACAAAAGACTAATATAACATTTCCTCATCCTTTCAGTCGTCATCGATTCTGTAGCTTTGCTGATCATTTATATATTTCAGCTAAGTGATTGGGGACCGGTTGTAGCGTTTATATAGATATTCAGTTCTGAATCTTATTTTACTGAAAAGATTGATCTAGCTACCAAATTGAAGACCTCAATCTCTTATACTTTGAGAGCGATATGTTCATATGGTTGGAGAATGACTTGAACTCCATGTTGGGGGCACATTGTTAGAACTTCAGTTGGGCAGTGGGCATAAGTTGGTGAGAGAGTAAAACTGTAACGTTGCAGGATCATAGAGAGTGCTAACTTTGTCTCTGTGATAGCAAAGTTCATCCCCACACAATTTCGAGGTCCCAGACCAAATGGCATGAATGCAGCTATGTTATTGTTTGTAGCTTTAACCACCCCGTCTGCAAATCTCTCTGGTTTAAAAAGAAGAGCATCTTCTCCCCATATTTCAGGATTTTGATGAACTGCTAAAGTTGAAATGTAAACTTCAGTATTCGCTGGAACAGTTATTTTTCCCAATTTAGTTTCCCTTTCAACTCTCCTCATCAGAATAGCATTTGGAGTATATAGTCTTAGAGATTCATTAATTACCATGCCCATCTACAAAGAAGAGACAGAAAATTTAGTTAAAGAACTGAATCAAGAGGTATAATGTTCCAAAGTTCATAATTTTGGTTAGAAGCCAGCCATGGTGGAATGGTTACTTACAATTTTCAATTTTGCAATGCGAGCTTGACTTGGAATTTGGAGGCCAAATAATTCAAGCACCTCTTTCCTTGCTTTATCTTGCCAATCTGAGTGGACTGCTAGAAGAAAAACAATCCAGGTAAGAGCGCTTGCTGATGTTTCTTGCCCAGCTAGATAAAAATTCTTGCACTGATCAATCAGGTCATCTAATGATATTTTCTTCGTCTCATCCGAATCATGATACGCCTTTAGGAGCAATCCAAATAAATCATGTCCATAGCCATCTAGTTCTCCCAACATTGCGTCTTTCTCTCTTCTCTTCATCATGTTCATGAATGATTTTCTTATCTTCGCTTCCAGATTTTCAAATTCAATATCATAACTTGCTTTAACAAGTTTTCTGCAAAAATAGAAAAATGCCATTCATTTCTGCAACATTAGAATCTTGTATAAATGAAAAGGTGGGAGCCTGAAAATGACAGAATTAAAAGATTTAAAATCTCTCGTCAGCAAGATAATTGTCTCCAAGGAAAAACTCATGTCAGACATGATTATGCCGATTCATGCACACATATGGTGTTTACCCAATTCCAGGAATTCTAACTCTGTAATTGTTTTCTGAAATAATGTGAGTCATTCTTGTAAGCATATCAAATACGTGCTGCCCTTCCAAGTAGCTGCTTCCAAAAGACGTCCTGGATATTACTTCTGATGTTAAAATTTTGAACTCTACAAATATATCGATCTCCTTGCTATGACGGTGTCTCCATCTTTCAAGCATAATCTCTAAACTGGCGATCATTTCTGGAACCATACCCTGCAGAACATAGAAACGGTGCTTAGTAGTTGATGGAACTACCCTAGGTGGGTGACTTTCGTATATACTTGTACTGTTTATCTAGTTCAATAGTAGTTTAGTTATATATCTGCCAGCTTCATGATCACAGTTCAAAACCAAAACAAGATTTACTTTTATGCTCTCTCCATGGAAAGCATGGTTGGCCAGTTTCCTGAGTTTAACCCATTTTTCCCCTTCTGATAAGACAATTCCATCCCCTAGGAGCTTCTTTATTTCACTTGAGACCTTCGTTTTGGGGTACGCTCTATCTTTGTTGGTTAATATTTGTTTGACCAGCTCAGGTTCAGTGATGATCAGTTGTGCTTGTGGACCATACCATTGAAGGAAGTTCATCCCTGTACAGAAATATGTAGTCAAAGTTAATTTATATAATTCTGCTGACATTTTGTTGATGTAAGAAGTTATAATTCATCTAAATTTAAGCCAGAATATTGCTTGATATCTAAAGTATGAGAAGATTGTTACCGTAGAGCTTGATCCATGAATAAAAGTGGGGATGAACCATGGGCAATGTATGATGTAGTAATTCCTGGGGACTGCTCCTAATTTTTCTTATCATTGTGGAGATCTCTTTGGTGTTGCCATGCAGAAATCTGTAAGAAGGGCCTCTGATTCCCTGTGACTTCATCAAAGACTGGATGCGAATGGGAGTCCACCATACTTTATTAAAGAACTTGATGAGAATAATGAGAATGGATAGGAACACAGTACAGCTTGAAAAGTAGATTAATGGGTTCGCCATTGTTGCTAGAAGCATGTGTTCTTCACTGACTGAACAAAAACAGAGAACCATGGTCTTGATATAGAGGGCTTTGGCATCTTTGAATTGTTGTTTACATGAGAGAAAACTATGGAGTAGCTTTTTAGAAAATAAATCTAACTCGAATCTATGGAGGAATATGATTTTGGGCCAGGATCAAGGTATCTACCTTTATGGTTCTTCATAAGGGAAGTCAATAATCCTGTTATGGAATTATGGGTCTAAATAAGGTATTTCAACATTGTTGTAATCCCTCCATTCATTCTGATATGCTCCAACAAGATTTTGTTCCACCTATCTTTGTCACAAAATATTTAAAACCATCATCGTTCTCTCTGATTTTTTTAAATCAGTTTTAAAACAAATAAATTTGAAAATCAAACTATATTTTTTTCTAATTTTCCATAAATAAAGTTTAAATTTACAATCTATGTATAAAAATGTAAAAATACTTCATCAATTATTAGATAAAAATCCAAGTATTTCTAAAAAGTAAAACTATAACTTCAATATTTTTTAAAAAAAGAAAGTCAAACTATATGGTGTATAACATTTTTCTCTAATACACAATTTAATTTAATGGGTATACATTTTACTTTAACTGTTTGATTGAGCTAAAGTTTTTTTTTTTTAAGATTCTAGAGACTTGTTTCCTTTAAAGTTACAATGAAAGTTCAAAAAGATCTTCAAATAATGCCCATAAGTTACAATTGGGATTTACTATATTTTTTTAGTTGATTTAGGGTTTTTTTTCTATTTAGTTTAAAACTCTATTATTATTATTTTCAACTTTATTTAGGACTTTTTACTAGTATATAAACAAACCTATAAGAGTTATAATAGAGAGTTTTGATTAGAATATTTGTAGGATGAAATATTTAGTAATAAAATTTTTGAATTAAGATTTATGGTGTGACCCTATTTCCTAGAATCACTACCAAAAATTTGGCAAATACAAATGAAAAGATCCAAGGAATTTTTTTGTTAGTAGATTGCAGTGAATTTTACCGATGAACTTTTTCATCGCTATATTTCTCGATAAACACCTACAAAAACATTTTGATGGTTTATACTAAAGGAATTGCAGTGGGGAAATAAGGGGAAAAAACTGATAATAACAAATTTTCTTAATTGGACAAGTTTGGAATTAAGACTTTTTTAAATTAATGATATTTTAGTGACACAAAATAATAAATATTATCTCAAGAAACACATCCTTCTTATACCTTTTATTTTAAAAGTATAGAATTTCCTTCTAAAATTATCTCTCATTAAAATTAAAGGTCGACTAATTAATAAGTTAAACATTATATTATTCTTAACTAATAAACACATTAAAATTATCTCTTTTCTTTCTCTTTAATGGACTCAATCACAATAAGTCATGTCGCCCCTTCTACTTATGCAAATCCAGTTCTAATTTTTTCCTAACATTACATAGCTTCTACACCGGTGTTGTCTTCACTCTCCTCCTTTGTATTGAACGATGATTCTTTTTCTCCTTCAACTGCCATTGTTGCTGTTGTCATTGATTCTTCCATTGGCAAAGTTGTTCCTCTCTCCAACACTGAACAAGTTATTTCCTTGAAGCTCATAAACACAAATTATCTCTCTTGATGAATGCAGATGAAGTCATGTCTTCTTGGACTAAGTGTTTTTCATTTTGTTGATGGCTATTTTCTATGTCATTCCTCTCATATAGTTTTTGCCGATGACTCTTCTATTCAGGTTAATCTCTTTTTTTTTTTTATTGGAAACAACATTATCAACTTATTATGAGTGCACTCATTTCTTCCCTTTTTAACGAATGTGTTTCATCTTATTGCTGATTCTAAAACTCTACACTATGTTTGACACACTCTTGAACAAATGCTTGCTTCTTTGTCCAATTCTTGCATTATGAAATTTTATGGTGCTTTTCAAGACCTTTGTCAGGGTGATGATTATGTCACCATCTATCTATAGAAAACGAAGGCTTTGTTTGATGAATTAGTAGCAACTGGCTGACCTATTTTGCATGAAAATTTCAATTTATATGTGTTTTTTGGACTTTAAGGTGAATTCAAAGACCTGATGACTAGTCTCTCCATTAACGCTGACCCTCTTTCATATGTAGATCTTCATAGTCATCTTCTTACTTATGAGTTTCTTTATAAGAGTTCCCTTTAACCTATGAGTGCCTCAGCTACTATTTCATTGTTGCCAACACCAACCTAGCCTTCATCGACCTTTTTTGCACCTCGACAACCCTCTTGTTCGTCTTTTGAAAATTTAGCAAACAACACATAGTTGCTCAATCTTCTATTGAGACTAAGTATAAGGCTTTAGCTAACGAGACTTTTAAAGTCTTATTGCTTAAATATTTATTGATAGATGTACAAATTACTCTTAGTTTTGTGCCTACCATTTGGTATGATAATTTAAATGCCACTTACTTGTCCACAAATTATATTTTCCATTCTCATACTAAACATGTGGAGGTTGATTTTCACTTTGTACATAATAGAGTTGCAAAGAAAGATATTTAGATTCATTTTATTTCCTTCAATGATCAATTTGTAAATGTTTTTACAAAGCCACTCACACTGCTATTTTTTTTCTCATCATCAGTTCAAGCTTCGGGTTGAACCCTCACCCTTAGTTTGAAGAGGCGTATTATGGAAAGTTCTGACTTATAAGGTATATATTATAGTAATTATATTTACCATGTGTAAGGTTGAATCTTGTGTTGTAATTTCTACATTAACTGTTGTTTATTGTCCTATATATGTAAATAAAAAAATGTTGAATAATTAATAAGTAAAGCTTCCAATTATTTTGAACTAAACACTACATACATTTACGGTTTTTGAAAAATATATTTCGATGGATTAAGAATAAAAAGATCAATTGGGGAAAGTGGAAGCAAAGACCACTCATTAAGAATAATAAAGAGATTAATCAAGCCACTCCACATGATGCATATTAATACAACACATTACACACATAAATAAAGAAGATATTCTTTTGCTTCTGGAAGAAGCTTAAGAAGAGTACATTGTTTCCTCATTATTTATGATAGAGGTACATAATTATCAACTCAACACACAACTCAGAACGAAGCCTGACTTGAACAAGTGCTAACTCCAGCACTAAAGTCACACGCAAATTTGAAAACAGTACTAATCATATGGGCAGGTAACCATATCTTGGACAACGTTGCCTTGGACATCAGCAACGTTCTACTTTATGAATTGTCAAGCAGATATGGGGGTTAAGCGAGCTTTCCGTATCTCGACCAATCGGCTTGCAAGACTGCACAACATCAAAGCGAGGTTGCAATAATTAAGATCAACAAGAAGTTAGCTTGCTTCGGTGCTAATTGGAAAAGCCAAGATGATTCATAAATCTAGTTCTTACGCTTCAAGTTTGGCATCATTTTGTTCTGCTAAATCCTGACCGATCTTCTTGAGTCTCTCCAGATTTTCTTTGCTTGTATTGTCCATCAAGCCTTCACTGGGTTTTAGCTCAACCTGATTGTAGTATGAAATGGCAACGCATCATTAACAATGAAATGCCAGCTTCCTTAATTTCACCAGGACCAAATAAATAGCTATCTCGTTGCCGAAAATTCCTCCTTTTTATACTTTCAAGTGGTTTACCTGGATCCGAGTATAGTTGTGTTCTAATCCACTGTATTGAAAGACGGTAGACATGTACATCTCAGTCATTTCATCTGGTGCAGTCGTCAAGATATCCAGCAACGGGTTGGAATTGTCATCCTGCCAAAGCCAATCAACAATTCCCCATTTGCCGTCTCTAACCTCTAGCCTGCCACTTGCATCTGGTGCTCCAGTTCCAAGGGAGAGAACAACAAATTTGTGAAAATCTGCCTTCCGTTCTTTCATCGCCTCACACACAGCTAGGAAAGACTGGTAAGATTATGACAAGAGAGAGAAGGCATTAATTAAAACAAGGACTATAGATGCATTATAGAACTACAAAAAGGTGTGACTTGATTGCCAAATAGCAGTATAATTTCTACAAATGATAGTGCTTTCTTTTTCCTAGCGATGCTAACTTATCATTTTCCTAGTATAAATGTTATTATATCACAATAAACAGTAACTTACAGGATTATTGGCTGCAACACCGCCATCAACTAGGTTGAAGGGCTTGCTGGTTTTAAAATGATAAGGGGGAAAGTAATACGGTGCTGCAGAGGTGGCCCTACAAACGTCTGCTAGTGGAGCATCCATTGACCTGTCACGCTTGGCCTACAATTAATTTGCTCATACACAGGTGAATATCATTAAAGGAAAAAATGTTATGCGGACTTAGTGCATGCAAATTGAATTCAATAATATTTTCAATGAATATAATAGACTCTTTTTTTTTCTCTGTGTTTTGAACATATTCATAGAAAAAGAATCATGTTGCAGATTATTTGGCCAAACAAAAAGTTTTTAGAGAAGTTGACTTAGTTGTTTGGTTATAATTTCTTTTATCCTGTTTGATTTTGATTGTGAATTTAGTTTGGTTCACAAGTTTTCCGACTCTTCTGAGTTTTTTATACTATTCTAATTGTTAAGCCATATTTTTAATGACTATAATAGTTGATTAATAATTCTCTGGTATTTGATAAAAATAAGATCAAGATGAGATCGATACATTACAACATCAGTTAACATTAATAAATGTTGGAATATACAAGTATATATATAGGAAAATATTAGAAAATCAAGAAGAACAATGACCTTTAAGGTAGAAAAGATGGTAGGCCCAAAATGCTTGATGTCGAAGGCGGGGATGATCACACTCGTTAGAGTCTCACTGAGAGCTAGTTTCTCTCCCAAAAGTCCCTTAATCGTATCTTGCAGATTCTTGCCGTCATATTTTGGTTGTAGTAAATATGTATTAAGAGGTTCTACATAATCCTTCGCCTCAGGACTGAGGTCTACGATAATATCAATAATACCCCGCAAAAAAGTAGCTGGAGTATTAATGACTTCGGCGGGCCTGTTCAAAAGACAGATCCTGTCAGCGATATTTATTTATGCAAATGTTGTTAACCATCCAGCAGAAAAGGAAGAGATTTGTTCGGAGAACATGGTTTGAATTACAAATTAAGTTCAATCCATTGGATTTGTTTTACCTACGTTGTCAAAGGTTCTTCCGTCGCTTCATCAGGATCAGAGATTCTGGAATCCTCTTCAGTAGACGGAGGTTGGTTTGTTTCAGGTGTTTTGTGAAAGATATATGGACTCTTGTCCTGATAAAACTTAGCAATATCTTTTGCAGCAAACAGAGGTCGTTTTTCATCATTTGGAGCTGTAAGCATAGCTGTCATAAGGCCTCCTGTGCTTGTCCCAGCAATGAAGTCAAAATAATCTACAATCCTTGCATCCTTGTTGTCCACATCCAGTTTCTACGTGAAGAACAATAATGAAACGAGGCTGACTACATGCAGTTCTCGTGTACAAGATTGATGAAGGAAAATATGAGCATGCATGTTGAGAGAGTAAAATAACCTGGAGCTTCGCTTCAAGAACACTTAGGACTTCACTAGGAATGATGCCTCTCACTCCTCCGCCATCAATACTAAGGATTGTGATGAAGTCTCCCTGACTCTCTGGTTCACTAGAACTTCCATTCCCTGAAAATTTAACAAGGATCATAACAAGAACAAAGTGTGTCAGCAAATAGTACTGGTGATTGTATGCAACTTAAATCATGAGACTGATCAGCAACAGAAGATCATGTTGTAGGAATCAATGCAAATGCTAGCTTTGGCATGGTGGTGATTAAGGGCCCACCCATTTTGTGAAAGCCAAAGTATTAGAACCTTTCGGCTAGCTTGTGACTGTGTTTGCTCAACCACCACTCTCGAACTAGGATCGAAAGCCGCTTCCTTTTTATAGCACAATTTTGGGTGATGATTCATCAATGTGAACGAGAAAAAATAAATAAATAAAGGGTTATCCTTAAAGTCGCTGTGCTCTTGATTGCCTTTGGCCCAGCTCCAACCTAATGACGAGATAAGGTGGGTTGTTTCTGTGTGGATAAGAGTAAACAACATGTTATTGGCTAAGTTGCATTGCGCATGAGCAAAACAATTTGGATTATTTGGAATATCTATATAAATTAACTATAGATTATTATATTAGTTTCATAAATTTATTATATAATTTTTGTCTTTTTTTTTTTAATTTGGTTTGGTATTGATTTTAGAACCAAAAAAATCAATACATATCATACCAAATTAATTATTTTATTAAATCCGAATAAACTAGATTAAAATTATTTTATAAAAGATTAAAATTCAACTGAATGCATATAGTAAAATTTTATTAAAAATAGTTTAGCTAAAAATTTATTGAATTTCTTTTTCAAACTAAATTGTGAGTATATTGTCACTTTTATCTTTTATATAGTAATCTCATAAATTTCACATTTTTTGGATTTTACAATAAATAATGCAAGTATTTTTACTAATTAATCATCAGAGTATTCTAATGCTAATTATTAGTATACCCGACGTATGTAGAAAGTTTTTTAAAAAGATCACATGTAAAATTGATAAATCAATATGATATATAATTACTCAATTATATATTAAGAAATATATTCCATAATTATGCTTAATTAATAATGTACTGAAAGAAATTAAAAATTATTAACAACAATATATGTGCATGTTTATATATAAAAGAAGTTAGTGTGAGTTATTGTAAGGGGAAAATTACAGTAACCCCTCGAGGTATAATGAAATCACAATGATAATTCGTTAGAAAAATCTTATTTTATATCCAAAATATCCTTAAACTATGAACCCTTTCAAAGAGAAATCAAAACCCTAATAAATAAGAAAAATACACAAAAATCAACAGATTTGACATCAGATTTGGGATTGTTGACTACAAAAATACAAGAAAAGAACAAAAACCCCCTCAAAGGGAAAGGGAAATTATTTTTATTTTTAATTTTATTTTTGCTGTAATTAGACAAGACAAAATAATGCAATGCACTAAACCAATGTTGCCTGGGCCCATAATGGCCTATGTGAAAATTGTCATCTCACGTACCAACAGACACCACTGAAAATAATTATACCCCGGTAACCCACCAGCCATAAAAGCACCATGCAACGTGAAACATGAAATATCTTCTTTTTGTGTTTAAAAATATTTTAAAAAATTAAAAAGTTTTTTATTTTTTATTTTAAATTTAGTATTTTTAAATTATTTTAATATATTAATGTCAAAAATAATTTTTAAAAAATAAAAAATATATATTATTTTAATATATTTTTAAATAAAAAATTCTTTAAAAAATAACAGTTATTTTAATTTTAAAAACCCTAAAAAAAAAATGAAGACCCATAACCAGACAATCCACTAACTCCATGGATGTCTGCTTCCTAAGGATTTGTTTCGATTCCTTTTAACTTTGACATGACACTGATATATATATATATATATATATTGATGTGTATGAAGGAAAACCACCACCAGCAGCAGCACTGGCTTGATCTTTATCAACTTTGATGTCCTAAGCATATTGAATGGCTCAAGTGTATACTTCACAATAATTTAATTTCTTTGAGTTTTCTTAAAACTAACACAATAAAATAAAAAAATAAAACTTATTTATGGATATATAATAGAGTTTGTTGAGCTACGGCAACATCATTAACACAAGCTCAACGAAATTTATTTATTTTTAAATAAAGGTTGCGACAATAATACTCAGTCAACCTTTAAGTTTTTTTTTATATATAAAAATTGTCTTTTAAAACCCATGCACTTTACAAATGCTTTGACAGTGTGAAGTGTAGTTGCATTTTAGGTGATTAGTAGATAACTATTATGCGACATGCTCGGTGTTGAATTATTTTTTTTAATATAAAAAATATTCAATGGTTTTTTAGTAAAAAATTTAAAATTATATAAAAATTAACTTGATGCAACTCAACTAGCTTAATGGATTCAAAAATAGCATGGATTAACGTTAAAAATATAATTTGACAAAAAAATAAGACGATATTTAAAAAAAAAAGACAAAAACAAATTGGATTAACTCAAATTAATCCAAGTTAACTATCAAACCTATGACCCAGATCATGAAAATAGAATAACCATTAATTTGTCAAAACCGCGACCAGAATCATGAGACCAAGATAACTCTATATAAACCAAATTAAAAAAAATTATGAAACTCAATTTTCAATCAATCTAATATTGAAATGATAAAAATAAAAATAAATTTAATTTAAAAAATACCATAAAACAAACAGCTCAAGTCAACTCAAGTTAATATGTCAAAGCCTTAACCCGAGTCATATGACTGGGATTATAGAAAACAAATTATGAAGTTCAAATCTTAATCAATCTAATGTTGAAAGATGAAGTTGAAAAAAATCATTTTAAAAAAAAAAATCTAAAATCAATCTAAGCTACCATGACAAACCTGCTATCTAGATAATGAAACCGAGATAACCTAATAGAAAACAAATTGAAAAAATAAAGTCTAATTTCAAATCAATCAAATGTTAAATTATAAAATTAAAAAAATAATTAAAAAAAGAGAGAGAAAAACTCTAAGTTAACATATCAATTCCACGACCTGAATCATAAAATTATGATAAATAAATTCAAAATTATATTAAAGAAATAGATTAAAAAAATAAACCTTAAGAATATAAAATAACATGTGAGGAGGGAAGCATTGAATTTCCCTCCTCAATTAGTTTATGTTAATATCATGTCTTTTGTTGTTGTTTTGTTCAATCCATTTAATTATTATATGAGTTAAGCAATTGGTAGCCATACCTTATTTGTGGATGTTATACTGGTGGTCTCATGGACTGTTTTGCGTGCATCTATGAGAGAGAGGTTCTCACAACAATAGGTTACAAGTTTGTCCAAAAAGTAGGGAAAAGTCATCATGCCTTTTTTTCTTTTCTTTTCTTTTTTCATGTACATGAAAGAAATGTCTCATTTAATGGAGAAACTTCACACTATCAACGCATTTGCTAAGTGCATTTGTTAAGTGCATGGGTAAGTGGCACTAGCCAAGTTATGAGTAAGATTCCTTGATATTTCTAGTTGATTGTATATTTATTTATAAATTAAAAAATATATATGATAGAATTCAATAAAAAAATTAAAAACATCTTCTTTTTTTAATTGATTTCTTATCACTTAACTATTTTTATTAAGCTACTAACTCACTTGTAGCTTTCTAACTAAATCCTATTTGTTTTTGTATTTTAAAAATGTTTTTAAACAAAATTTAAAAAATTTTATTTTATTTATTTCAAATTAATATTTTTTGGTGTTTTCAGATTATTTTAATGTGCTAATATCAAAAATAACTTTTAAAAAATATAAAAATTTTATTTTAATATATTTATAAATAAAAAATACTTAAAAAAACAATTATATACTCTACGAGGCTCTCAAATTTATAACCTGTTGGGATCAGAAAATATGTGCATTGTAGCATGTGCTCCCGCGGGTGAAGAAGCACTACGGTAGCACATATACTTGGAAACATAGGATGGGAGGGAGGGAGAAAGAGAGCGGCTAGGTTTATACAGTCAAACATATTTATATCAAAAATCATAGACAAACAATGTGCATTTATTTACTCGATTGAAGAAGTCAGAATAAAATTTCACATTCCATTCTAACGTGGAGGGAAATAAAAATTTAGACTAATGGTGTTGGATCAAAAAGTGCGAAAAAAGAGTTTGATTGCATCTATGAAGTTATTAGTTTTTTTAAAAACCAAAATAGATGAAATTTGAAAAAAAAATACATGATACATAATTACAATTATTATCGATTAAAGAAAAAGTTATAATAAAATTAAGTATTATGAGAGTTAAGAATTATTAAGTGTTTGAACCACATTACAAATTATTCATTTTATAATTGAAAAATTTTGAGATTCTAAAATTTTAGATTGCATAACTCTATGAAGTTTGATTGTATAACTCTAAAATTAAATTTTAAGATTTTGATATATAATTACATATTTTGTATCCCGTGGAGTTTGATTGCATAACTCTATGAAGTTAATTAATTTTTTTAAAAAAAAAACCAAATTAGATGAAGTTTGAAAAAAAAAAAAAACCTAATACATGATTACAATTATTAACAATTAAAGAAAAAAGTATAATGAAATTAAGTATTATGAAAGTTTAGAATTATTAAATACTATTTATATGTGTTTTGAATCATATGATAAATTGTTCATCTTGTAATTAAATTTTTTTTAGATTCAATTATATATGAATTTTGAGATAGTAAAAATTAACGATGTTGTTTACGAGAAATTATTCAATCTATCAATTTATTAGAGTATAAGAGAAAAAAATATATTTAAAATAACATGTTAATATTGTACTTAGTGGATATATAATAGATCTCAATTCATTATAGTTAAATAACATATAATTATGTACATGTCTAAATTTGATTTCTATCAAATATCTTTCTCTCATTCTATTTTTTTAATAAAGATCATCAAAGATGGGAATATATTGATAAATTCCCATAAGAAGACATTTCACCACCGTCATCATGTCTTGAAACGCAGTTGATTATTGTTTTGAAGTGTAGCTTAAAATAGTACAAGATAAATTTTGAGATCTATTGAAAAATATAAACCTCAACTTGCACCTTGTTTTTAAATTTTTTTTTTCTCAAGATTGAACAAATATCTGCATGAAATAAATGAGTGTTTTAAATTAAAAAATAAAGTCAATAGAAACTTAATTAAGATGCATTTGTAATCCCTAGCCTCTAACTTTTATCTTAAATGATAAATGTAAGGGTAGATGCTCTATTGAGTTGAAGAAGGATAGAGGGAATATCATGTAAAGTTTGCAAATTATCTAGATGATATTTGTTTCAAATTTCTCCATGTGTTGGGTTTGTAACTTATTAGAGCATATATTTTTTAAAAAGTGATTGATCTCTGTAAGTGTATCTCATATCTCCTTTTGCAATTAATCTTGGTACACAACTGGAATGAGTGTTTGCATAATCATATGACAGTCATGACTACCAATGAAGTGTTGATCTAGCAGTTAAGGCATTGTTATATCCCTGCAAGAGTGAGAATACAAGTTCGATCTCTAGGAAACGCACTTATTGGGAGGGGCAACCCCGAACCCCGAACGGGACTAGTCTCACTCTTTAAAAGGGTATGAGGATACCCGAGTAAGAACCAAAAAAAAAAATGACAGTCATGACTCTTTATTTCATACAAGTTGTGATCTATAAAATTCATCAATTTAGAAATGTTTGAAGCATATCCTTAAGGAGAATACAGGCTCTTGAGCCATTGATAGACAAGTAATTGTGTATTATTACCTAGGGAGAAGATGACTTTTGGTTTTGTGACCCATAACCCATCATAAATCAACTTCATATTCGTACGGTGAAAAAACAAATGTATATATTTTCAGTCTTTATATTGTTCATTGTCTTTCCTTTCACATCCGTCACCATATTAAAAATATTTTCAAACAGGTTCTTTTTTATATACATGACATCCAGATTATGACAGAGTAGCTTATTCTGTTAATAAGAAAGCTTTTAAGAAAATACTTTGCTTTATCCAATTATGAGTTACACTAAAACCATGAAACTTTTACTTACTGGATTGAAAACTAAACACAATGTTCTCGCATTGTAATACCACGTCATACAATTTTTCACCCGACAGTACTAGCAGTGTAACATATCTTTCAACTTTACCTACATAAAAATTCCTTTTGTTCTTTTTATACTTATCGATTGGATTCTGATGGTAAAAAAAAAAAAAAAAAACTTTACCATCATTTATTAAGGTGAAGACTTTCCTATTTTCTATACTATACATGTTATTTTTATGTTTAAATCCTAGTTTGATTTAGGAGTGAGAAACTAGTACTTTCTATTTTGCAATCTATTAAAAAAACCACATAGAAATCCTAGATGCTATCAGAGTAAAGAATCATAAACAAAAACTTTCAATCATTCACTGCTACATGTGATATCCAAGCAATGGTCAATTTGCCTGAAAATTAAAAGAATCGATGATTAATTAACTTAAGTCTGCTCAAAGAAAAGCTATTGAATTGTTCGCATAAATTAACACATTTAATTCAATTTATATAAATAATTACCTGAAGGATCGGGAGGAGTTGTGAGCTCAACAGTGCTACCATGTCGTCCAGCACTTTTAATTGCATGGTGACCTCCTAAATCTTACATTTTGCAGCGGATTCTTTCTGTGCCAAGTCCATATTTTACGTCACAATTAATTATGTTTCCAAACAATTATTATTTTATTAATTATGCAGCTAATTAATTGATCAAGAAGATAATTCTTTTGGGGTAATATGCCACTCCAATCATACACAGTGTCCTCTGGCTCCCCTTTTTTTTTTTTATAAGCAAAATAAATAAAACCTAGAAAAGGCAGAATCAACAACCCAATGGGTCGATCGTAAACAGATACAACAAAACAGAGAGACCAAGCAAGAGAAACATGACACCAAGGTTCTAGTTTAAGAGTGTGATTGTGGTTGTTTTTTAAAATATTTTTTATATTGAAATGTATTAAAATAATATTTTTTATTTTTTAAAAATTATTTTTGAGATCAACGCATCAAAATTATTCAAAACATGAAAAAAAATAATTTTTTACAAAAAATATTAAAATGTTTTAGAAACGTGTTTGTACCGCGTTCCCAAATATTTCCTAAACAATAAAAAAATCAACCCTAGTCAAATTCTTTACGTTCTCAAAACAATAATTGACTTGAATATTAGAGATTATAGTAGCGATTGTTTTAATTTTTTTTTTTTGTATTTGAAAATTTATCAAAATAAATTTTTTAATTTTTTAAAAAATAATTTTTGACATTAGCACTTTATAAATTATTTGAAAATATTAAAAAAATATATATTTAAAATAAGAAAAAAATAATTTTTTTTTTTAAAATATAAAAACAGTTGTCTAATTGAAGCAGACAGAACTCCTTTGGTCAACAAATACTTCAATGAGCCAGAGGACCATCATTCCATTTTACATTGAAGTATTTGATGACGAAAGGAGTTGTGTCTACGAAGAAAAACTCTGCTATTTCTGCAGCGGGAAAGCTTTTAAAATTGTTAAAATTATAATTTCTGAAAATAGTTTTTGAAATGGAAAACTGAGGGAAGTTTACTGGTGATGACAATGAATGATCGCTGTCGAAGAACTGGACTCTGTTGTGCCTCAACATCACCCCTATAATCATATGGTTTCCCGGAACTGCAGCATATAATATATTCTTAGTATATTGTCCAAAAAATATCAATTTAAGGTCGGAATTAATTTTTTTAAAATGTAAAAATAATATTAAAAATATGTAGAATATTTTAAGCAATTTAGCTCTAACAATCATACTAAAAAAATATTAATTTAAAATTATTATTTTTTAAAATATTATTGGATTGGATAAATAAATATGATCTCTGAGGAATGGGGTTTTCGAGAATGCTTATATTTTTAGGTGCTTAACAAGTGGCTGGAAAATATATTAAATTAATATTTTTTAATAATTTTAATGTAATTATATAAAAAATAAAATTTTTTTTATATATTTTTAAAAATAATTTTTTCTATAATTTCTGGAAGAAAATTTTTTATCTCATAAATTTTGTTGTTAGAGATCCAAGTTTCAGTTAAAAGAGTGATGGCTATAATGATTTTGTTTTTTTAATTCAATTATAAAATTATAATATTTAATATAAAATATTTTTAGTTATTAAATAATATATAATAATAAATTTATAAATAATTTATATTTTTATTGATTTTTTTAACATATTAAAAATATTAAATATATAAAATATTATAAACTTATAAACTTTAAAAATATATTTTTTAAAAGAATGGATTAAAGAAAGAGAGTACTAATTAACCCCTTATAATATCATTTCCTACTTAAAGGACCCAATATAACATTTAAAAAATCAAACCAAAATTCATTGAGAAGGTGAGTGAAGGAACTGAGCGGGAAAATTCAGCAAACCATGAAACCGGTCAATGAATCCGAAAGCATGGAGAAGGAAGAAGACAGTGAAGTGAAGTCCTTAGCTGAGTTTCTGATGACCCATCATTCTGAACAGCTTCACTCCATAGTCGTCTCTCCAGAACCTAAGCTTCATTACCCTCTCTACATCGAGTATGCCATCCATTTACATTCAAAGCTCAAACCCTTCTTTGTTTTTCATAAAAAGTTTGGCCCTTGATTTTGTTCTCTGTTTCAGTTTTACAGATTTGCTGAACGAGAATTCTCGACTTGCTCATCTTGTTTTGGCTCAGCCAACTGTGTACTTGCTGCTTTTCGACCGGGCTGCCTTCTGGGCTCATGTATGATTTTCTTTTCCTTTTTTGTTTTTAACAATTTCATTGAATTCATGTTCTTAGTAGTTATAATGGTAAATTGAGAATTTTGATCTGGGCTGTAGAAAATTGTGATCAAGGGTTTGAAATTTGGGGAGAAAGGGGTTGAGAAGAAGTTCATTCATGTGCGGATTAATGTATGTGGATCTCCACTTGAATGCCCTGGTACGGTTATGGTTTTGTTTCTTGTCAATTTTTTTGTTTTTAATGTTTTTGGATGGGATCATTGATTGGTTTGTTTTGGTTATGGGGTTCGTAGAGACGTTTCCTAGCATTGGGCGTGTGAGAGTGAAGCATCGCGGAATTCTTCTCACTCTTAAGGGGACTTTAATCAGGTCTGGAGCGATTAAGATGTATGAAGGGGAAAGGATGTATCAGTGTCGGAAATGCAAGCATGTGTAGGTTTATTTTTTTGTTTGCTTGCTTATGTTTTTGTCTAAGTTTCCTTCAGCTTAAGTTTATTGGCCTAGTCCATGGCTATGTATAGGTTTTGGAGGGAAAAGGGTAAGGTTTTCTTGTTGATTTAGTTTATTCTTGGGTTTTGTGAAGAACGGGAATTTTCCTACAAGACCATGAGTGACTTGCTTATGTAAATGGATCAGAATCCAAAAATTTATTTAAGGTTGTTTCTCATCTGATTGACTTACATTGACAAATGCTGAAATCGTGTAGATTGGTGTGAATTGCTGGAGTCAGCTTATTGTTATTAGGAAAATCACTATGGGTTTATTTAGATAAGAAAGCTCTTTTAAAGGAGCTCTTGTCAGGTGACTCAGAGAAATCCAGGCTTAACATGGGTTAAGGTCCTGGAGTGGGATTACTTTTAGATGGTTTAACATGTTTTATTGCAAATAACATTTATATGATTTTTTCTTGAGATACATGACCAAGAAATCTCTTACTATAATTGTATTCTCGATCAGAAAATTTTCCTTGATTTTTTTGTTTCAAACAAACATTTCACTGGTGAATCCAATGGGCATGCCTTTTAGGTGCTATATCAATTTTTATTTTTTCACCAAATTTGATTTCATTTAGGGGGAAAACGGAATTTGTGTGCCACTTTTTGAGCCAGCATTCTTCTTGTGCAGTTTCCCGGTTCACCCTGAGTTGGAAAGTAGAAACTCCATAACACTACCTTCGTTTTGCCCTTCTCAGGTTTATTGTCTCTATCCTTGATTGTCTCTTATTGATTCTTATCCCAGTGCAATTTTGCAAGGTTTGCGGACAACACATAGAAAGTAGTGTGCAACACCCTTTTGACAGCATATTATTGAGCACAATTATGAAGCTTCATGCTCAGTCTTTTCCTAATTCATGCTGATACCATTGGCATCTGCGGTGTAATTCTTTGGACTGACATCTTTAATTTTTTATTGCATTGCATTAACGTTATGGAATTATAGATTGAAGGATAAGCTTACTCTTTCTGTTGTACCTTTTCAGGGTGAATTTTAGAATTTATTGATATCTTTCAGTACATGATTTACAACAAGGCATTAGTTGGTCTTTTGTGGTAGATGTAGTCTCTTTTGGTGTTATGAACTTTGAGTTCGATCACTAATCCACTTTTTCCAATGACAGAGGTCTAAATCCTGTGAAGGCACGAGGTTTGACTGTGTTGATGAATCTGTAATACGGCATGATTACCAGGAAATCAAAATCCAAGAGAGCACACAGGTGTTGGGTGTTGGGGTCATTCCTCGGTCAATTCCTGTTATTCTCATGGATGATCTTGTTGACATTGTAAAAACAGGAGGTACCACTTTCGAGGAAGCCTTGTATTCCAGTTCTTAGGATTTGCTTTCTCGAATTGCTAATATGAACTTGTACCTTAATTAAATTGACGTGAAATCAAGCTAGGACTTGTTCTATCTATATTAACCGTTAAAAAATATGAAAGATTCAATTCTCAATTCTGCTTTGATTTATCCATTCAGATTACTAATGTTTTTTGGAAAAATGCATTTTGTATTACAAAATGACTATTTTCATTAAGTATGTCTTGGTTGCTTGGAACATTGAGCTTCTAAATCCAATTTTTGTCGTGATTCACAGCATTTATTGTCTATTCCTTGTTAATCTGGAGACGTTAAATCTCATTCTGTATTTAACCTGAATTTATTGTAAAACGTAAGCGTTGATGATATCTTTTTTTTTAATCAGATTTTTTTAAAAACATTTCTGTGATATTGGTCATAATAAATACCTTTACCAAACATGACTTTATGATGTATATGTGTATGCTACACGTATGGCTTTTTTTTCCAATTTATCTAAAGTAATATGATCTTTTAAATTCTTTTAAGAAATAACTACGACAAAACTACTTAATAGGTTCATTATATTATTAAAGAATAACATTTGGAAATTTACCTTGGCATTCTTGTTTCAGTATCTGCTTCTTGTCCTTTCATATTAACCCTGTTTTATACATTGTTTTGGAATACCAAAAGGAGTCCTTCATTTCTGTGTGGATGGGGTGTGGTGAATTGGGGCATTATGGATATGTTTTTGTTGCAGATGATATCATTGTTACTGGGATTTTGACTGCAAAATGGTCTCCTGATTTAAAAGATGTTCGATCCAATCTTGATCCTGTATTAATTGCTAATTATGTGAGGTAATGAGATCTTTCTTATGGGTTCTATCTTATTCTGTCTACTAAGTTATTGTGGGCCTGTGCCTTTGTTAAGGATTTGGCAGCCAAACTCTATCTATTGATGCATCTGCTGCTTCACCCTGTAGATAACTTATCATTTTACACCACTTTCCACAGTCACACCCCTGAAGACTTGCTTCTGAGTGCATGCTTTCTTAGTGTCCATTGTCTTTTGCTTTCCTAAGAGTGCAGTTATTGTTCTTTCGTCCTTTCATTCTCTTAATTCTCTCCACAATATTCTCGGTTCCTGCTGTTTTTTAATTTATTTCTTGACCAAACCTTTTCTTTTAAATTCTTAAATGTGAAAGTGGAATCTATAGCAGTATTGCCCTGAGCACATGTGGAAGTGTTTCTAGAATATATCCCTGCCATAATATTAAATCTGTATCTTTTTCCTTCAAATTTTGTCTCTCTGTTGTTCTCAGGAGAACTAACGAGCTGAAAGCAGATATTGACATCCCCAATGATGTTATAATGAAATTCAAGCAGTTCTGGTCAGATTTCAATGATACTCCTTTGAAAGGTAAAAACTATTCTCAATGTTCTTATCTTTAAGATGTTTACGTAGAGTAGTAGTTCATCTTTATAACCGTTTATGAGAAATACTGAGATAACACTCCTTGGATGTTATCCTTTCTTTTGACTTATTGCATATGATTTTACTGTTAGATTTGGTCCTTTAGCTTATTTTTTCTATTTCAAGTTTTTAAATGAGCTTGGTATCAGGGAGAAATGCCATTCTGCGAGGTCTCTGCCCCCAAATTTTTGGACTCTTCACTGTGAAGCTTGCTGGTATGTTGTCATTTTGTGTCATTCCATTCTATTGTTCTAAAAGATGGAAGTCTGATTGTATTACACTACTTTAACATTTGTGAAACTGATGATTATGTGGATTGAATATAATTTTGCAATGATGCATGTTTTCTCATGTGTTAGAATTCTTCATTATTGTTTACTTGGTTGACACATTGACATTCCTTAAATTTAGTTGCATTAACACTTATTGGAGGGGTGCAACATGTTGATGCTTCTGGTTCAAAGATTCGAGGAGAGTCTCATTTGCTTTTGGTTGGTGATCCAGGTGAATTTTCCTCTTTTACTGGTACATGTATATTTATTTTATAACAAGAATTGATTCCTTGAATTCTACTTAAATCGGAAAATTTGCCTTATGCTTCATTTTTTGAGTTAGCTGCATGATTGTTTTTGTTGGAATAAAATTTATTTTATCTATGGGAAGACTGTTGAACTAAGTTCATGCATAGCATATAAGAAGAGTTATGCATTTACCCGGCGGTAAGCAATGGTGGATTAGGCATTACAGGTGATTGCTGATCGCTTTCCTAATGTGTATCAAAACTGGATGATAGCTCAAATACTCTCATTGTTCACATATATTTCTGAAATTTTCCATGAATTGACATGCATTTTATTGGTTTTAAGCTGCAAGACTAATCTGTGATATAATGCCTTGCATTGGGAATTTGGGATTCATTTACCCTGCCAACACATCTTAGACTTTTGTCAAGACACAATCCCCTGCTGGGAACGTGTGCAAAGCGATCCAGCAATCATGTGCTTTGTTTGCCCATCCATTCATCCTTTCAATGAAAACTAGGAAAGCAGAAAATGCTCGAACAAGATTAAACCAATTTCTCCAATTATGTGAGTGAGATGTTCCACATGGTTCTGTTTAGTTACACCATACATATTATAGAATGAAGTGAGATCTACCTTTGAGTTCCTGATATAAATGTTTATTGTCTGAGCTGTAAGTGAGATAGTCTGTGCGGTTCTGTTTAGGTACACAATACATATTACAGAGTAAAGTGAGATCTACCTTTGAGTTCCTGATATAAATGCTTTTTATATGAGCTGTGTGATGTAGTTATTATGATTAACGACTCTTGCATAAATCTGTACTTTGAACTTAAAATTTGACCTTGTCCATAATGATTGTTTGGCTTTAATAGACTACAAGTTTCATTATGCATAAATTAAATTCCTTGATTATTATGATGCCATCTGAAAATAAATAATAATGCTTAGGCAATATGGAATTAATCTCACAGGTACGGGGAAGTCTCAGTTCTTAAAATTTGCTGCAAAGCTGAGCAACCGGTCTGTTATCACTACTGGGTTGGGGAGTACTAGTGCAGGATTAACTGTCACTGCAGTCAAGGATGGAGGTATTTCTATTCCCTGAAGCTAAAAAATTTGGAACTTTGTCCATAGTTGTAACAGTTTCTTCCACTGATTCCCTGTTCTCTATTAATCTGAAATTACCTAAATGGGTTAAATTCTTGAACTCAAATTGGTATTTTACTATTAGCTTCTGAAGCCTTCCAAGGAATCAATGTTGCTGAAAAAATTTCTGCTCATGACAAGTGTGCTTGGGATTGTTGTACGAGTGCTTTTCAATTGAAAATACATCAAAATGATTTTTTTTCAAATTTGTTTTTCATTCTTGATATCAGTACATCAAAACCATTCAAAAACATTTAAAAATGCTTTTTTGGGTGAAAAACAATTTGAAAGGCATTTTAAAAAACTGATTGTAACACAAAAAAAAGAAATTTTATGATGGAAATCACGTGGTCAGTTAGGATGCGCTTTGTTATATATGTTGTGCAATATCTTTTTCATGTTTTTCTGGCATCTTCTAAAGATAAATATTCTTGGATCAAAATTTGGCATTGTAAGAAAATACAATAACAGTTTTTTCCTGTTTGTGCTCTGTTGCTGAATTGATATTTTGGCCATTGCCTGGAATCTTGTATCTTTCGTTTGAGGAACACTGATTGTTATCCATGGAGAATACTAGCATGCCATATAAATGAAATTATGCATTATTTTGAAATCTCGAAGGACTAATCAATGTCTTTGATGTAAATAGGGGAGTGGATGTTGGAAGCTGGAGCCCTTGTTCTGGCAGATGGAGGGCTTTGTTGCATTGATGAATTTGACAGGTAATCTCAGCATGAAACCACTCTTTATTAGAACTTGTAATTTTGTATTCAATACAGATCACCAAAGATTTGATTTGCAGAACTGATCACCAATAACAGAATAGTTTTCCACCGATTATGATTATGAATGCTTGATATTGAGCTAAACCAACTTCTGTTGGCAGCATGAGGGAGCATGACAGGGCAACGATACATGAAGCAATGGAGCAACAGACTATAAGTGTTGCTAAGGTTGCTCCTCTGTTTTTTTTTTTATATATATTTACTTTGATGTCTAAATATGATTGCAGAATGTAATATAGTGTTTTCTCATTTGTCTTTGTCACAAGTATTCATTTGTTCTTGAAATATCATCTTTTATAGAAACCATCCCATAGGTCTTCAAACAAGAGATTGTTATTTGATATTTACGTTCAATATGCCCCAACAATTAAGATATCCTCCTTTTCAAGCCCCATTGTGTAGCCCAAAATCTGTTAGCCTCGCAATAATTCTCTTTCACACAGCATATAGAATATGCATTGACTAAAACTTATGAAAATAATGTAGCAATTACTATGTTAACTTCTAATGCTCTGTAGAATTCTGCCTTGATTGAGTGATGGAAAATGAAGAAAAATGATATGGGAATTAACATTTGATTGCTTAAGATGGAGGCTTGTTTGAGATTCTTAGAAGTATCAATATCTACCATTTAGCTGGGTTTTTTTTAAAAAGAAACAGGGAAGAAGCTTTAACCCAAGACTTCTTAAACGAGAGGGATATGGGTGGCAATTGAGCCACATGCTCATTGGTTATTTAAATAAAGTCTGTTTTACAAATAATATGGTTATATCTCCTATCTAGTGGGTTTTACTGTTGTTTAGTTTCCCTATAGGATTTGGCTTACATATTTCTATATGCATTATGTCCATGAATAGCACCCTAGTTAAACATTAGAAAGAAACTCTTGTTCAATCAGTACAGTTTTCGGTTTCACCTAAACAAGGAACTGTAGGAAGTTTCTCAGGCTCCTCTTACTCCATGATCAATTGATAATCTAGAAGATTGATAAATGAGTTTTCAGAGATTTGGTTCTCATGAGTTTTGGAGGTTGTTTCCTTAATGTTCATAAACTGGTTCTGCATCATTGAGGGTGGAAGAAATACAGATCATATTGATGACAGAAAATACATGTTGTATCATCACTTCATGTGTCATAGATGTTATCACGCATCAAATTTTCATACATGTATCCATGACCCCTATGGCTATACTACTGTATGCTTTATATGCTTTCAGTATTCTGTTTGAGATTCTCTGAATTTCTTTTGATCATTTTTTATTAATTGTTCTTGTCTATTGACTGCTTGGTCTAAAGCTTGAATCCAATTTTGTATTTGTTCTTCTTTTTTTTTTTTCCAGGCTGGTCTTGTTACTACTTTAAGTACGAGGACAATTGTCTTTGGTGCAACAAATCCCAAAGGACAGTATGACCCTGATCAATGTATCACTTCCATCAACTCAATTAATCAAACCAAATTGTGTCAACAAGAAAAAAGAAGAATATATTAACCAATTGGTTGTCACTGGCCGTTTAAGTTTGTTTACCCACCTATGTGATTTGGAGGCTGAAATCACTCTTATCACCTCTATTGTTGGACATTGTTTGAAACGTAAATTGTACTTCCCGCACACACACACACACACACAAGTGATAGTATTGCTTTGTCCTTTACTTGATCTAGCTCTCTCTGTCAACACCGCACTCTCGGGACCATTATTGAGCAGATTTGACATTGTTTTGGTCCTCTTGGATACTAAGAATCCTGAATGGGATGCTGTTGTATCGTCTCACATTCTCAATGAGGTGATAAGAAATCAAATATGGGTTCAATGTTATGTCATAAAGCAATTGACTCATTTAAAGCCTCACTGTTTTCTGAAACTTATTTGTAGGGTGAGTCAAACAAAGGAGATCATGATGAAGATTTGGGTATTATCTGGACATTTTCTATGCTTCGCAGGTAAAATACTCTTTTGGTTCAATAGTAAATGGAGAGAGAGTAGAGCATAGTGGTCATAATTGACTGTCTGGTGACTGGGGACTCAGGTCAACAAGACAACTTTTCTAGGGAATCATTTAACTCCCATGCTTGGAGGGTAACGTTGCACCTCTCCTCCCTGTTTTGGAGTGAAATGTTATCATTCATGATTTTCCTATTTCTTTTGTATTCTAAATTAGTTAAATGGGGGATTTGATGTTACTCTGGTAACATTTTGGCCCTGCCAACTTAAAGAGGGAATTCTGGCGTAACTGTCTTTGAGACACACACACATGCATGCATGCATGCATGCGCACATATTTGTGTTTCAATTAAGCACATTATGCTGCATAACCTGTTCCTGTTTCAGAAAGGCAAGTGCTCAGCTTCTTCAAAACATATTTGCAGGTATATTCATTTTGTTAAGGGGTACTTCAGGCCTGTGCTTACCAAGGAAGCTGAAAAGGTTATTTCAAGTTATTATCAACTCCAACGAAGATCTGCAACTCACAATGCAGGTTCCTCAGTAAATTACTCTTTCAAGCCTATTATTATTGTTGCTTTTTTATTTTTCCTTTTATTGTATCGTACTATTTCTAATTTGTAGCAAGGACTACCGTGCGCATGCTGGAAAGTTTGATACGCCTAGCTCAAGGTATTTCAATATTTATGTTGATTATTTGTCCATTAAATTATCAGAATTTGACTTCTCAATGTTGCAGCACATGCAAGACTTATGTTCAGAAATGAGGTCACTCGGATAGATGCCATTATGGCAATTTTATGTATCGAATCATCTATGACTACATCAGCCATTGTTGACAGTGTTGGGAATTCCCTGCACTCAAATTTCACAGAAAATCCTGATGAAGAATGTATCCTTGTTGGCAATCTGGGCATGCTTAACTGGACATACACGCTTGCAAAAACTGTGATTGGCTGGTATCTATCACAGCATTTATTTGTGCACGCTAAATATTATTACTGAGTGAAAGATGTTTGGTTTTCCCAGCATGATGATGCATGAATTTGTTCTCTAGTTAATTATTCTCTCTACACTTTCTTTTTTATGACAAATTAGTTCCCTCTTTGACAGCATTCAACTATTTTGCTAGAATTTTAGACACTTCTTTGTAGAGGCCTATCAAAGAGTAGGTGGAGATCCTATAGAAAGTTTCTCAGTAAAATTTCTTGGTACATGAGCTTGGCACTTGAGCCAATTTTTGTCCAATACCAAGCTTCTATAGTCCTTTCTCTTGTTTAAAGTAGTAAAGAATTTCTCTCTTTCTGTTGTTTAAATGACATAAAGATTACTGTATGTTTATTTTACAGATCATGATGCATATTCATGTTGATCAATCCATAGTTATCTTAACTCTTAAATGCATGGTATTGAATCTTAACTACACCTAATACCTAGATGCCAATACAGAAATCAAAAGCATCTTCACCAGCAGTATGATTTCATTCCCACCTGCTTTTCATAATCAAGCTTTTATCCTAAGGTGACTGCCATTTTGTTTTGTAGCTTTTTCCGTGACTGTATTACCGCTTGACATGCATTTCATTGAAATGTTAATTATTGTATAGAGTTTGGCAATGGTCAGATTAAGTAGACGTGGAATTGCTTTTCATGCTTATTTAACAGAAGTTATAATTTGAGTGCGTAGTAGAGCATGGAAAATCATATTTGAATTCACAGGAGGGGTTTAAACTGATTTCATTCCATTTTTTCTAGGAAGACAAAAAAGTGGGACGCAGCACGTGGAATTTCAAGGACCTCAAGTGATTTTCAGAGAAAACTGCATTTTGATTGAGGGAAACTATGTGTGGGAGAAGTAGAAGCTGGGAGGAAAGAAAATGAAGGAGAGGAAAATATAAAATCAATGCATTTTCTCTTTATTGGAACAACCATGAGGGAAAACAGAGGGAGAAGATTTTGCCCCATAGGTTCACATTTACCATTGTTTAATTTCCAAGTGAGAGGAAACCTAGTAAAATTTCTAGTGTCATTGATAAATTACAACTTTGTAGTTTAAATTAATGATTGTGTTAGTCTATATTTTGTCAATTGTTTAGAAAACCACATGCAAACATAGCTTGCTTTGAATGAGAGATGTCTAACCATATGATATAGTATCTTAATATCATTTGATGGAGCAGTTTTCCTTGTTATTCATCTGATTGATTGATGATTTTGGATGAAGGTTTCCTTGTTTGTTGTTGTGTTAACTTCTAGTCAAATCATGAAGCTTTGTGTGATCTTTTATTGAATGTTATTGCCAGGTTGAGGAGCCACAAGTTGTTAATACCTTCAACAAATTAAGATCAATCAGAGAACAAGATTTGGTGACAAGATTGTACTCCATCCAATATCTTTCTTGGAATATCTTCCAGTAAATGCCTGATTTATATGTATAGATTAATATACCAAGACCTAGCAAAAAATTATGATTGTGATCAAAATAACAAGACGGCGTACTAGGAGTACACTAAATAAAGGTATGATTTACTGACCATAAATTTCACCATGTTTCTTGTTTATTTCTCAAGAAATTTGTTCATTACTATAGAATTCGAAACCATGGTTTTGAAGGTTAGATGTAGCTTTTTCTGCTCTTAAGTGCTGTAATCCAAAGTATATTTTTGTAAATGTTGGTGAATATAATAGAAGCCTAAAATTGCATGGACCCAAAAGAATACGTTGTCAGGTTCAGGTTTGTAAAAACGTTTAACCTGAGATGCTAGGTTAATGAAACCATGAACATAAACGACGATGATTGGACCCCAGAGAATGAAACAGTTGTGCTTCGAGGAATTTTCTTCTTTTTATTTTCCTGCGTTTTTCTCTTTCCTCAGTTGTGGTTTGAGTCTAAAAGAGAAGGCTTTAGCAGGTTTGGTGCTTGTCAGGCCATGAGTTTGTGCAAAATTTTGCGTGTTCTTTATTCACTAGGGCTGTTGTGTCTAATTCGATTTCACAAAAACCTTGGTAAAGAGAAATTGTGATTTGTCGTTCGATTCACTAGGGCTGTTGTGTCTATGGCACTGTTCAATTGCAGTTTCCAGATACCAATTTGTAGTACAAGAGGAAATATAGTGGTTTAAGATTTTTCCCAGCCCAGTGACTAAGTTGCATTGTAAAAAGCAGAATGTGAATTATAATTTGTGTTCTACATGTTTAAATGTAGAAGAAGAAGAAAAACAAGGCGAGGATGAATATGGTTACGTGGCATGGAGGTGGCTGGTTTGTGGTCATGTTGGGAGGGCCGACATGAGGTTGGTGGCGGCACTGGTAGTGATGACACGACGGAGGAAGAGAAGAATAAGGTTGGCAGATGAAGAAAAAACTAGGAGGCTGATTTTTTACGTACTTTGCACTTCAATTTCTTGTCATTCAATACAGCGGTGGTAGGTTTGTCAGGATGACCTCGGGATGCACTTCAATTTCATTATCTTCAAAAAATTATGCTGCTAGGGATGCTCGGGATGACCTCTTTAGGGCAGTGCTGCAGCGGTTGTAGGGGCAATTAACCTACTAGAATTATGCTGAGTGTGGTACAATGTCAAGTCATCATAATGATGTATGGTTTGTCAGGTTTGGTCGAGAGATGAAGCATTAAATGCTTTTAAAAAAATTGAGGGATGATAAACAATTTTTTTTTGGTTAAAACGACACCATTTTGGTTAAAACATGTCATTTCATTTAAATAAAACAACATTGTTTTGGCTTTTTAGGTTTTAATTAGGGATTTGACTAAAATTTAATTTAGTTCTTTGATTTTTGATTTTTTTTAATTACATCTCTAATTAACCTCGAACTTTGAATTATATATAATTTTATCCCTGTCAAACTTCAATGTCGACTTTGAATTTCAGAGCCTTTTTCATTGTGGTACATGGTTTTTGATTTATACAAATTGACTCTTAATTGACCATTAAACATTTAATTTCTTCAATTTCACCCTTCTCTTCAATAGAATTAAGTCTCTGAACTTTAATGTTATTTTTAAAAACATCATTGATTGTGAATTTCTTCAATTTAATCTCTAATTGATCTAAAACTTTGATTTTCTTGCAAATTTATCCTTGATTTCAATCAATTTTGTAAAAACTAAGTTTTGTCCTCTAAAATTCTAATCTTCTCGATTAAACCCAAATTGGGCTTTAAAACTTAATTTTCACTAATTAAGTCTTTAATAAAATTAATTTGACCTATTTAAAAGTATAATTAAGTCCTTGCACCTAATTAAATCTTTTAATTTGACCTATATTAATTTTTAAACATAATTAAACTTTTAATTTAGTCAATGATTAAATCAAATTGGTTTATTAAAAATCTAATTATGTCCATGGATAAACTTTTTTTTATGTAGATTCATCCAATAATTGATTAAATCTTAGTTTTTACGGTCTTGGGTACAATGAGGTATAATTAAGCTCTCAATTTTATCCAAAACTCCATTATGAGGTGTGTGTATATATATATATAATTGACAATGTTGTATGATTAATCAACATTGAATACTTTATTGATCGGAATAAACATTAGCTTTTTTAATTAGAGGCATGATTTAGATAAAAAAAAAAAAGAAGCAAACGCAGACATATATTTTGACTCTCACATATATCTTTGAACTAATTTATATGTCAATCGAGACATATTAATTATTAAACAATCTTATCGTATAAAGTGTCACACAATTATAAAATAGTTCCTCGTAACTAAATTTTCATAGAAATTAATTTTAATTTTTATTTTCTTTTATTTATATGTGGTACTTTTTTGAATTGATAGACTCCAACCACTGAATAACTAGACGAATTTATAGGAACTTTTTTTTTTCTATACCATCATTTGAAATTAAATATTTATAGTTAAAGATGAAATACACTCCCTTAAGATCGTCACCAAGGTAATGGTGTTGCTTCGATATTAGTTTCCAAGCTTACAGCATAGGGTAAATCTCCTGATGAGGGAACGCTTGAACAACCACTATAAAGTGAGAATTAAATCATTTTTTGTTCAATTTTCTCCAATACATGTTAATATGATTAACAAAGATCATAGATATGATTACTTCAGTTAAACAAACCTACAAATCATATTTGTTAATCCTTATTTATGTGTAACACGAGAAGAAACAAATGATAAAAAAGTGCAGAAGACACAAGGACTGGAAAGAAAAAACTTCAACAAGAAAAGCACATTCTTACCGTAAGGATTTAAAAAGAAAAGCAATCATAATAAAAGAAAATTCGTGTCATAATATTCGAAGCAGCAGAGATTGGTCTCATGACTAGCTGACATGGTGAATATGCTTATTATCAATTTGTTTTTCATTTAAAATATCCGTTCGCTCTTTTTACATATTCTTGGGAAGGATATTTAATTTAATTTATAACTAAGCTATTACGTATAATAATTGTTGCTGTTAATTTTGATGGAAAAAATTTTGACGAATTGGTATATTAAAAAATATAAATAAACTCATATTTTATAACAAAAAGAAATTACGTTAGAAACCAAATTGTATTGACCAATATGGACATGGTGTTCATGAAGCACCTTTGTTGGTGCACTTGTCTATCAATGGATCAAGGCGGCAAGATGAATAAACCATTCATCTTGTCTAAGAACTTTCCTTCTCTTGTGCCGTGCCTTTTTTTTCTTTTTCATGAGTGAATTTTCCTATGTTTGTATTGTTGAACATGTTTTGCTTGGATTTTCGTGTGGAGTGAGGATTTGGAGTTAGTTATATATTTTGTGGTATCATAAATGTGTACATTAACAACATTATATGTTGATTCTAGTAGGATGAACCAAGCCTAAAATTCATACATAAACTCGACCTTTTCTTCTCTACCAAAGTGATATGGGGAATTGAATTTCTTTATTATTTTGATCATAACCTATTTTGGGTTATTCCCTCCGAATGTACTCTTTTTTTTTTCAAAATAAAAATAAAATAATAAAATAATAACAACATGGGGGACTGGTGTTATGGAGGAATCAAGGCGGTAATTTTGGATGAATTAAGAGTTTAATTGTACCAAACATTAAACAGACAATGCAAATTCAATGTTAAATTAAATTAACATTGAATGAATTTAAATAAAAATTAAACCTAGAGACATAATTAGATTTTTAATAGGCCAACTTGATTTAATCATGGGCCAAATTAAAATTTTAATTATATTTAAGAATTTATTTGGGTCCAATTAAAGAATTTAATGAAGTACAAGGACTTAATTATACTTTAAATGGGTTAAATTAATGTTATTAGAAATTTAATTGGTAAAATATTAAGTTTGAAATCCCAATTTGAGCTTAATTGAGAAGATGAAATTTTAGAGGACCCACTTAATTGTTATAAGTCAATTGGTTCAAATCAAATATGAAATTAGAGAAAAATCAAAAGTGTAGGGCAATTAGATGTAAAGTTAAAGAAAATCACTATTAAGGACCTTTCTATAAAGGTGTTGAACTATAGAAGCCCAATTGATTGAAATTAGGGGTGAAATTACAAAAATTAAATGTTTAATTGTCAGTTGATGGTCAATTTACATAAATTCAAAATCATGAATCAAAATAAAAAAGGCATTGATATGCAGGAGTGATGTTGAAGTTAGTTAGGGGCAAAATTGCACAAAATTAAAAGTTTAAAGCTAATCAGGGGTGTAATTAAATGAAATTTAAAATCAAAGAACTAAATTGAACTTTAGCAAAATCAGGTTGTTTTGGTTATCGTTCATCATCTTATTTTTTATCTGAAAAACTATTTAGACAATTACTTTTCAGGAGCATTTAATACTTCTTCTCCCAACTAAACCGGTCAAATCATATACCAACACGAAGACTAGACATTTTTAAAAGCATAATGTATTTTTTAAAAAAACTAACACAAACATATATAGATATGTGCGTGTGCATGTGTAAGTATGTATATTTTGATTGTCACTCGTATCTTTGAACTAATATATGTAAATTAAGACATATTATTACAAAATCTTTTTGTGTGTAAAGTGTCACACAATTATGAATTTAAAATTTTAATAGAACATGTTAATAACTATAGGAGTTATAATATTAGAATAATCCTCTACTATAATGAATATGGTGTTGCTTAAATATCGTGATGAGAGAATGCTTGAACAACCACTATAAAAATCATCTAAGTAAAATGAGACATTATTACAAAATCTTATCGTGTAAAGTGTCACACAATTATAAATTTAAAATAAAATATTTCTTTGTAACTAAATTTTCATAATTTTTTTTTGTTTTCATTTTATTTATACATGGTACTTTTTTTTAATTGAGATTCATATATTAAGATAAAATTAAAATCCTTTAGTCTGGTTAAAAATAGACTCCAACCACTGAATAACTAGACGAATTTATAGGAAGTTTATTTCCTATACCATGATTTGAAATTAAATATTTATGGTTAAAGATGAAATAGACGCCCTTAACCATCGTCACCAAGGTAATGGTGTTGCTGTGATATTTAGTTTATTTCCAAGCTTACAGAATAGTGTAATTAATCTCCTGACGGGGGATGCTTGAACAACCACTATAAATTGAGAATTAAATAATTTTTTGTTTGATTTTCTCCAAGACATGTTAATTAATATGATTAAAAAAAGATAGATATGATTACTTCAGTTAAACAAACCTAAAAATCATCTATGTTAATTAATCCTTATATATGTGTGTTCCACGAGAAGAGAGAAATGATAAAAAAGTGCAAAAGACAAAAGGATTGGAAAAGAAAAAGAAAGCTTTAACAAGAAAAGCACATTCTTACCGTAAGGGTTTAAAAAGAAAAGCAATCATAATAAAAGAAAATTCATGTCATAATATTCTTGTAAGAAGTCTGTATATAGACACGAATAGAATCAAGTCACGTCAAACACATACATTATAAATATAATTTATAAATACTAAATTTGGAGGATGTACACCGTGTAATTATTAGTTCTTTATTAATTTTTAATACAATTCTTAGGAAGGATATTTAATTTAATTTATAACTAAGCTATTACGTATAATAAATGTTGCTGTTAATTTTGATGGGGAAAAAATTGACGAATTGGTATATTAAAAAAATATAAATAAACTCATATTTGATAACAAAAAGAAATTACGATCACCAATCAATCGTAGTGATCAAGATGGACATGGTGCTTATGAAGCACCTTTGTTGGTCCACTTGTCTATGAACTTTCTTTATCGGGTAGAATCATTCATCTTGTCCCATCAATGTATATCACCCTTTTTTTGCTATAAAAAGGGGTAGAATCGGTCCTTGCTCATCAAGTGCTTGTAGCAACCACTAACCAATCAAAATAATTCCAGTTTGATCTCCATACTATGGGTGAGTACCTAAGCTTTCAATTGATGCTCAAGAATTTCATATATTCTCCTATCTATAACATCTTTTGTAGCAAAACCTATGTACTAAAACATATATTTGATCATCCATATCATCAATATATTGCTGACACTGCTGTTTTATTACTATCTTGGTAAATTTTAGGGAGCATAGGTTCAAAACAATCAGATCCTCATGAAGAAGTTATCACAGTCCTTAGCATTGACGGTGGAGGAGTGAGAGGCATCATTGCTAGCAAAGTTCTTAGCTATCTTGAATCTATACTCCAGGTTTTGTTGATCAATGCTTATACATATGCACACAGGTGTTATGTATGTGTTTGTTTGTGTGTGTGTTTTGTTTAGGAAAGAAATTCTTATGTATTTTTTAAGTTACATAAAATTTTACATAGTATAGGTGAGGTCTCTAATGTCTTTGAATAATGTCCGAAGACATTCACTTCGTGTGTTCATCTGTTGGACTAGATTTATTATAATGTTTATATATGCACACTATATACGACTTCAAAAAGTAGCAGTCGTCATAATTTCTATTGCTAGAATGATTTTATTTCTTTTGATATAGGGGTTGGAGAATGATAAGGAAGTAAGGATTGCAGACTATTTTGACTTCATTGCTGGGACAAGCACAGGAGGGCTCATCACAGCTATGCTTACTGCTCCTGATCATATGAAGCGACCTTTGTTCACTGCAAAAGAAATTACTAGTTTTTATATTGAAAATAGCAAGAATATCTTTTCAAAAGAGTCAACTGATGCAAGCCACCATGATCAAGCAGCAAAGCCGAAGCCCCAAAACCCAAGTACTCTTGAAGTTGCACAGAACATGTAAGTAAAATAGATGACATGGTTTTTTTCCTGTTAAACAATATCCCTGAAAAAATAATCTTTTCTCTACAAAAAATCCATTATGCATCTGCATGCATATGTAACTAAGATGTATTATCTTGTGATAAACTATAGCGTACGCAATATAAGCACCAGCAGCAGCAGCACAAACATTTTGGATAATATCTTGAGGGAAATTATACGTTTGGATATTATTCCTCAACCAGTCCGTAAAATGGCTATGTCTATCCTACAACCAAAATATGATGGTTGCAATCTGCATGAGACCGTCAAGGAACGCTTAGCAAAGGAACTCGTAATCAGTGACACTATCACTAATGTGATAATTCCCACTTTTGACATCAAGCGTTTTCGGCCAATCATCTTCTCTACCTTGAAGGTCATTCATCTTGATTTTCTAATAATTTCGTACCATTGTTTTTAACATATTTATCAAAAGGTTATCTCATATTATTTTTAATGAATAATTCATAGGCGAAAAGAGATGAGTCAATGGATCCTCCATTGTCCGATGTATGTATTGCGACGTCAGCAGCACCATGTTACTTCCCCCCTCATCTTTTGACAGCCAGCGCCAAGGAATTCCACTTAGTTGATGGTGGTATAGCAGCCAATAATCCTGTAAGCTGCTATTACCCTATAGAAAAAAGGCATTTGTGTTGAATTAGACATGTTAGTACTGAATTCCATATCGTTTAGGGGTATGAACTATGAAGAAATAAATTTGCTTATAGGTAAAAGTGAACCAGAAATCCACTTCTTTAGGGTTTCTGGATGATTAAGTTATAATTTAGTCCTTGTAGATTGTTAAAACTAATTAATTTGTCCTCTTAAGATTATATATTAACTCCTATGATTGTAAATCCATTCACAATTTAATCCTTTTCGTTTGTTTTAATAATAAAAAAAGTAGATAATCTGGAAAGATTGATGAGGAAAGAAGACATTTAGATTAATTTTTCAATTCATAATTAATTTGTTTTTGTTAATAACAATGCCTTAATTTGAAGCTATCATTCTGGATTGAGAAAATATTTTTTGTCTATTCTTTGACAATGCTGCATCTTGGATTTGTTTTTACAAACCTTGTTTCATATACACTTTGTGAGAATGGAGTCGTTAGTTTTCGTAATTTATGGTGCTACCTTTCCTCTTCAACTTTTTTGTTTCCTGCTGGATTTTCACCCTCTAAATGGCCAGCTTTATAAATATTAGCTCGATGTTCAGAAGAAAATAAGTAAATAACAATGCCTTAATTTAATTAATTGACTCACCTGTGATAATTTTACCAGTCTTTGCTAGCCGTATGTGAGGTAATTAAAGAGAAGAAGGTCGATTACAGTAAGATTCTTCTTCTGTCCCTTGGAACTGGAGAACAAAAAGGAAAGGATAAGCTGGAGGTTGGAGAAGATCCTAGCAAGTGGGGGATCCTTAATTGGCTTTGGCAAAATGACAATTCCAATCCATTGCTTGATATTCTTATGAGTTCAGCAGATGAAATGATTGAGATGTACATGTCCAGCATCTTTCAATCACGTGGATTAAGTGAAAACTATCTTCGTATCCAGGTACCATTGAGTTGCATTTAAGATATAGAATAAGTTGGGATACTCTCACATAAGCATTTTATATCAAATATTTTTCTCCATGCCATTTGAAAATAAAAATAAAATAAAATAAAAATGAAGGTTGCTCGAGCCAAGATTTATAGTGTATGATAAAAATTTTATGAGTAAAAAAATTAAAAATAATTTAAATTAATATATGAGAATAATATCAAACGAAACCTTAATTTAAAATTCCTACTAAACTAACTTTATATCTTATGGTCACAATCAGGCTGACCTGAGTTATGTTGAAGCCGCGTTGGACGACTCAAGTGATGAAAACCTGAACCGTCTCTTGAAGATTGGTGAAGATCTGGTGGAAAAGAATGAAGACATACTTACATAGTACGATTAACATTTTTTAATTTGTCTAGGTTTATTTCTTATGAGTTGTTTAGTACGTACCAATACAAACTTCTTCATGGATATTTATTGCTGCCTCTGGATTCATGTTGTGCAGCTTCGCGGAAAGATTGGTAGACATAAGGAAGGCTCGCTCTTCAAAGTAAGTCAGATTCATAGAAATGTTGCCGATGTTGAAGACATGATTTCTGCAATTGACGATGCTATGGAATATTAAAATAAAACTGGAGTGCTAGTATCAGCACTTCTTGCTAGCTAGGCTTGTTTGTGAGTTGTGTGGAGTGATGTAAATTCATGTAATCCATAAATAACTAGGAAACAAGACTCTCCTTGAGTTTCCTAGGAAAAAAGTCCCCATGTGCTGTGCCCTTTCTTTTCTTTTCTTTTGGAGTGAATTTTGTGTTGTAATTGAATGGATTGTTGTGTGGAGTGAGGATTTGGTGTGATTTGTATATTTATGTTTCATCATAAATATATAATACTACAAAACATTATAGTTTACATAAATTAATATTGGTCTTGTAATATCCTAAACATTTACACTGAATGAGTTTAAATTGATTATTGAATACACGTGTTCTATAAGCAAGTGTCCATGTGTAAAACAAATATTAACTAACCTCCTGGAAAATAGGTCTTATGCAAGTGATAAGTTTGTTGTAGAGTTGAACTTTAATTGATGTAATTGGTTAGTCTGTGTTGTTTTTGTAGTATAAATAACCCCTCATTCAGTAAATAGGGAAGTCGGTTTTGTTCACATACTGTATATATATCTTATGGTATGAGATATCTTACTAAATTTCTCTCTCCTTCTGTTCTTATTTATTCACCATGAGTGATTCCTTAAACACAACCCTTGTGACTATTAATGTCACAGCTCAAGCTCCGTTGAAACTCAACAACTTCAATTACTTGTCATGATGATTTAAGTTTCAAACACTCTTTATTGTCTATTGCAAGGCCATATAGACGGTACTAAACCATGCCCACCACAATAACTTACCACTAACACAGACAACATCACCACATAAACCTTAAACCTAGAGTATCACACCTGGATATGTCAAGACCATCTACTTTTGAATGCAATCATTGGATCCATTACACAAACCATTATATCATTTATTGCTCGAGCCAGAACATCTCATGAAGTGTGGAACATCCTTGCTGCCACACATACCACTCCATCTCGGGGTTGCATCAAACAAGTAAAAGCCAATCTAAAATCACTGACCAAAGGCACCCTTAGTATTATAGACTTCCTGCAATCAGTCAAGGCTATAGCTGATGAACTTGCAGTTTTAGAGGCGCCTGTTGACAATGAAGATTTGACAGAGAAAATCCTAGAAGAACTAGGTGATGACTACCAAGAATTGGTAAGGGCAGTGCAAGCTAGGGAGAATGCTATTAGCTTTGATGAACTTTATGAAAGGCTGTTATTTTTTTTTTCACCTACTATGCATCCCACCAATCGCACCAATAGCTGGTATCCCTTCACCAAAGTTGGTCACCCCATGCCTAAAAACTCGAGAGGAAATTGGAGCTCCTCTGCCGACCAACAACACTGCTACCCACACTAGCATTGATGATGTTATGATATGGGATAGTAAAGGTTTACGCATTACACACTTAGGTTCCACTAAACTTCACTCCTCCACTCACTCCTTTAATCTTCGCAATATCCTATGTGTGCCTGATATTAAATGTAATTTACTTTCTATATATCAATTTTGTGTTGATAATAATGCCTTTATTGAGTTTTTACCCTGGTGTTTTCTTGTAAAGGACTTATTGAGGGGGGGATTCGTGCAAAGGGTAAAACCAAAGAAGGTGTGTACGACTGGTCGTGCATTGTCACCCCTCATTCTTTTTCAAGTCTCAAACTTGCTCTAATAAATTAGCATTTTCAATTAGGTCATCCAGCTTTTTCTATTTTAATTTCTTTTTTGACTAAGCATAATTTAGATTCGTCTTCAGTGTCGAAAGACTTTGTTTACAATGTGTGTCACTATAATAAGAGTCACAAGTTACCATTTTCTGTCTCCACTCTGATTTCTCACAAACCTTTTGAATTAATATTTTCTAATGTATGGACCTCACCTCTTTCATTTGTTGATGGCTTTTTAAGTATTATGTTATTTTTATGGATCACTTCACTAAATGCATATGGTTTTATCTACTAAAGAAAAAAATCTGATGTCAAACCAATTTTCATTCGCTTTAAAGCAATATTGAAAAATTATTTCAAGGGAAAAATTATGACTATGTATTCTGACAATAGGGGTGAATATATTATGTTAACAGAGTTCTTTGTTATGCATGGAATATCTCATTTAACAGCACCACACACTCCTAAACTCAATGGCTTTGCTGAATGCCGTCATAGATATATTGTGGAAGCAGGCCTCTCACTTTTAACTTATGCATCTCTACCATGTTTTTTTTGTCTTATGCTTTTGCTACTACAGTATATCTCATTAATCGCATGCCTACTACTACGTTACAAAATCTTTCACCTTATGCACTTATTTTTCAATATTCCCCAAATTATGAAAAACTTTGTAGTTTTGGATGTTTATGTTATCCTTGGCTCCAAAACTTTGTAGTTTTGGATGTTTATGTTATCCTTGGCTTCACCCTTACACTGCACATAAGTTAGACCCCCGGTCCAAACCATGCATTTCCCTATGATATTCTCTATCACAAAGTGCTTATTTATGTTTTGAACCAAAGTTCTCCAAAATTATTGTGTATAGGCATGTTTCTTTTATCGAGCATATTTTTCCATATCATTTTTTACATAAATAGGAGTCTCAATAGGAATCTACAGCAGATGACATGTGGATTCCACCATTTATCACCATTCTAGTATCCATTTCTGCACCTTTTACACATTCTTCTACGAGTGCACCTGATGTGAGGACTCTCACTCTAACATCTCCCTTGCGAGTGGTCCTTCCTACATCACCAAAGCTAGAAAACCTTTCGAACATATCTTCTCTGCCTTCTTCCTCCACTCTTATCCCTACACCACCTTGCCACCCCAACTCTAACAGCAACACTACCCACCAGAACCACTCCCTTGTCATCCTATGACCACACAATCCAAAAACAACATTCACAAACCCATTAAAAAACTCATGTTCACTACCAAACTAAACACTAAACCTCAAGAACCCACCACCCTTGCCCATGCCACCAAAAATCCAAATTGTTTTTCTGTCATGACTAAGGAGTTTAATGCTCTGTTATGCAATAACACTTGGACTTTAGTCCCACCTACTTGTTTGTTAAATTTGGTTAGTTGTAAGTGGATTTTCAAGTTCAAAAGAAACTTAAATGGGATTGTGGTTGTTACAAATCTAGACTCGTGGTGAAAGGTTTTCATTAGCGCCTTGGCCTAGACTATCACGAGACATTTAGTCTTGTGGTGAAACCTATAATAGTTCGACTAGTTCTCAACATTGTTGTCAGCAATGGATGGAAGCTGCACTAACTAGACATCAACAATGCCTTTCTTCAAGGCACCCTTATTTAAGATGTCTATATGATCCAACCTTCGGGGTTTCATGATCTGGAAAAAGTTGGGTTTGTTTGCAAGCTTAGAAAAGTTATTTATGGCTTAAAGTAAGTGCCTTGTACGTGGTATCATGAATTGCAAGTTTTTTTTACTACTTCAGGTTTTTCTAACTTCCTGGCCGATACATCTCTTTCCATCTTCAATCATGACTCTCATCTCATTTATCTGTTGGTTTATATTGATGACATCATTATTATCAAGGATAATGAACATGCTATCAATCAATTCATTAAATGTTTAGTAGCTTGTTTTTCATTTAAAGACTTGGGTTCTCTGACATACTTTCATCAATTCATTAAATATCAAAAGATTCATATCAAACTAATTATTACATTAACATGCATCCATCTTTTAAACATGCATGATTATAATTGCTAAATATTCTTTTCGATTAGTTTAATAATATTAGTTCCTTACTCATACTTTTTTAAATATATAAGTACCAAAAGCAAACATCTTCATGATACATATATTACAATCTACGTGTAATACAAATTACATATAAATCAAATATATTACATCCCACAAAATAAATAGATTAAAACACAAAGCCTATATCTAACGCTCCGCATCACCTCGTAAACAACCAGTATACATAATATTAATAAGAAATAAGGAAGATAACACATTAAAAATGATAAATCTATTATGTTCACAAGTCTTCAAAATATATCAACATTAATAACCCATTTATAATTTATTAATCCTATACTTATAAGACGTCTATAACCAAAACTCATTACTTAAATTTTTTTTTTGGTAATTCACAAATTTTACCTCAAACCCGACTAACCCTATTAAATGGCCAACAATCAAACCGGTAATTCTATACGAATTATCCAACATCCGGCTATTCTCTATCAATAGCCAATCTAACCGGTAATTCCATACGAATTACCCAACATCCGGTTATTCTTTATAATAGCCACTCTAACCGGTAATTCCCTATTCTTTATAATAGCCAATCTAACCGGTAATTCCATACGAACTACCTAATATCCGGCTATTCTCTATCAATAGCCAAAATAACCGGTAATTCCATACAAATTACCCAACATCCGGTAATTCCATACTAACCGGTAATTCTATACGAACTGGTAATTCCATACTAACCAGTAATTCTTTACTAACCAGTAATTCATACTAACCAACCGACATCCCCATTAATACCAACAATTTCTTCTTCTACTTCTTCCATATCAACATGTCATAAACAACTTATAACTAATAATGAAACTTTGAATGTTAAAGAAAGGGATGAATCACCTACCGTCTGCTTGTGATGGCCCACCTCCTCCTGCCTGATGCCTTGCTCCCGAAACAACTCTTGAATAAATCAAATTGCACTACATTATTATTTCTCCTACGTGCCTAAATTTGAAGCATGTAATATTTTTTTTTTATTTAATTAGGGTTTACACTAAAATTTTCATTCATTTATCACTTCATTTTGAACATATAGTTTTAATCAATTTTCTTCTTTTAATTCACTTAAAGAATTCTCCCATGAACTATTATTTATTCCTTCTTTTCACATTCTCATGATGTTTCTTCACTTGTTCATATTTTGAATACTTCAAATAGGATAAACAACATCATTTCTCAAACATAAAACAATCAAAACCTCATCCCTATATTTCCTCATCCTTAATTACAAGTTCTTTTCTTCAAAATTATTCAATTTCTTTCTTAATTGCTACTTACATTCACTATTTCTATACTATTCTACCTTAATTCTGTTGTAACCCATTTTTGGGTCCCCATAAAAAATAAAATAAATAGCCAAAAAAGGTTAGAAAAATAACAGGAGGCATGAAGCGCCCAGAAAATGGTTAGAAAAAATTAGTCAAGGAGGTTAAAAAAATACAGAGATGAATTTTTGACAATATATTCTTGAATGATGAGAGCCCTGGTAAGAAAATTTGATTTTTTGAGGAGAAAAGTCCAAATTTGGAGATTTATGGACTTAATTGGATTTTTAATTGAATTTATAGAGGGTTTGATTGCAAGAAAAATTGATTTTTAAGTCAATTTGGGCTTTAATTGGAAGAAATTTAAGTTTTGGGGCCAAAATATATTTTTTAGGAATTTATTAGGTCAAATCAGGGGCTTAATTGCATAAATGTTGAAGTTTAATGGCCAATTAGGGGCTTAATTGTGAAAATCCGAAACCAGAGACCAATTTGGAAAAGGCGCGAAGATAGAGGGGGCTGTATTGAATTGATTCAGGGGCCTAATTGAAGAAATTAGAAGTTTATTGATTAATTGAGGGTCAAATTGCATAAATCAGAGACCAAGGACCAAAGTGAAAAACGCGGCCAACAAGAGGGGCAGAGACGGAAATTGAAAGGGATGCAATTGAAATGTACAAAATATAATTGAGGGCTGATTTGAAAGTTGACGTGCTGGCGCCATTTAAATGAAACGGCGCGTTTTGTCCAAAATGACGCCGTTTCATGTAAAAAAAAAAAAAAAAAAGGGAAAAGCTCGGAACGGTGTCGTTTTGAGACACTGTTCCTCTTTCTTCTTCCCCTGGACGTGCAGCAGGGGAAGAGAGAAAGATTTTTGTTTTTTTTCTTTAAATGCTGCTGCCTCTCTCCTCCGCCAATGCCTGCCACGACCCGAAACCCCACGCCCTCTCATGATGAAAAGTCGGGGGAGCCGCGCCTTGCCAGTCGCACCCACTGGCCAACCGACCGGCGGTGCCCCGCTCCCCATGCAGCCATGATGAGGCCCCGCTCCCTTTGCCCCCTATAAATGGAGACTGAACGCCAGCACGCGAGAGAACGGAGAGGAGGAAGGACGAAGGAGACCCGGGGGGAAGAAAACGATAAGAGAACTAACCGAAGGAAGGACCCGAAAGAAGGGAGGAGAGAGAGAGGAGACCGAAGAGAGAGAAAGAACGAACGAAATAGAGGGGAGAGCAGCAATGAACCGAAAACAAATAAACCGAAACCGAAAACCAAAAACAAACCGAAGCGGAGAAAGCCACTGAGAACGGAAGAAAAAAGAAAGGGGAAGAGGAAGAAACTTCTCGCCGCCGTTAGGAACGACAACAACACCGCCCGGAGCCGCCGCCCACGAGCCGCGCCACCGCAGCACCGCCTCCTCCACGCCAGGTAAATTTTCTTCTTCTCCTTCGTTTGCAGACGTTGCCTCCTGCATGCAGAGTTAGGCATGCAGGAGGCGGGGGGAAGAAAATTAATTCTTCCCCCCTTGCTGGGCTGCAGACGCTGGGCCAGCCCGATGCTGGCCCAGCCCCTGCATGTCTGGGCCGGTCCTGGCCCAGACTGAAGAAGAATTTTCGGTTGGGCAGAGTTCGGCCCAACCTTTCCTTGTTGGGCTAAGTCCGGCCCGTTTATTTGGGCCGGCCCAGCCCGAATTGTTTTTATATTATATATTATATGATATGTTATAATATATGGTTGTATATATGTATATATATATAAAATATAATAATTAAAAATATATATTTTGAAAAATCTTAAAAAATATTGTTGATTTTTCTGCATATTTTTGTCAAAGTGGCTCAATGTTGGTTCGTATTTTTATACCGTAAAGATACAAAACCAGTGTTAAGAATACCCGGTTTTCGTAAAAATATCAAAGATTTTCAGAATAAAAAATGTTTTTGCTTTCAAAAAAATTCTAAAAAGTCCCTAAAAATGTTGTTGATTTTTTTTGCATATTTTTATCAAAGTGGATTAATATTGGGTTGTATTTTTATACCGTAAGGATACAAGCTCAATATTAAAAATACCTGATTTTCGTCAAAAGCAAAAAAAAATAATATGTTCCAAAAAAATTGTTTTTGTTTTAAAATACGGTCTAGTCTCTCCAATATATATATATAAATATTATAACATCATATTTTCACACAACAAAGAAAATTTTCAAAACAATATATGTATTAGCATGCATTTGGGCTTTAATAACCAGTTTATTCAAGCCATGAGAACTAGGCCAATATTTCAAAAATTATAAAAAAATTTCTTTTTGTTTTCTTTTAGTATTTGGGATTACGAATTTATACGTAAAACGTATTCCTAAATATTATTAATAAAGTTTTGGGTATAGACGTTAGAACGGTTAGGTTTTTACCCAATAAGATAAAGACCTTCTTACCGAGGAGGATTTTTCTTGAACCATAAACAGACCAACAACTAGGAAAACACGAAAATACCTTAGATTTTATCAGACAATCAAACAATGCAGCTTACCTTAGGTAAGGCGTATTTGGGGTGCTAATACCTTCCCTTTACGCAACCAGTCCCTGTACCCGATCTCTGAGACCAGTTAGGGTTCCTAGTGACCAAAATACTAGGTGGCGACTCCCATTCCATTTTTCACCGATTAAAGACAAGAATTTCTTGTCTCCCCACATTTTCCGCATAAAAATAGATTTACATTCCTAGATTTAAAATGGGAAACAACATATACAAATACATAGATATTATTTTCGCCGCGACGCCGCAGACGTGCGACAAATTCCATCATGTTTACTACTTTTTTCAAAACCCCCAAATTCTCATAAGAACCCTAATTTAACAAAATCAAGAATATAAGAAATTAAATCAAATTTATTTGTCATTGTTTGATAACTTACTCAAATAAACCCAAAAACACTTCATTCAAGTAAGAATCTAAAATTTTTATGCTTACCAATCTAAGTTCTCCCAACTTTTCTTCTCCTCCTAGTGTGGCCAGCCCTCCTCACCTTTCTTATATCTCCCTTCACTTGATTCTTCCTTAATTTAATGTTCTAAGTCTTTCAATCTTACAAGTTTCAAAGCTCTCTCTCACTTTTTCTTGTTTTTCTCTTGATTTCTCACGTTCTTCTCTTATTTTTTTTTCTTTCCACATCTGTTACTGCCCAGTCGAGCAGTTCATAATAGAAAAGGGGCTGCCTTGTTTTATTTTTAATGGAAAATTACTATTTTACCCTTAATGAGTCCTTTTGCTTCCATTTGACGGTCCTTATTCTTTGCTAGCACTAACGAGCTCCGTTTATCCTAAAATATTAACCAGATTTTATTAAATATATTTTAAGATTCCTCATAAAATTGTAGCTCAATTTGATAGCCGGATTTAAAATTACACCTAATAACGTAAGACTAGTCAAATTGTGATTTTTTGTCAAATTTTCCAAATTTCTCTAAAAATTCTGAAATTTTAACCCAAGCTAAGGCATCATATTTGAAGGCTCTACACAAATTTTCAGAATTTTCTGATAACCCGATTGAGAGTTACATATTTTTTTTTGTTTTACGTGAAACTAGTCAATTTATAATTTTTCACCCAAAGGTTTTACACATAAGCCCAACGATGTTCACTAGAAATTGGTGAAACACCTTCTTCATTATTTACTCGGTACTGTCCACAACTGAATACTTCTTCATCGTTATTCCCCTTGTTCAGTACATGCATTTTCTGATGTAGACTAGGGGGAACAAGATTTATCCTCCATTAGCACCTATGTAATCTATCTTGATCCAAATATCATCTCATAATCCTCCAAAAAGCAACACACTACAGAACGCTCGTCTACTTAAGCTAAATACATATCAATAGCTGATACATCAGCCAAGATCAGCTGGGTCTGCTCTTTACTGTCCGATATATTTTCTGGTGAGTCATACTCCAGTCATTTACTATGACAATATTGGTGCCACCCAACTGAGTTTGAATATTGTGTTTCACTCAAGAATGAAACACATTGCTATTGATTTTCACTTCATTCAACGAAGGGTTTAATCTAGTGCTCTACGAGTGTCTTATGTGTCTTCAAAAGATTAGTTAGCTGATGCACTTGTCATAACCCAATTTTGGGTTATTCCCCAAAATTCACTTTTTAAAAAAATAAAAATAAAAAAATAGAATAAAGGCTGGCACTGTGGAGAAAGCCGATAAACAAAGACTGCAAAAATAGGCAAAAATCAAAGGTCAAATTAAATGCATATTCGAAGGTCAAATTAAATGATTATTGGATGAATTTGCATAAAAATAAAGTCCAATGACATAATTAAATTTTTAATGGGTCAATTTGATTTAATCATGGGCCAAATTAAATTTTAATTATGTTTAAGAATTAATTTAAGTCCAATTGAAAGATTTAATTAAGTGCAAGGACTTAATTATACTTTAAATGGGTCAAATTAATTTGAAGGCTTAATTGGTGAAACATTAAGTTTGGGAGCTTAATTTGGACTGAATTGAAAAGATTGAAATTTTAAGATCAAATTTAATTTTTACTAAGTGAATTGAATAAAAAATTGAGGGACCAATTTGGAAGCACGAAAAAATATTTTACCTATAAATAGCAGCTTTTAATTCATTTTTCGGAGGGGTTCATTTTGTAATTTTGAAAGGAAAGAGAGAACCCTAGAAAACTAAACTTTTCTTCTTCCCTATTGAGAGCAGCCGCCAGGGAAACCCCCTTTTGGGAAATTTTTCCCTTCTCTGCGCACAGCCCCCCTACTGGTTTTCATATTTGGCTCCCTGAGCCGCCACCCTTTTCCTCTACAAAAAAACAAGGAGGCCCCTCCATTTTGATTTCCTTCTTCTGGAGCCGCCGATCAAGCCTCTATTTCCCTGTTGAGCTACCTTTGCAGACTCTCTTTCGAAAAGAGAGAACCAGAGCTCCCTGACCCGAACAGGAGCTTTTTGGGGATTTTTGCTCCCACGATCATTTCGACATCTCCCACGCAAGCCAGGCGCTCTCCCTTCTCTTTGACAGCACAGATTAGCCGGCCACTCATCCTTCCCCCTGATTTTTGCAAAACGAAACAGAGGGCACAAGACAGCCCCTAATTCTCTTCCTCAAAACCATTTCCATCTTCTCTAAAAACGAACCAAAACCGACAGCCACCTCATCCGATCTCCCTCTCAGCAGTTCCTCCTCATAGACCCGACTCTCACTCGGCCAAGATCTTCTCGCCAGAAGCCTCCCCTTTTCAGCACCAACCACAGCTCCTCTCTCCCCGGACGATCTGACTTCCAGCACCTTCTCCGGCGACCGACACTCTCTTCTTCATCCTCTACGACCAGCCATCACTGGAGACCCAGCAGCCCCGTTATCTTTTTCCAGTCCTCTTCAAGCCCCAGCAGCGGCCGAACAACCCCAGTATCAACGTCCCCTTCTCGATCGTTCTTTCACAGCAGAACAGTCCACGGTGGAGAAGAAGAGAGGAACCGCGGGCAGGAAACAGAAAAATTCAAAATCAGGTCTAAAACATAAACTAAAATCAACTGCCATGTGTTGTGTTTTTGCTTCTTGTGCAGGTGACTGGGAGATGCACCGCCGGTACGGACGGGAAGAGAAGAAGGAGACGATCCCGATCCACCAGGTTGCTGGTCTTCATTGGCTGCGGCGCGTGAACCCACGCGCCGCCAGTGACGGTGGTGCGTGAGGTCAACGCGCCGCCACGTGTCAAAGTGATCCCAGAAGGCTCTCCTGCAATTCTGTGTTTTGGGGGGGGTCTTTTCTGTAATTTTGATACTGTTAAGGCCTTGTTTGTGTAATTTTTTTTATTTTTGCTAATTGTAATATGTGAATGTGATGTAAAAAAGGAAAAGAAAAGAAAAACAAATAATAATAAAAAGTTGTGTGTGTGTGTTTCTTTTTATTATTTATTATATTGAATTATATAAAAAAAGAACAAAAAAGAATTAATTGTTTAATTTGAAAATGCACTGATTTATTAAAGCCTTAGAATTGGGCTAAAAAATTTTATTTTTAAAATTGCATCAAGCTCACGAAGCTTGAATGTGGTGTGTGTATTTTGTTTGTGAATTTTTTATGATAAAATTGCAGGAATAAAGAAGGATTTAATATTTTGATTGGATCACGGTGTAGAAATACAAATACAAACTTGTACGGAAGTTGTATTTCTAAAATCTGATGAAAAAACAATTTTTAAAACTTCTTTAACACATCAAGTTCACGGAGCAGTTTACCTCAGGTAGGGTGCGTTAGGGTGCTAACACCTTCCCTAACCACAATCAGTCCTTACCCGCGAACCATGACCAGTCCACCAGGGTTCCCTAGTAACCTCAATTAAATACTAGGTGGCGACTCCAACGAACCAATTCAAGCAATACAAACAACGAGACATATAATCGTCAGTCGATGGTGCGCGCGGGATTTTTTCGACGTGCAACAGCACTGATGAAATCCCTACCCTACTCGTAGTTCTAGCTTCTCAAAGATAATATTGGACTCATTGACTCCATCCATCTTGAGGGGGCATATAAGCAAGTGTCCATGTGTAAAACAAATACTAACCTCCTAGAAAATAAGACTTATGCAAGTGATAATGTTGTTTTGGAGTTAAACTTTAATTGATGTAATTGGTTAGTTTTTGTGATGTTTCTGTAGTATAAATAACCCCTCATTCAGTGAATAAGGAAGTCAGTTTTGTTCACAAACTATATGTATATCTTCATATTCAATATTGGTGGGAGAGATATTTATCATATTGAAGTTAATAAATCTTCCATCTATGTTGTGCAACTAGTGGGATCATTAGTTTGATTGTCTCTAGTTAGGCTACAAAAACAAATACTTCTTTATAGTCAATGTCTTTTCTTTGTTTGTAGCTTTTTGCCACTAGTCTTACTTTGTATCTTTGTAGTTCACCTTTTACATTCTTCTTCATCTTTGTTGCTATCCAATTTTTAACCCATGTTTTGATTTAAAAAAAAATTTAAAAAAAACTAAAAAAAAAAATAAGGGTTTACATGTGGTGATAACATAGAACATCGGGTTAAGGAAGCAATATGTCAAGGAGATAATTACTGAATCATATATAATTACTACAATATAAAATACCATAGATACATGATTTGATTCTTGCTTATTATGGAAAATAATCACTGTAATGTAAAATACCATATATATGGGATTTGTTGGTGCTGTTTATAGAAAAACAATCTCTGTAATAATTTTTGCAATATTTTCTTGAGTAACACACGTAGAGATTTTCTATATAAGTGAACCTCCAGTCATAATAAAAGGGGGGGATATTCACAAGGGGGAAATTTTTTTAGAAAAATAAAGGGAGCCAAACACAAAAAAAAATCCCTAAAGATAAAGAACTGTAAACCCTTTTCTCTTCCTTAGCCGCAACCCCTCATCTCTTAAAAAAATAAAAAGAGCAGCCGCCACCGATTCCCTTATTTTCTTCTTCCCCTCAACCGCTAGTTGAACAGGAGCTCCCTATTTTCTCCTTCACCAGACCATCCCTCTCACAGCCGTAACCATTGGTTTCTTCTCCCTCAGCCACCAGCTAAAGCCTTTCCTTTCCTTGCTCACCGGTCTTTCCTCCCCGAGCCAAGGAGAAGTTGCCCCCTCCCTTTAAAAGCCGACCACAACACTACCCTCTCCTGGCCGCTATCTCCTGTTTCGCCAAGAGGAGCCGCTTCCCTCTTTGAAATAAAACGTGATCTTCCCCCACAGAACAACCGCACTTCCTAACCAGCCATATACCCATTTGTCCCCGTCTCTTCCACCACCATCAACCACAACAGGTCTTCCCTCATCAGCCTCGACCGGCCTCCACCAAAACCAACCCTAGAACAACCCTCAACACAATAGCTCCCATAGTCCCAGCTACCGGAAGCAGGGGAGAACAAGGCAAAACCCAAAAACAAATCTGTAGTGAAATCGATTTGGAAGAAAGGAAAGACGATCGAGAACAGATCTAAAAAAGAAAATTAAAACCAACTATCTTGTGTAATTTTCTTCTTTTACAGGTGACGGTGAGCCAGATCCTACTGTTTCTAGATCCCTTGCATATGTGGATTCTTGCGGTGGCGCGTGGAGGAGATGCGCTGCCACTGTTCCGATGGTGCAGGAAGCCTTCCCAGGAGTTTCCTGGATTTTTCAGGGGCTATTATGTAAAAAATTTTATTGTGTGATGTGTTTGTTTTATTTTAAATTTTTGCTATTTGTAATTACATGTCGGTGTATGAGAAAAACATGATAAAAAGGGATGTGTGTGTGTTTATAGTTTTTTTTATGTATGTTATTGAATTATAAAATAAAAAAAAGACAAAAAATTGAATTTAATGTTTTAATTTGGTATATGGTCAAGTATCTGAAGGACAAATAAAATCATGTTGTATTTCTTGTGAAAATGTAAAAACCTGTTTCTACATATATTCTAGGATTTAATAGCTGGTTTATTGAAGCCTTAAGAATTTGATTAATATGTGGTTTGTTGACTTTAATTGCGATTAACTGTGATGTGTGTGTATTTTACAAAGAAAAAATATATAAAAAAATTATGTGTGTTGCATATGGCCAATACCCTAACATGTTTTGAACGTTCTTTTTATATAAAAAAATATTGGAAGTTTTGAAAATGTGATTTCGCATGGATCTCTCAAACACAAATTATTTTCTTACATTTCTAGATTTTACAACATGTTTGTAAAACTCTAAAGGGTGTTGACCAATATTCCAAAAAAATACAAAAATCTTATTTTGGGCGGAATTCATCTATTATTCACCGTTAATGTTTGGATAAAGAAATCCCAAAGGGATGAATATCCAAAATATTATTGAGAATAACTTGTTATTATTTACCATTAATATCTGAATAGAAAAAAACCTTAAGTGGTAAATATCCAAAATAATTTTCTAGGAATAACAAGTCATCACACATCCTTGAAAGAAGCCTTGATTATAATTGAGGACATTTTAATTTTTTACTCCATGGTTTACGAGTCATGAGAGTATCAAATACTAAGGGAAAAAAATGAGCTTTCAAAGCACATGGAATCTCCTTGGATTTCTATCTTAATAAATTTAATTTAAATCAAACATAGATTTCAAGAGATCTGCATTGGTTCTCCTTGGCATTTTATAAACATATCTAAATGCATAAGCCACGTAACCAAAGACTCAAGGATGAGTAACACTTGGTTTATGACCACTCCATGCTTTTTCTAGAGTGACAACTTGCAAACTTTTGATTATTATAAAATGTACATATATTAGAAATACTATAAGCCTACTCTAGTGTTGTAATCTCTACCTTTACTATTGTATATTACCCTACACATATAAAGAGAAAAGGGTTGGCTAACTAATAGGTTAAGCCTCCTAATTATTCTCAAATTTAGTTGGGTAGCGATTCAGTAGGTACGTTGCATATGATACACCTTTAGCCCAATATTGTTTGGGCAGCTTTTTTGCTTTGAGTAGACTTCTTGCCATATCAAGAATAACATGATTCTTTCTCTCAGTTACACCATTCAGTTGTGGTATATAAGTTAGCATTGTTTAATGCCTGATGCTTTGTTGTGTACAAAAAGCTTCAAAGTCATTTGATGTATATTTTCCACCTTGATGAAATCTCACGGTTCTAATATTATAGCCACTTTGCTTCTCAACAATTACTTTAAAATCTTTAAAATAATTTAACACTTCTGACTTCCTCTTTAGAAAATATACCCATGCCTTTCTGCTATAATCATTAATAAAATTAAGGAAGTACTTATTATGTCCAGTTGAAATTGGCTTTATGGGACCACACACATCGATGTGTATTAACTCCAGTGGCTTATTTGCTTCCAGTTAACCTTTTTGGCAAAACTAGCTTTATGATGCTTGTTGAGGACACTACTCTCATATACTTTATCTGGATGATCAATGTGGGGCATACATTTGACCATCTTTTTGTTTGCTAGCATCTTTAAACTTATAAAATTCAGATGCCCAAGCCCTATGTGTTAGATCCACTCTTCATTGTTGGTGATAACACTCAAACACTTTATTGCGTCATATTAGATGTTTAGAGGAAACATCATTTTCTTAAAGCAATTAATCTCCCATTATAGTCCTTGACAATTAGATGCTAATTTTTCATGAAAAGAGTGTAACCTTTCTCTAGAAGTTGACCTATACTCAGCATGTTATGCTTTAAGGCTAAAATATAGTAAACATCTGCGATGTAGCTATGATCGTCATTCTTCAACCTGATTAGGATGTTGCCTTTTCCTTTTACTGGAACTTTTGAGGTATCTCTAAAGGTGACTTGTCCTTATATTGTTTCATCTAGATCACCAAATAGATCCTATTGTCCACACATATGATTGTTGGCTTCAGAATCTAGATGCCATATATTCTCTTGATTCTCGTCTAGTCCTTGTTAAACAAATAATGCAATTGGTCCTCTTATGGTGGTATATCTACTTGTTAAAGTCTCCACTTGCTCATATCTATCTTCTTTAAGGGACAGTTTTGATTGCAAGGCATGCTCAATTACCTTATCTTTGTTTCTTTTCATAATTTTTTGTTCATGAGCTTGTAAAGAACCTATAAGCTCATCCACCATCAACTTGTCCACTTCTTTGGACTCTTCAATAGCGACAACAACAAAATCAAATTTTAAATCTAGGGATCTTAAAATATTCTTAGTAATCCGAGCAACTGTGAGGGTTTCTTTATTTCTTCTTATATGATTGATTATCACCATAATTCTTGTGTGATAATTAGAAATAGATTTTGAGGATTTCATTTGGAATTTGCCACTAATCTTAATGTCTATTTCTGAGGACTTCATTCAAATTCACCTCGCAAAGATTGGAGACAAATCTTCTTTTTTGTCAGCACCTTTGTATTTCTGTTGGAGAGCCTCCCATATTTCTTTTGATGTTTCTATGGAAACAATGATCTCAAATGTGGTTTCATCAAGACCTAGATAAATAATGGTCTTTGCTTTGTTATCTTTCTTTCTGTTGGCTTTGAGGACCTGCTTTTATGCCTTTTATAGATAATCTTCTACCTTTTAGTTCATCATAATCATATTCTACAATCTCTATACATTCTTGTGAGCCAAGAAATGCCTTCAATCTGATACACCAATTATCATAATTTTCTTTGGTTAGCTTCGGGATGAGTGATGATGCATTTTCTATAGTAATTTTATTATTTTAATGACTATATCACCTTCTGGAAGTTGAATTTTGAAAAACACAAACATCACGGATGAATCTGTAATGGTCAAAATAGTAGGGAATTGATCTGACTTGGTTGAAAATGGGTCAGAAATGGGTTAAACCAATAAAAAACACAATTCTGGATGTAGGTTGATTTGCTGGGGTTGAATCGGGGATATTCTAGGTATATTATTTCAGTGTAGCTTAATGACTTGGCTTGGCTAAACAACTTGGCAACTCGGCATATAGCTTCACTTAGTCGGCTCGACTCTGCTCAATTATAGTGCGCGTGTGGCTTAGTCATCTTCTTCCTCTAGGCGTGTGGGCGATATTGGCAGATCTTTAAGAGGTGCATGCGGGATAGTGCTAGCTTCGATGAGGCTGATTTTTTCATCGTTGAGTTTTTAGTGATGAACCCTACAGTGTAGAATGATCAAAATGTGTGTTTGACAACTTTGAAAATTCAGGTGTATCTCAAAAACTCCTATGTTTTTTAATAACAAGACTTTGATACCAATTATTGATGGAAAAGACCACTGGTGGTGGATTTGAAACACTTAGAGGGGATAAAACCCACTATTTTATTTCATAAACAAGAAGCTTACATATATTGTTAAGCTCTTAAACACACCCTCTCTTTCTCTCTAGTGTTTCTCTTTTATATTTCTCACACATAATAGCATAAACTTAGTTTATAATTTATACACAAATTGAAAGTATAAAAAATCAAATTTCAAGTATAAACAAAAATTGTTAGTGGTAGTGTGAATGCGGTTAGCGCGCAGCTACAGTTGGTGACTGTGGTTAGAAGTTAGTGGCTGCTATCCTTGACCTTCTGAATTGAGTTCACTGCAACATTCAAGGGAGCTTCCATGGAAGATAGGTTTATGCTAGAGCTATCTTCTTGAAATTTTAGTAAAAGAATGGTTACGGAATGCATAAAAAGTTTATTGCTAAAAATGTAAACAAAGTAGCCAAAAATAACAGTTAGTTGGTACTTATTAATTTGTAAAATGTCCTTAAATCTTGTTGTGGTCCTCTCTCATCCCCATTCTTACACGAGAATTGCATTGACCTAATTTTGCCGCCTGAGTAATATTTCCTTCTTTTCACATTTATAAATCACCCTTACTTTTGCTATATAGGACGGAGAAGAGCTGGTCCATTCTCAAAGAGTGGACAAGAAGTCAACAATCTCATGGGGCTGGAATTTATTAATTTGCCATATGTCCATAAATCTTCCAGCGGTCCACTCACATCCTCACTCTTACATGGAGTTTAGCATGTTTTTAGAAGACTGGCCTGCTCAATTTGATAATCAGCCGACATGAGATCGGCTCAGGTCAAGTCACTAAAAAGAATCAAACTACATCGTTTTGATAAAAAAAAAAAATTCAAAATTTGATCATTAATCTGTGATCCGAGTCTTAGGCTGAATCGATCTTTGGATTTGGTTTTATAAATATTTTGTTTTTCATGACCTACTTATCTTACGACCTTATAGCAGCTATGATTACTGCACCAAATGATCAGAAACGACCTTTGTTTGCTGCAAAAGATATCAACGACTTTTATCATAAAAATGCTGCTGTTATATTTCCTCAGAAAACCGAGCCTGACGTTGGAACTCTTCTGGGAGAATTGGTTACCACGCTAAAAGAAAGTAACCAAATCCCAAATGCTGCAAAACACATTGCCAAGTTTAACCTTGAGGAGTCGGAGCAAATTCTTCAGTTCGTCGAAACGTTAGTACTTGTTTGTTAATTTGATTTCCAGATGGAAAAACTGACACTTGCTTATTACCTCATGTTAACAGGTACAATGGCAAGAACTCAGGTGACAAATTGATGAGGCCTAGCGTTCCAGATATCATCCGGTCCATCTGGTCTCTTATCTTAACGTTGTGGTATCCCCGGTATGATGGCGGTCCTCTGCGTGACATAATCCAGAAATTATTGAAAGAGACAATGCTCTCTGAGAGTCTGACTAATGTGATAATTCCTTCTTTTGATATCAAGCTTCTACAGCCAGCAGTTTTCTGCACATCAAAGGTCATTCTTCTTGATTCTGTGGTAAAATATAGGAAAATTATTCATGAGCAAGCTGTGGCGATGCTACTGAATAGCAGAGGAATTCTGTATAAATTGTTCACACGTAATTTCAAAAAAAAAAAAAAAAAAAACAACGTATAATATCCTCGTTTTGTAGAAAATACACCGCTAATTGGTAATTTCATGATACCATTTTGTAGTTTATATGAGGTCATTGGGTTCATTTGCTTGTCATTTTGTGTCCAAAATGATTTTATTTTAATTTTTATCTTTAAAAAAATATTTTAAAAATTCACTATGCTAAGCACGTCAACTTAATTATAAATTAATCAATTAGAACATTTTAATTTAACTAACTCAATATTAAAATTATTTAAATTAAAGTTCAAGCCATGATGGATTTGTCATGTCAACTAGATGTGCATGTCAATTCTCCCACAATTCCTAAACAGGCAACATCGCCTTGGCTGCTAATCATTTGTCCATATATATATACTTTGAAAAATGTAACAGTAATCAATAATGGCTTGATGTGTTTTAAATTTTTTTGTCAAAATCAAAAGGCAACTGGGTATATAATGTCATGCCATCATCCTTTCTGATGAAAAAATGCAGGCAAAGCATGAGAAGTCGATGGATGTTCAGCTATCAGAAGTATGTCTTGGGTCGTCTGCAGCACCAACTTACCTTCCTCCTCGCTATTTTTCAACTACCACCGAGCTCAAACAGGTTTGTCATGGCGCGAGTATATTTGATCGTCACCCTCCTCGTACTCTTAAAACTTCCAGGGAATACAACCTGGTTGATGGGGGCGTTGCAGTTAACAATCCTGTAAGTCACAGTTTATGTAACCTTGTTCAATGTATATTATCTATCTTCAATGAATTTGAAGGAGATAGTCAATTGCTTTAGACAATGTTTTTATCAGACCTTTCTGGCTATATGTGAGGCGATGAAAGAAAAGAAAATCAATCCTCGTAAACTCCTTGTTCTTTCCCTTGGAACTGGATCATCTAAAGGAACTAACAAGCTCCAGGTTGGAAGCCCTGACACCGCATGGGGACTCGTCAAGTGGTTTTTTGGACCTGAACAATCTCGCCCATTGACTGATGTCTTGATGGCAGGATCGAATGAGATGGTTGAATATATACATCCAGTTTCTTTCAGTTCTCTGGTTTAGAAGACAACTATCTCCGCATTCAGGTATTTACAACCCACCTTCCTTTCCGTATGAAGCTCCACAGGTAGTGGGCTACAATTGTTCATGTGTTTTAGATGCTGCCAAATTCATGATCAAAGATGTTGCAATGCTTGAATGAATGATTGACATTGTCTAATGGAAACTAAATGATCATACATTTTCCTTGAATGTTAACCAGGTCGATAACTTGACATATGCCGAAGCCTCGATGGACAACTCGAGCAAAGAAAACCTTGACAATCTCGAGAAGATTGGTAAAGAGCTAGTGGAAGCTAATAAAGAAAAGCTCATTAAGTAAGGACAAGATACTTGCTTCTTGGCTTTGCTGTTTCTCTGCTGATCATTAGTTCTTAATTAATTAGTGTAATTTATAGCTATTTATGCACTGTTGTTCTGCAGGCTTGCCGAAAGATTGTCCGCCATAAGACATGCTAGCCGATCAAGTCTTTCTGGATGATATTTTGTCCAGTACATAGGATGTTGCTGACACCAGACACCCGTTATTAGTTCCATTAGTTTTCAACTTGGAAAATAAGAAAAAAGAGGAAATAAAAAAATAATAAAAAAAGGCCCTGTAATTCTAGGCTAATATCAGAATAAAGTCAGAGAGCATATATATGGCTTCTCTATACCCAGCTGTATCGAAGGATTTGCAACCAACTTCAACTTCAGAGATTGACACTTCAGGTCAGGTTGCTTCTTCATCAGCTGTAGTACGTAATAGTATTTATAGAAGAATAAGAAAATAAGCTATATATGTTATATAAGAAATAATTTGTAGTAAAATAAATATGCCCACCAAGAGATGGCATTTGGCTCGAGCTGTATGAGCTAGGGTTGGGATCTGGGCAGTGATCCTAAGGTTATTTGAGTTGTGTACTCTCTATTGTATTACATAAATAAAGCAGCAACATCTGAAAATAGGTCTGAGTTTTTATGTCGTTGAAGAATGAGATTGAAAATACTAGCGATGCATGCAAAGAAGCTCGCTCTGTCTGTGTGTGAGGATAAAACTTCTATACTAAACTGCTAATATGAACAATAGATGATTGGGGATAACTCCATAACTAGAGGATTTGCAAGCAAAGAAAACTTCACAGAGTACGCTCACACATCAAGCCAGACTTCTGAGTGATAGAGTAGTGTACTATGGAGTATAATAACCCATATCAAAGAATACCATAAGGAACGAAAGCTGCTCTTGAATTGTGATAGAGGGGTAGGATTTGAGAAGTTATGTCTCAAGTTTGACCAGTGGATTCTATATTGTACCAAGAAAAGAGAAAAGGAAGAAACAGAGTAGTAGCATTCATAAAAGTTCGACATGTAGATTCTCTGCTTCACCAAGAAACCAAGAAAAAGGTAGGAAGAAATAAAATTAAAGCCTCCGAGCTTCCATTTTGTGCAACAATTAGCAGATTGTCGCCATTAGTAATCTTCAAGAAGAAGCTTGTAATGAATATTTGGATTGTTCAAGTAAATAATGAACCTATGGATAGCTCTAAACTTAGCTAAATATAATTAGACTTGTTTGATCTTATTATTGGGTGTTTTGGGGCTTACAACTGCTCTTAGCTAAACTTAAAGAGAAAATGAACCTAAAACTTCTTCAAAACAGTCATCCAGTTCAACGCAGCTTGAGTAGAATCTTTTCTATGCATATTGCGCATAAACAACTTTGCAAACACTAAAACAGGTCATAGAACATTAATCGGCAACAAAACAAACATTGCCTGCAAGTTCCAAACCATGGTATCCAGACACTGGTGGAATTTATGGCTTGAATTGAATAATGAGGTGGCTTGAATTGATTGGTTGATTTAATTAAGTAAATAGAGTTACAATACATTGCCTCTCACAAGAAATAGAATAAGATTTGAACTTCGGCTTGGCACTTGTTTCTTAGCAGGATATGAACTTGTGTAACCTAGCTTTGATCATTTATTTCTACACACACCTAGGCTGAAGAAATTATATAGGCAGAAAGACGACAGTATCTTCTTGAGGCAGCCATCTTTGTAATTTTTCCATCAACAAAATTAGTGAGGTTTTTTGTTGCAAGTTATTTCTAAGTATATCCAGGTTTTTGGATAACAAGATATTTGAATGTGTGGCTGATTGATTAGCATTTGCAATCCCTAATATTTGATTGCGAAGTTTGATTCAAATAAGTTAAATTTTTGTATCCCTTCTGTTTTTGTGTCAAAATTGTTTTAAGCAAGAATTTCATATTTCCCAGCAACGGAGCTCTTATATACACAACAGGGATTAAGGGATTAAGATTGATAAAACACCAGGCCCTGTATGCTTCAGCTTAAAGTTCTCATCTGCAAACTTTGCTCCATAGATTGATTCTCCTCCAGTTCCATTACCCCTAGTAAAATCCCCACCTTGACACATGAAGTTTGGGATTATGCGATGGAAAGTCGAACCCTTGTAGTGTAATGGTTTCCCGGCATTTCCAATCCCTTTCTCCCCGGTGCATAGAGCACGGAAATTTTCAGCAGTTTTCGGAGTAGCATCAGCAAATAGTTCCATCACAATCCTCCCTGCTTTCATCTTGCCAATTAGAATGTCAAAGAAAACCTTCGGATTCGAGATCTTCAATCACACAATTCAAACCCTGCTAAACATCAATAGAACAAAGGAATTTCAGTGCCTAAACTAGCAACAATACCTAAATGCCTATTTTCATACACTAGATTCCCACACCAACTATAACATCAAAACAGAATAAAAAAGAACAAAGAAAAGAATAACCAATGTAGCAACTTGTTCGAGGCCGCATTCAGGTACTTACAACCCACCTTCCTTTCCGTATGAAGCTCCACAGGTAGTGGGCTACAATTGTTCATGTGTTTTCGATGCTGCCAAATTCAATAAGGAACTTTCTTATTTGTTATATTTCACCTCTTTATATTTTCACTATTTTCATTATTACCCTTCACATAATGGGCTAAAAGATGGAAGGAAGCCTTCATCCATGTTGGACCAAAAAACCTTGAAGTTAAACTTAAGAGCTCATTTTGTGGTATGGATCAATCTATTATTTAAAATTTAAACTCTTAAATAAAATTATAAAAACTAAAATTTATCTTTGAAAACTTTATTCAAGTAATTTTGTATGCTCTTATTAATTTATTAATTAATTATTATAACCATTAAAAACATAATTTAGAAAAAGTACAAAAATAATACTAGGAAGAGTCGGAAAACATACTAACAAAACTAAACCTAGCTATAATCATAGTAAAAGAAAAACAAATATTAAATTAATTAATTAATTAAAATCAAACTACTAAGTCAAATTTATTAAAAAAATTACTTGGCCAAATGACTTGCAACATCATGACTCTTCTAATTTCTCTTTTTACTTAATATTATTATCATGATTAATTTCCTTTACTATGGTGGGTTAATAAATTTCACATCCAGGATTTTTTAAGAGTTGTGTGATGGTTCATTCTAGTATGAACGGAGATCATTTATTTTTCTCTTTTTTTTTCAGCATCAATTAAGCATAAATAAAGACATATATTGTAAAAAGGCAGGGAAATATTGCCCCCTCTATTGTTTTTAAATTTTTTGATAAATTACAATGATTTATTAAAGTATTTTAAATTGCAAAGACCATTTAAAGTTTAAAATCTAGATTATAGAGAAAGTTGGTATTAATCCAATTTATAACATGTCTTGATAATTAGTATAATTTTCTAACTATATGTAATTTTAAAGCGTAATTGATTGCATAAAACAACGTTTTGTATCACATGTTTCGGGTTTTCAGTATTTAAATTCTAAAGATTTATTTATATTTTATAGAGTTTTGACAAATTTATTTCTTATAAATAATTTTTAAAAAATTTCTTAATTATGGCGTTTTTGTAGACATTTTTTTTTTATTTGAAAATATCAATGTGTGTTGTATATAGTTTGGACATAATTAATATTATCCTCATCGATTTACCTACGTGTTTCAATTTTATGTCTCATCTACCTATTTGTTAAATTTATTTTGGTTGGTTAGTGGCTGCTGCGGGTTTTATTACTTCGAAAGATATGCTTGTTTCTTAATTTTAACTAATTTCAAACTTATATAAATGTTTTTAGCAATAAATTATATTTTTTTATGTTTATTTCTTAATTTTAAATAATTGGAAATGTAATAAATTACAAATGTTTTTTCAACATGATTTTAACAAGGATAGAAATTAATATTTTAATTTAATGTAATAAAATAACACTTTTTATAAACTATAATAAAAAATAATAATATCTATTTATTGTTTTAAATATTATAAGTTTAATGATAATAAATATCAAAAATAAAATAAAATTTTCTAGAGTTATTTTGTCTTGTTTTTTATCAATTAAAGAGAATATAATATACTCACTTTGTTTTGTAATATTCTAATATTCTCAACTAAGCTCAAATTGGGCTCCAAAACTTAATTTTTCACCAATTAAACTTCTAATAAAATTAATTTGACTCATTAAAAGTATAATTAAGTCTTTGCACCTAATTAAATTTTTTAATTTGACCTAAATTAATTCTTAAATATAATTAAACTTTTAATTTGGCTAATGATTAAATCAAATTGGCATATTAAAAATCTAATTATGTCTATGGACTTAATTTCTATACATATTTATCAAATAATCAATTAATTTGACATTGAATCTGCATAGTTTTTTTTGTCTTGGGTACAATGGGGTATGATTAGGCTCTCAATTTCATCCAAAACTCCAACTTGATTCTTTTATATATATCTGGAACCTTCCTTTGGTAGCTTTTTCCAAATTGCCGGTTTTTTTATTATTATTGCTTTTGGTTTTTGATTTTTCGAGGAAAATGGGTATATTTGGTGGAAGAACCAAAAAATGGGTTACAACATTGTCAAAATAGGTTTCAGTTTAAAATCAAAACTCTAGAATTAAAACCTATTAAAAACATGTTATTGATGCAAATAAACCCTAAATTATCTACTAATCATACATGACGAAGGGTTCTATGCATATAAATAGACCAAAAATAATTCCAAATCATGGGGTTAAGACAATGTTCCTCTTAAGAACACGAAGAATATGCCAAGAAACCTAGCACTACCCAACCATTATCTAGCCCATAAAATGGGCATTTTTGGCTTCTAAAATGTGTATTCTTTATCCCAAAAAGTCACACTACCATACACAATAATGTTTGAACCTATTAAAAACATGTTATTGATGCAAATAAACCCTAAATTATCTACTAATCATACATGACAAAGGGTTCTATGCATATAAATAGACTAAAAATGATTCCAAATCATGGGGTTAAGACAATGTTCCTCTTAAGAACACGAAGAATATGCCAAGAAACCTAGCACTACCCAACCATTATCTAGCCCATAAAATGCGCATTTTTGGCTTCTAAAATGTGCGTTCTTTATCCCAAAAAGTCACACCACCATACACAATAATGTTTGAATCTAAAAAACTAACAAATAAAATCAAAACATAAAAGCTAAGCATAAGATACCAAATCCAAAATCAACCAACTTAAAACAGCCTCCATGTTCATGTAACATGAATTCAAAATTGGTTTTGTAAATCCATTTTGTGCATGAATAGACCTAACAAACCCAAGATAAACACCTTTACTTTAACATGCATAGCTTAAGCTAGACAAAAACTAAAACAACATTGTATATGTTAAAAAAATACTTAAACAACAACTTTAATATATCAAAAACATAAAAAGATTTCAAAAGAACATCATTAAATAAAAAAACACAGTAATAAAGAAGTGAATGAAACATCACATATCAAACATTCCAAACCTCTTTTATATGCTTGTAAAAATAAACATAAAAAAAAATTAAAAAAACACCACAAGCTGGCCACAAGAGCTTGCTTTTGGATAAAAAAAAAAATATCTAGAACATCTACTCTTTCTCTTGTTTTTCTTTGAAAACTTAATTTTGACTCTCACAAACTTGCTATTCTTTGAAAGCTTAGAGAATAGCTGTATTAGGTTCCTAGACCTTTACACTTATGTTTCTTATTAATATTTCTACTTTTTTTTTTCTCCTCTTTCCTCTTTTCCCCCATTTCAGCTTTGATTTTAAAAGAGTATTTATAGGGTTTTGAATCAATTTCTGACCTCTTGATCTTGAGGAAAGGGTTGTAAACCCTTAATGAGAACCCATTACGAAGCTTTTAGGTGTGAACACATGATAAACAAATCAGTTTTTGCATAGTGGTTTCAGTATTAGGGTTGGTTGAGTTGCCCGCTTTCGAGGCCTTATTGGAGAAATTATAATGTCATCGTCACCTGAGACCACCTAGATTTGGTAGATAGGGTCCACACCTTTCATTTAGATCCAACCTTTCTTAATTTGGAGGTCTGTAGCTCCGCCTTCATTCATTTGAAGTTGCCAACTCGATAAGCTAAAATTGTCAAAACGACATGTCACTTACCTTTGCCTAGCTGATGAACGATATGTCACTTACCTTTGCCTAGCTGATGAACGATATGTCACTTACCTTCTCTTCATTAAGTTTGAACGACATGTCATTTAATATTTATCCAATTAAGCTCTTGATTTAACCAAATTAACTCTTAAAAATTTCAATTCGACCTCCAAACTTTAATTTCTTCCAATTAAAGCCTAAATTGACTTTAGAAATAATTGTTTTTGCTATTAAGTCCTCAATAAATTCAATTAAATCTTCACAAAAATTCAACTTGCTACTTGAACATCCAATTTTGAGTTTCCCACCTCAAATTGATTTTTTTTTTCTAACAGAGCCTTTATTAGTCAAAAATACACTATTAAAATTTTTAATCTTGTATATTTTGATCTTTCTCAACCAGTTTTCGATAATTTTCTGTGCATCCTGTTATATTCTTGTTACTTATAAATTTTTTTAGAGGCAAGATTTAGATAAAAAAGACGCACTATATCTTTGAACTAATTTATATGTCAATTGAGACATATTATTACAAAAGCTTATCGTGTAAAGTGTCATAATAAAATAGTGTAAATCTCCTGATGAGGGAATGCTTGAACAACCACTATAAAGTGAGAATTAAATCATTTCTTGTTCAATTTTCTCCAAGACATGTTAATATGATTAAAAAAAGATAGATATGATTACTTCGGTTAAACAAACCTACAAATCATATATGTTAATCCTTATATATGTGTGTAACACGAGAAGAGACAAATGCTAAAAAAGTGCAAAAGACAAAAGGATTGGAAAAGAAAAAGCTCTAACAAGAAAATAAAATTCTTACCGTAAGGATTTTAAAAGAAAAGCAATCATAATAAAAGAAAATTCATGTCATAATATTCTTGTCAGACGTCTATATATATACACGAATAGAATCAAGTCATGTGAAACACATACAATATAAATATAATTTTTAAATATTAAATTTGGAGGATGTACATTATGTAATTATTGTGTATTTATTAGTTGTTGGATACACACACTTCTAATTCATTAGTCTAGTTTTTAAATTGAAGATAGTTTACATCATTATATGTAAAGTTTTGTATAAGCAGATTTAATACAGATGTGGAAACCAATTCATCTCTTTAAACACATGTACATACAATTTTCTAATAGATAACTGTACCTTTCTAACAAAGTTGTTGCCATTTTCTCTTTCAATCTTGTAATATTGCGTCTAAAATTAATGTCTATAGTTGTTTTTTACGTTTTATTATGTTGCGATGAGACTTGATCTTTATATTTCGCCCAATTTTTATGTTTCTTATTTTATTTTTTTAACTTTCCTCTTGGAAGTAAAATACTTGAGAGTTGTTGGATCCTTTTGTATTTGACTTTGGTGCCTTCCTATTAAATACACTCTTCAATCAATTGACATTGTAACACATAGTTGAGAATAATAGAATGGCCTAGCTTGTGCCTTAGCCATACTTTCTTATATATATATATATATATATATCAGAACATGGCAGTAACTATAGGGATTACAACATTGGAATAATCCTACATTAATTATGAGCCAAATTAAAAGTTTAATTATATTTAAGAATTAATTTGAGTTCAATTAAGTGTAAGGTCTTAATTATACTTTAAATGAATTAAATTAATTTTATTAGGGACTTAATTGGTGAAAAATTAAGTTAGGAAGGCCAATTTGAGCTTAATTGAGAATATTATAATTTTAGAGAACCAAACTTAATTTTTACAAAGTCAAATGATTCAAATTAGGGGTGAAATTGGAGAAAAATCAAAAGTTTAAGGTCAATTAGGGGTCAAATTAAAAAAAAATCACAGCCAAGGATCTTTTTATAAAAGACATCGAACTATAGAGGCCTAATTGATTAAAATCACGGGTGAAATTAAAAAGAATTGAAAGATTAATGGTTAGTCGAAGGTCAATTTGCATAAACTCAAGATTAAGGATCAAAATGAAAAAGACATCGAAATGCAAGGGTGGTGTTGAAGTTAGGTAGGGGCAAAATTGCATAAAATTAAAAGTTTAAAGCCAATCAGGGGTGTAATTGAATGAAATTAAAATTTGAGATGACTAGATCGAACTTTGGCAAAACAACACCATTTTGATTAATATTTATCATTTTTTTAAAAGGTTACTTGAGTGGCTACTTTTTCAGGAGCATTTAATACTTATTTTCCCCCACTAAATCTGTCAAACCATACACTAACATGATAGGCCTGACATTTTAAAGGCGACGACTTAGATTAAAAAAAATACAACACACATGTATATATTTTGACTGTCACCTAGATCTTTGAACCAATTTATTTGTCAATTGAGACATATTATTACAAAATCTTATCGTGTAAAGTGTCTCACAACTATGACTTTTAAATAAAATATTTCCTCCTAACTAAATTTTCGTAGAAATTTCAATTTTTTTTTTTGTTTTGTTTTGATTTTATTTATATGTGGTACTTTTTTAATTGGAATTCATATATTAAATAAAATTAATTTCTTTAGTCTGGTTAAAAATAGAATCCAACAACTGAATAACTAGACGAATTTATAGAAAGTTTATTTTTTATGACATCATTTGAAATTAAATATTTATAGTTAAAGATGAAATACACTCCCTTAACCATCGTAACCAACGTAATGATGTTGCTTTGATATTAGTTTCCAAGCTTACAGAATAGTGTAAATCTCCTGATGAGGGAATGCTTGAACAACCACTATAAAGTGAGAATTAAATCATTTTTTGTTCAATTTTCTCCAAGACATGTTAATATGATTAACAAAGATCATAGATATGATTACTTCAGTTAAACAAACCTACAAATCATATATGTTAATCCTTATATATGTGTGTAACACGAGAAGAGACAAATGCTAAAAAAGTGCAAAAGACAAAAGGATTGGAAAAGAAAAAGCTCTAACAAGAAAATAAAATTCTTACCGTAAGGATTTTAAAAGACAAGCAATCATAATAAAAGAAAATTCATGTCATAATATTCTTGTCAGACGTCTATATATATACACGAATAGAATCAAGTCATGTGAAACACATACAATATAAATATAATTTTTAAATATTAAATTTGGAGGATGTACATTATGTAATTATTGTGTATTTATTAGTTGTTGGATACACACACTTCTAATTCATTAGTCTAGTTTTTAAATTGAAGATAGTTTACATCATTATATGTAAAGTTTTGTATAAGCAGATTTAATACAGATGTGGAAACCAATTCATCTCTTTAAACACATGTACATACAATTTTCTAATAGATAACTGTACCTTTCTAACAAAGTTGTTGCCATTTTCTCTTTCAATCTTGTAATATTGCGTCTAAAATTAATGTCTATAGTTGTTTTTTACGTTTTATTATGTTGCGATGAGACTTGATCTTTATATTTCGCCCAATTTTTATGTTTCTTATTTTATTTTTTTAACTTTCCTCTTGGAAGTAAAATACTTGAGAGTTGTTGGATCCTTTTGTATTTGACTTTGGTGCCTTCCTATTAAATACACTCTTCAATCAATTGACATTGTAACACATAGTTGAGAATAATAGAATGGCCTAGCTTGTGCCTTAGCCATACTTTTTTATATATATATATATTATATCAGAACATGGCAGTAACTATAGGGATTACAACATTGGAATAATCCTACATTAATTATGAGCCAAATTAAAAGTTTAATTATATTTAAGAATTAATTTGAGTTCAATTAAGTGTAAGGTCTTAATTATACTTTAAATGAATTAAATTAATTTTATTAGGGACTTAATTGGTGAAAAATTAAGTTAGGAAGGCCAATTTGAGCTTAATTGAGAATATATAATTTTAGAGAACCAAACTTAATTTTTACAAAGTCAAATGATTCAAATTAGGGGTGAAATTGGAGAAAAATCAAAAGTTTAAGGTCAATTAGGGGTCAAATTAAAAAAAAATCACAGCCAAGGATCTTTTTATAAAAGACATCGAACTATAGAGGCCTAATTGATTAAAATCACGGGTGAAATTAAAAAGAATTGAAAGATTAATGGTTAGTCGAAGGTCAATTTGCATAAACTCAAGATTAAGGATCAAAATGAAAAAGACATCGAAATGCAAGGGTGGTGTTGAAGTTAGGTAGGGGCAAAATTGCATAAAATTAAAAGTTTAAAAGCCAATCAGGGGTGTAATTGAATGAAATTAAAAATTGAATGACTAGATCGAACTTTGGCAAAACAACACCATTTTGATTAATATTTATCATTTTTTTAAAAGGTTACTTGAGTGGCTACTTTTCAGGAGCATTTAATACTTATTTTCCCCCACTAAATCTGTCAAACCATACACTAACATGATAGCCTGACATTTTTAAAGGCACGACTTAGATTAAAAAAAATACAACACACATGTATATATTTTGACTGTCACCTAGATCTTTGAACCAATTTATTTGTCAATTGAGACATATTATTACAAAATCTTATCGTGTAAAGTGTCTCACAACTATGACTTTTAAATAAAATATTTCCTCCTAACTAAATTTTCGTAGAAATTTCAATTTTTTTTTTTTGTTTTGTTTTGATTTTATTTATATGTGGTACTTTTTTAATTGGAATTCATATATTAAATAAAATTAATTTCTTTAGTCTGGTTAAAAATAGAATCCAACAACTGAATAACTAGACGAATTTATAGAAAGTTTATTTTTTATGACATCATTTGAAATTAAATATTTATAGTTAAAGATGAAATACACTCCCTTAACCATCGTAACCAACGTAATGATGTTGCTTTGATATTAGTTTCCAAGCTTACAGAATAGTGTAAATCTCCTGATGAGGGAATGCTTGAACAACCACTATAAAGTGAGAATTAAATCATTTTTTGTTCAATTTTCTCCAAGACATGTTAATATGATTAACAAAGATCATAGATATGATTACTTCAGTTAAACAAACCTACAAATCATATATGTTAATCCTTATATATGTGTGTAACACGAGAAGAGACAAATGCTAAAAAAGTGCAAAAGACAAAAGGATTGGAAAAGAAAAAGCTCTAACAAGAAAATAAAATTCTTACCGTAAGGATTTTAAAAGACAAGCAATCATAATAAAAGAAAATTCATGTCATAATATTCTTGTCAGACGTCTATATATATACACGAATAGAATCAAGTCATGTGAAACACATACAATATAAATATAATTTTTAAATATTAAATTTGGAGGATGTACATTATGTAATTATTGTGTATTTATTAGTTGTTGGATACACACACTTCTAATTCATTAGTCTAGTTTTTAAATTGAAGATAGTTTACATCATTATATGTAAAGTTTTGTATAAGCAGATTTAATACAGATGTGGAAACCAATTCATCTCTTTAAACATATGCACATACAATTTTCTAATAGATAACTATACCTTTCTAACAAAGTTGTTGCCATTTTCTCTTTCAATCTTGTAATATTGCGTCTAAAATTAATGTATATTGTTGTTTTTTACGTTTTATTATGTTGCGACGAGACTTGATCTTTATATTTCGCCCAATTTTTATGTTTCTTATTTTATTTTCTTAACTTTCCTCTTGAAAGTAAAATACTTGAGAGTTGTTTGATCCTTTTGTATTTGACTTTGGTGCCTTCCTATTAAATACACTCTTCAATCACTTGACATTGTACCACATAGTTGAGAATAATAGAATGGCCTAGCTTGTGCCTTAGCCATCCTTTCTTATTTATATATATATAGCAGAACACAACAATAACTATAGGGATTACAACATTGGAATAATCCTACATTAATTTTCTATTCATATATATACATGCTATACATTCTATAATATGCTCCCTCAAGTTGAGGGTGGAGGATCGACCCAAAACTTGAATAAAAAAACAATAAAGGATGCAGCAGAAAGCGATTTGGTGAAAACATCGATAAGTTGATCCTGAGAAGAGATAAAATGAATCTAAATCTCTTTTTTTGAAACCCGATCATGGACAAAGTGATAATCTACCTGAACACGCTTAGTACGAGCATGAAAAATAGGATTTGCGGAGACATAGGTTGCGCCAGGGTTATCACACTAAATGGTAGGAGCAGAGACGGAGGGAACCTATAGATCTGTTAACAGATATTGAAGCTGAGTGACCTCAGCAGTACCATCTACTAAAGCTTTACACACAGCTTCAGTAGATAAGCGAGCAACTGTGCGTTGCTTTCCTGATTTCCATAAAATCGGGGTCTGGATAAAGAAGACAAGGTAGCCACCCGTAGACTTGCGATCATCAATACTACTAGCTTAATTGGCATCTGTAAAACCATAAAGAGCAAAAGAGGAACCGTTAGTGGTATGGAAACCATAAGATGTCGTACCTTTGAGATAACGTAAAATATGCTTAGTAGCGGCCCAGTGAGAGTATGTAGGAGCATGCATAAACTGATAGACTCTTTTAACAGCAAAGCATATATCTGAGCGGGTGAAGGTAAGATACTGAAGAGCACCCATGATTTGACAAAAACGTGTAGGATCAGAAAATGAAGTATCTGACAATATAGTAAATTTTGAAAGAGAGACTGTGTCACAGGGTTTGAACGAGGTCAAACCAACTTGAGTGAGGATGTCAAGAATATATCTGTGCAGACGAAGCATTAAACCCATACCTGTAGACTGAACCTCAATACCCAAAAAGTAGTGAACTGCGCCTAAGTCACGAAGCTTGAATTCAGAGCTGAGTAACTGTATTAGGAGATGAAGAATAGCAAAGTTGCTACCCGTAAGCAGGATATCATCAACATACACTAGAAGATAGAAGATGTTAGTGCCATTAGACAAAACAAATAGGGAGGTGTCAACCTTGGAGGCAACAAAACCAATAGAGAGCAAAAAATCACTCAGACGAGTGTACCATGCTCGCAATGCTTGTTTTAAACCATATAATGACTTGTGCAATCTACACACATGAGATGGGAGAGTAGAGTCAACAAAACCTGGAGGTTGTTTCATGTAGACCTCTTCAGTAAGAACACCATTGAGAAAAGCATTATGAATATCAAGTTGATGAATTTTCTAATTGCGCGAGACCGCAATGGAGAAGACTAGGCGGATGGTGGCCTGCTTAATAATCAGGCTGAAGGTTTCAGAATAATCAATGCCTTCGTATTGAGCAAAATCTCTAGTAACGAGGCGTGCTTTATAACACTCAATGCTGCCATCGGCACGACGTTTGATCTGATACACCCATCGACTGCCAACAACATTCATCGAAGGATGAAAAGGAACTAAAGACCAAGTGTGATTAAAGTGCAAGGCCTTGATTTCATCACACATCACATCATGCCAAACAACATACTTGTTAGCAGTAGAGAAAACAAGATGTTCTAGAGAGGGAGAGTGCATTCCTGGGGGGAGCAATAACAGCAGCAGGGGAAGCAACCAAATTGGCTGTCTTTGGTTGTCGCGGTCAAAGAACTATAGGGTGTTTGTTGATCAAGGGTGGCAATGCATGAGAAGAAAATGGCCATAAGATGTTCGGCTACAGCGAATAGGAGGATAAATCAACCACAAGATCCAGGCAGCCGAAGTGGCTAAGGAAGAATTTGCTGCAATCAGGGGACTGCCTGCAAAAACATGACTGTTAGCAGAGGCAGAGTCAGTAACAGCTGAGACATTGGCTGAATGAGGAGGAGCAGGGGATGGAGCAGGGGATGTCCCAACACCAGTAGAGGAGTCACACTAGAATATGGAAGACACTGATTTGCAAGCTGTATCTACAGTAGATTGGCTAGATAAACATGTATGTGATGATGGGTAAAGGAATGGTGGATGTTGTGGTGGGTAGGCTATAGGGGATGGGAGGGCTGTATGGGTGGGGAACAATGGTGAGTGGAGCAGATTTGAGAGGACAGTAGTGGTGGATTGGGATGGGGGAGAGGAGGAGACCTTTGCAATCTGTTTAGAATTTTCAAATGGAAAAACATGTTCATGAAAGCAAACATGACGAGAGATATAAATACATTCAAATGCAATGTCAAAACACGATAGCCAAGGTGCGAGGAGCTGTAACCAAGAAACACACATGGAGATGAACGAAAATCCAATTTATGATTATTATATGGATGCAGAAAGGGAAAGTAGAGACACCTAAATATACGTAAAAAATAATAATCAGGAGACTATAGAAACAAACAATCAAATGGAGATCTATTTGCAAGAACAGGAGTATGCATGCGATTGATAAGATAAACCGAGGTTTCAAAAGCATAATACCAAAAATGGAATGGTGTTTTACATTGCCCTAGAAGAGTGAGTTTTGTTTCTACAATGTGCCTATGACAACGTTCTATTGTGCCTTTTTGTTTATAAGTGTGAGGACAATTTAGACGATGTTAAATGCCAATGGTTTTAAAGAAGGTGGAAAATTTGCGGTATTCACCATCCCAATTAGTTTAAACATATTTTATTTTTAATGAAAATTCACATTCAATGAGAGTCTAGAATTGTTGAAAGATAGAATAAACATCAGACTTGGCAACAAGAGGATAATACCATATATATTTTATGTATGCATCAACAAAGATAACAAAATAACGATAGCCATCCAAAGAAAAAAATGGAGCAGGACCCCACACATCACTAAAAATTAATTCAAGAGGAGTAGAAGTTTTGTGACTCGTAGGTCCCAAAGACAAACGCGATGTTTTTCTTAATAGACAACTTTGACATTGAGGATTAAGATGTTTGTTGTTACAAATAATCTTATTTTTGGAGACTGACAAATGAAATATATGAGAGGTAGTATGATCTAGTTGACGATGCCATAACTCGGCAGAAGCAAAAATACAGAGAGACCAATATGCTTGAGGTACAGACGTGATGGAAAACCTGGATAAGACATAGAGACCATCTTGGCTCTAACCTGAGAGCAGGACTTCATTGGTGTTGCAATCCTTGACATAAAACACAAAAGGGTGAAATTCAAAATAAACATTGTTATCAAGACAAAATTTTTGAATAGAAAGCAAACGTTTCCTGATGGCAGGAACATGAAGAACATTAGACAAAGTGAAACAATGATGAGGTGTATGTATTTTTGTATAACCAATATGAGATATTGGGAGTCCCTTACCATCACCAATATGCAAATTATCATTACCGAGATATGGTTCTAAGGCAGCCAAACCTGCAAGGTCAGGTGTAACGTGTTGATTTGCACCTGTGTCTGGAAACCAATCAGTAGTACCAGTTAAGGAAATATAACGCAATGCTATTTTTGCACTAGGCTATTGTCCATAGTCCCGATGCTGGAGTTGAGGGCAGTGAGGGGCTGCATCGCCGAATGTGTGGCACAACTAGCAGCGAGGATTTTGCCCCCTATTGCGTTGCCAGTTGCCCTGCTAGTGGCCTTGCCTACCACTGTCACCGTTTGAGGAGTTATGAGGATGTGGAAATCAGGTCTGGATGCAGTAGATATGTGGCCTCTACTATTGAACTAGTTGGGACACCATCCTCCTTAGAAACGGCCTCTGCTGCGGCAAAAGTTTCTAGGAGACTGGCGATTGGGGAAGAAGGCTACGGGAGGAGTATTAGGCGTGGGCAGCAGAGGTTGATTGATGATAGTAGACCCCATAGAGGACAAGGATGTTTTGTGAAGGAATTTGTGTGTTAGGAGATGACTATGAAGATCAACATACAAAAGAGGCTTGGCTTTGGTCACAAGACTTGTTACTAAGTCCTTGAGCTCTCCTTGAAGGCCATGAAACCTATATAAGTTGAAATCCTCCAACGATGCCGGCCGGCTAGCAGCGGCTAATTCATCAAATAAGGTCTTAGCTTTTTGCATAAACTGAGTTACCGAATCATCACCTTGTCGAAGATCTTGAATGTAGCCATGAAGTTGCATAATTCTGGAATTGGATGTGGAAGCTAGAGCTTGCTCAAGGGTGTGCCAAACAAAACTTAGTTTGGTAGCTAACAACAAAATGGAGAACTTCCATGGAGAGTGAAGAAAGCAGAGCACTTAGAATGAATTGGTCCTGTTGTTTCCAACAAAGAAAGAATGGATTTACCTAAAGAGAGGTACCATAGGCAGCAAGAACATGTGGAGAGGGACAAGAATTTGAACCATCAACAAAGCCAAAAATTCCATAGCCTAGGAGATATAGTTTCATTTGCATTCACCAATATAGATAATTGGTGTTTGTTAACTTAAGAGAGATGACTTGGTGAGTGTGGGAGAGAGAGATAATGCTGGCGGTAAAATCTGTAGTGGTAGCAAAAGAAGGCTATGGTAGAGGAGTATAAATTTGGTTAAGAAAGGCGTGGCCACCATCTGTAGGCTATGGCTATGGTAGAACAGAGATGTTGGAAGAGGCAGGGGCTGCGACAACTTAAGAGGACAGCATCGCCGGTGCTGTAGAGAGGGAGGCAGCTTGCGACTAGTTTGAGAAGTCCATAGTAGAGAGAAGAGAAAGTGTTTTAATTTTTTTAGGGATCTGATACCAAGTTGAGAATAATAGAATGACCTAGCTTGTGCCTTAGCCAACCTTTCCTATTTATATATGTGTGGCAGAACACGACAATAACTGTAGGGATTACAACATTGGAATAATCCTATAGTAATTTTCTATTCAGATATATATATGCTATACATTCTATAATACACATAATATTGCATAATATTGTATAAAAGGCTAATTGGTTAAAGAAAAAGAAAACTTTTGATCAAACTAAACCACGCTTTTGGCTTTTTAATTTTCTGAATTTGGTCCATCAAACTATCTGATAAAGGCACTCTATCGTTTCCATTAGGGTTTGTTAGATGTCTATCCATTACAACTTGTTAATTAGACGTGAGGTGCACATGTATGACTATTCCTTCCTGATTCTTATAAACCTAACCTAAAAGACCTAATAGAGATGGTGGATTGCATTGAGATCAAATTTAAGGTGAAATTAGGAGAAAATAAAAAATTTAGGGTCAATTAGGGGTAAAATTGAAAATATTATACCCAAGGACCTTTCTAAAAAAAGCGCTAAACTATGAGGCCTAATTTATTGAAATCAGGGGTGAAATTGAAAAGAATTGAAAGTTTAATAGTCATTTGAGAGTCAATTTGCATAAATCTAAGACCAAGGATTAAAATGGAAAATGTGTAGAAATGTAAGGCTAATGTTGAAGTTAGGTTGGGGCAAAAATGCATAAAATTTAAATTTTAAAGCTAATCAGGGTGTAATTGAATGGAATTAAAACCCAAAGGACTAAATTAAACTTTAGCAAAACGGTGTCGTTTTGGTTATTGTTCATCATCTTCTTCTTTCTTTTACTTGAAAAGGCTACTCCGGTGGCTACTTTTTAATGGCATTTAATGCTTCTCCTCCTCACCAATACCGAGGAAACCATACACCAATATGCCGGCCTGAGACTGTACTACGCCAAAAAGTAGCTAGGTCTCGTTGGCCAACTATTCCTACAACCATTACAGTGCCGTTTTAAAGTGGCTAACTCGGCCTACTTTTTTGCAACCATTTTGAAAGTTCATGATGGCTACTTTGAGCTAATTGTTAGGATCCTTTCAGGTCGAATCAAGGGCCAAGATTTGGCACTAGTAGTGACAAAATATCCCTCTTCCCCTTATAAATAAGGGTGGATTCGATGCATTAAGCATCAAGAACTCAGTGTGCAAAGTTGGAAAAAAATAATCTTTTCCTTATTTTTTGCTAACAATTTTATTCTTTCTCTCTCTCTTCACTGCTTCTTCATCCACCAACCATCTCACCTCTAGCTTATCCACTTACAACTCCACCATGAGCTGCCAAAACAACCACTAGTCAGCCACCCCCACTTTAGAAGGGAACCCTTCCAGTAGTGGCCATGCCCCTACAAGTTTTTTTTCTTCCTCTAGCACAGCCTTTGTGGCAACCACCACCATCCTCAAGCTGACGCTCCTAGACCACCAGTTGAACCTTCTAATCATGCTAGACACACCCTCCACTCTAGGTACCTTCCTTCTCATTTATTCTTCCTCTTTCTCCCTCCCATGGCCGTTGCATGTAGAATGAATTCTACATGCAACGACTAAAATAATTAACATGGTTGCTGGGCTAGGTTAACAACCATATGGGTCGTGAGCTAAACCCATTTCAAAACAAACTAGATGGCTAGGTTGGGCCTAGCCCTAAAAAAAAGAAGAGAAGGCTATTAGGCTGCTAATCAGTTGAACCTGACTAAGTCTGGCTAGACCCATTCTAGCCTAGCCCGGATGGTTTGGTTGGGCCGGGTCCAGCCCAATATATATAATAAAATAATATTAAAAAATAAAAAAATAAAAAACTTCAAATTTTTAGAGGGCATTTTAAAAACATTTGTGGGTGTCTTGTATGTTTATCTAAAATTTTTGCATAATATCAGGTTCTATATTTACACTGTAAGATACAAATCTAGTATCAAAATACATAGTTTTATCCGAAAGTTTTCTTAATTTTTTTTTTAATTTTAAAAAATTAAAAAAACCTTTAAATTAATTTTCTTTAAAAATATATATTTTTTGTTTTCATGCATATAGTCAAATCCTAAAAGTTTTCCAAGCATATATATATATATATATATATATATATATATATATATATATATATATAAAGCATTTTTCTAATTTTTTAAATTGCAAAAATAAATATCGTAACTAGTTTTGGTCAAAATTTCAAAAACCCTTCACCAATTATTTTGTTCACTTTATATTTAAAGTGTTAAGGTTTAACAGTAGACTTTAATATTTTAGGGTGTAAAACTACATGGTAGAGTACACCTTTGGTTATTAAAGATACAAAGAAATAAATGCGATGCTAAAATTTAGACCTCATAATGGTTAATATTTAACTCGATAAGATAGAAACTTACTCACGAAAGGAGATCTACCTTGAATCTTAAATTAGATCAATGGATAGAAATGTGACTTAGAATAACAATAAAACAATAATACAGCTTACCATAGGTAGGGTGCACTAGGGGTGATGCACTTTTTCTTTGCAGAACCAGTCCCTTACTCGGGCACTCGTAGACCATAAGTTTCCTAGTAAACATAATATTAGGTGGCGACTCCTAAACCTTATAATCATAAATTTATGATTATACCCAAACCCTCTTTTCAACACACCTCTTAGGAGGCACACCCAATGTTCTTGACACCGCATGCCCTACAACAATTTTGTCACAATTGATTTTATTGTATTAGCTCTTAATTCTTAAGATTTTCTAGGTTTTGAGGATTTTCGAACAAGTCCAATGCGTAGTCTAATAAAAATAGACCTAACTTTTGATTCAACTATTGGATCGGACTTAAATTTTGTTAAATTGTTCTAAAAACCTAATTATATAGGAGAAAATGCTTGTTCTCTAGGCTTACAAGAAATCTTTTGAAATATATTAGAGTAATGTTTTCTTCGATCTTCTCTATAGTTATGGGTTGAAACCTTAGGCTTGAGAACACTAGTTTTTTCTCTATAGTTTATAGTTGTAAAACTTTAGTTATTGAGGAACCTTATCCATGCTATATATTGCATCAATTGGTAAGAATATGTTAGTCTCTTCGATGGATGGAGATGATAACAACATCCCACCCCTATGATGTAGAAGTTAAGGCCATCTAGGATGTTGCACTAAGAACAAGCAAAGAATCATAGTAATGTTAATTAACTTAGAACATCTAATTCTTATTTGAGGTAAGGGCTCAAAAGTGCACTCAAAGAAAAAACAGATAGGGTTAGAAAGTGCACTATTTGAATGACGAGGACTAGAAAGCACACTCAAAGAAAAAGGAGATAGGGTTTGTCAAGAAAAAGATGATCTTTGTGAAAAACTGAAAGACTTTTTTTTAAGTGGTATAGTTGTACCAGATAATCTACCTATTGGTAAAATTAAAAAAAAAAAAAATGGTCACATTATCATTGGTGACCTGTCAGATGAAGAATACAAAGATTTTTCCAAATGATCTCATTGTAATGAAGAATACAAAGTGGTCGCATTGCAATGGGCGACCTATCTAGGTAAAAAATACAAAGATTTTTCAAAGTGGTCGCATTGTAATGGGTGATCAGCTCAAGTGAAAAATATAAAGATTTTCGAAAGTAATCTCATTGTATTGGGCGACCTCCTCAGTTGAAAAATGTAAAGATTTTTCAAAATGATCTCATTGTAATAGGCAACCGGCCGAGGTGAAAAATGCAAAAAAAAATTAAAGTGGTCTTATTGTAATGGATTACCTACCTAGGTGAAAAATATGAAGATTTTTCAAAGCGATCTTATTGTAATGGATGACCTATCTAGGTGGAAATACGACTAACCTAGAAAAAAGGTTTGGCCAAAGATGTCTTGAAGGGATGACAAGTTAGGGCTCAAAGGTGCACTATCTTGAAGATGAGAGCTCAAATGAGCATTTAAAATGAAAAGAGATAGGACTCGAAGGTATATTATTTGAGAGATGAGGGCTCAAAGGGAGATGAGGGCTAAAAGGGGGATGCACTCGAAAGGTGGTAGGGTTAGAAAACACACTACTTGTGACATGAGGGCTCAAAGGCATACTTGAAATAGGTAGGGTTAGAAAACACATTACTTGAGAGATAATAGCTCAAAGGTGCATTCGAAAAGAAGAAGATAGGGTTAGAAAGCACACTATTTGGGAGATGAGGGCTTAAAGATACACTAAAAAAGGATAGAGATATGACTAGAAAGTACACTATGTAAGAAATGAGGGCTAGAAAGCACACTCGAAAGAGATAGAGATAGGTCTAGAAAGCACACTATCTGAGAGACAAGGGCTGGAAAGTGCACTCTGAAGAAAAATGGAGATAAGGTTAGAAAGCAGATTATCTAAGTTGAGGACTTAAAGACACTCTTAAAAGAGCGAGAGATATGGCTGGAAAACTATAAACCTATCAAGGATTCTTTTCCTTAGCTTCTCGACAAGGACCTAAGTGCAATGCATTATGATGCGTGTATACTTACTTGAGAAATATAGGTTCATTTTCTTCATGGATTACCCATTTCTGAAGTTGGATCTCTATTAACTAGCTTTAGTGGCTTCTTATTTTTGCTTACTCGAGCCATCATTTATGATCTTGATTTATCAAAATAACAAATCTTTAGATTGTATCTACATTCCCCCTACTTAAATATCTTTGTCTTTAGTTTTTTTTCAACATCCTCTATTTTCTCAAAAAGAGAATCATAAAGCCATTCCTATTATGTTCATTGGATTGCCCCCCAGCCTGATCATGCCCCTAATTGTTCAATTTGGGTTTTTATTCAGTTCAAAAGAGCATTATAGGTCTAAACACTTTTACAAATATGATCAAGCAACTACATTTTAAACATAGTAGGTGCAAACTCCATCTTCCAATTCTAGTACACTTTCCTCCAGCTAACCTCCTTATAAGCGCTCTTGTAGGGATCTCATCAACAGTGTGGACCTAAAATTATAGTAGAACTTCATCCTCTATTTATATCATGAACACCTCTTGAAATTCAAGCCCCTCAAGAATTTATGCTACCGCTTTTGCACCTTGCTTTTACTATTGGTGCTTTTAAACTTTTTGGGCATTCTGTATCTAGTGCATTTACCAATCCACTACTTGAAGTGTGATTAGGTAGAGGGTTCATACTCATGTTAAGAGTTTCTTCGAATGTTATCCACTTATCTTTAATCAACTATATAAGCTTCTTCTTGAATGCATTGCAAGTATGAATATTATATCCTACAACACTAGTATAGTACTCGTAGATGACGCCTAACTAGTACTAGTTGAGGTAAGGTGGCTGCAGAGGTGCCAAGGGTTAGGGAGCTACATTCTAATGCTTAGTAACTTTTGATACATCTCATTTAAAGGCAATAATAACGGGGGTAGCTATTCTTGGATTATTTAAAAACTCTTAGTTTGGTTCTTAGCTTATGGCTCGAGTTTTCTGACAAGAAATAAAGAGTTGGTCTAATATCCCATATTGATGGATGAGGATTTGATAGTTGGCCTTATTAGTAGTGCTGGTTGCTGACTTATGAGACGTGTTTTGGGGCTCTAAGGGGCCACCAATAACAACTCTATGAGGGTGGTAAGACCTAGAGTGAACAATATCTGGCAAGTTCGGCCGTCTTGTGAAATTTGATATTAAAGGTGGCCCCACTGGTTGTCCAGTTATGCCGACATGGTCGTTAGGCTCTTTAAGAAGGGTGAATTATAATATCCCATATTGGACGTGTGAGGATTTGCTAGTTGGCCTTATTAGTAGTGTTGGTCGCTGACTTGTCAGATGTGTTTTAGGGCTTTGATAGGCCACCAAGAACAAATCTGTGAGTGTAGTAAGGCCCAAAGCATACAATATCAGCAGGTTGGGCTAGGCTATGACAGTTGAAATTGTTGTTGGCAATTTGGGATGAAGGGTATAGAGTGTGGTAGCTTTGAAATTGGTTTTTCTTGCTCTTATAGTCATCATCAATATGGTCAATCTCCTTCCTTTTCCCCTCAAAGCTCTTTTTCTTTGTTGGCGCCGAAATTCTACCACTATTGACTTCTTACTTTATGTGCTCAGCTACTATCACAGTGTTAGTGGATTGTTGTGTCGAACTACCTATCACATGCTCGTAGTATAGCGCATTGAACGTGTGGGCAAATAAAGTGACCATTTCTTTATCCAAGAGTAGGGGATTCACTTGTATAACTAGATCTCTCCACCTTTGGGCATATTACCTTATGCTTTCTTTGTCCCTTTTTTCCAAATTGGACAAGCTGGTTCTGTCGGGAGCAATGTCCATGTTATACTTGTACTGATTGACAAAAAAATCCATCAGATCTTTCCATTTTTATAACTTTGTGTTGTTCAATCTCATGTACCATTTCAAAGCTGCCTCGCTTAAACTATCATGAAAAAAAGTGCATCAATAGTTTTTTATCGTGTACTACTTTTTCTATTTTGTTGCAATAGGACTTAATATAAGTCATGAGGCATTGAGTTCCAGTGTGTTTGATAAACTTAGCAACATGAAACTTCTTTGATACAACCACATTCAGGACCAGATACATCTCTACAGCTTGTGCTAGGTCATATAAGTCTACTCCTTTAATAGCCCTAATTTCAGCTTCCAGTACTACCATCTTATCTTGATCAATGTCATCATATGACTTTGTCTTATGGGACTCATAGACGAATGCATCTATTACTATAAAGGTTGGTGTCAATGCTATTGATTGCCCATTCTTTCTTTGGACTAAGTTGTTGTCAGGGTTTGAACAAAGGTGATGGGTCAATTGGAAAGACCTTCACTAAAGGTATTTCTAAGTGCTTGCTCAAGTAAGCTAGTGAGGTAAGCCACATTACCTTTTAAAGAATCCAATACTTCTTAGAAGTGAACATCATGATGAACACGTTCTTTATCTTTCATGTTTCTTAGTTAGAGTCAAGTGTTGTAGATTTTGTGGATTAGAGCTCTTTAGGGACCTATATTTCAACCTGATGTGTGTATGTATGTCATTTAAACTGAATGTATATTTATGCAAATGAATGTACATGCATATTAGGTATGGATTAACCTGTTCGAAGGGCTAATCCATAACTTTTTTTATTGAATATGGGCAAAAACTCATACTTTGATTAATTTGAAAGGATCTTTCCTAAGTGGAGAGTTCAAAATAAGAAGGTAGGTCTTTCTATATGCGCGATAATTTTGAACTTGGTTTTTAGGAAATATCCCCAACTAATCATCTTAAATTCATACTAATATTCAAAAAAAAAAAATCATGGTCTTAGCTTAGAAAATCTTGCGGAGTTCAGGATTATTGATTAGGTTTGCCTTGATGCAAAATGAATTATTAAGAAGTCCATACCCTAAAGGAAGGTTCTAGGACATTACATGAGAGTAAGCTTTCTACTTGGTATAAAAAGGTCTAAGAACTACCTAGTGATCACTTTACATGAAGGTAATATAAGGGTTTACAAGAAACTTTTAGGGCATGGTATGAGCGCTATTACCGAGTAAACACTCAATTCATAGTTGAATGTTTCACAAATTTAAACCTCGACTGAAAGTCATGAAGCAGACTGTTACTCCCAACCTAACCTAAAAATGAGTTTATTCATAAAATCAAAATGCATGAGGGTTTTAATCCATACCCGATGTCCTTATGCATGAACATGAAGTAAAAATGCAAGATAAAATTAAATATTTAATTAAACAAGCAAAGCTTAGTCTAACCAGACAAGGAGTTCCCTAGTGGAGTCACCATCTTGTTTTGGGGCATCGAGCGACGACGGACCTGTCTCTTGAGAGTGTGTGTTGAAGAGTTTAGGTATAATCATAAAATTTTCATTATAAGATTCAGGATTCACCACCTAATATTATGATTATTAGGAAACCTATGATCTGTGAGAGTTCGGATAAAAGACTGGTTGTGTAAGGGGAAGACGCATCACCCTGAGTGCACCCTACCTAAGGTAAACTGGATTGTTGTTTGATTGTTTTTTTAGGTTAAATTTCTATTTATTGGTCTCATCTAAGTTTTAAGGTAAATATCCCTTCACGAAGAAGTCTCTACATTATCGAGTTAAATCCTAATTATTTTAAAGTTTAAATTTTAGCATCGTATTTATTTTGCTCTTTATTCCTTTAATACCTGATGGCATACTTTACAATATAATTTTATACCCCAAGTATTAAAGTCTACAGCTAAATACTAACACTAGAGATATTAATTAAACAAAATAATTGTTGAAGGAGTTTTCATATTTTGGCCAAACTCTAATGGATAACCATAAACTAGTTATAATCTCTTTCTTTTTTTTTTGCATTTTTTGAGAACGATGATTTTTTAAAAAAATTTATCAAAATATGCTTGGAAAACTTCTAGGCTTCGACCATATGCATGAAGACAAAATATTTTTTTGTTTTTTTATTATTTTTTGAAAGAGGAAATTAAATTAATTTTTTTTTAATTTTCAAATTTTTTTTTAAGTTTTGGAGAAAACCAAGTATTTTAATATTAGATTTGTATCTTACAATGTAAATATGCGGCCCTTGGAATTTGTTTGGAAATTTTATTATTATTATTATTGGTATATTGGACTTGGACCAATAAACCATTTTTTTTTTCGAGTGGGTTAGACCCAGCCCATCCATCTAGGCAAAGTTGAAACGGGTCCAACTCAGCTTGGTTGGGATGGCTAACTACCCAACAACCTTTTCTTTATTTTTTTAAAATTGGTTGGACTCAATCCAGCCTTATCGGCTAGGCTAAAACGAGTCCAACCCATCATTATTTCCTTAATTAAGTAATCAATGCATGCAAATTTTGCATGCAGTGCCAGACTAGGGGGATAGGAAGAAAAAAAAGAATAAGGCTCACCTGGACGAAGGAGAGGAGTTTTCAATGGTGTCCTAATGGTGCTAGGAAGTCCGACGTGTGGTTGGTGGTGGCCAGGATTGCCAAGGGAGTGGTAGAAAGTTGGCGAGTAAAGAAGAAAATGAAAACAAGGGGAATGCCTAGTTTTTTTGAAACTTTGGCTTTGAATTTCTTCATCTTAATTCCTAATTGACCCCAAAACTTTGATTTTCTAGTGATTTTACCCCTGATGTGAACCAATTAATTTTGTAAAAATTATGTCTGGTCTCTTAAAATTAGGGGTGAGCAAAAAAACCAAAAAACCGATTAAACCGAGAAAACCGGAAAAAAAAAACCAAAAAAAAAGATTCGAAAAAAAAACCGATTAACCAATTAAGATTTTGAAGAAACCAGATGGTTTGGTTTGGTTTCGGTTTTATAACTAAAAAAACACAACCGAACCGAAAATCAATCCAAACAAAAAAAAACGAGCCAAACCGGAAAAAACCGAGCCAAAAACAAAAAAACCAAGCAAAAAATGAGAAACCGAGCCAAAACCGGAAAAACCGAGCCAAACCGGTTTGAACTGGTTTTTCCCTAAAAAACAGAACCGAACCTACTTGAAACCTGTCAGTTTGACCCGGTTTCGGTTCGGTTTTGGTTTTTTTTTTTATTCAGTTTGCTTATTTTTTTTGATAAAAACCGAATTGAACTGAAAATAATCACCCCTACTTAAAATTCAAATCTTTTCAATGATGTTTAAATTAGGCTCTCAAACTTAATTTTCACTAATTAAACCCCTAATAAAATTAATTTTACAATTTTTTTTATAAAATTAAAATATAATTTGATATGATGTATAAAAGTTTACTTTTAACTTCATGTTATAATTTAAAAGTTACTTCTCATAAATACTTTATGATAAGAATAAATTAAATGAGTTTAAGTTAAAAGCATTATTTATTTTTCATAAATAATTTGTTATTTTTTTAAAAAAATAGGTTTGTATTACTTATTTATAGGTAAAATTTCTTTGACTTGAAGACAAAGTAAACCAAGATCAATCGTTGAATTAAGAAAATTAATTGTGGACCATTTGATTTAAAATTTATTTGCTTGGTGAGAGGTTTTTAAATTTCAAATCACTTATCTCCCTTCCACAATCATAATTAGATTACTAAAATAATAAATGTATTTTTAAAAAATTTTAAATTCTTTGAAAAAAACACTAAAAATAGTACAAATACGTTATGAACATGTTTTTTGAGTTTTTTTTAAATGTTTTTTGTTATTTTTTATTTTTTTCAAAACATTTTAGAAAACAGAGTAAAAAATTGTATAACAACAACACTCGTTATAAATCCTAAGGCCTTCACCTGGATTAAGGTAAGCAACAACACATTCAAGCATATTTATTCTATACTATTAGGGTTTGTTAGACTTCGATCGATTACAACTCGTCAAGTAGCATGTGTATAACTATTCCCCCTCAATTCTTATGGACGTAACCTGAGAGACCTAACAGAGGTGGTGGATTACATTGACATGATGTTGGGTTGTTAGAGTTATAGACTTAATTTTATAAAAGCTCCAATATTATTTATTCATCAATCAATGTAAGTTAGGCTATTATTTTTATAGTCATTTTATTAATAAAACTTTCGACTATTACCAAAAACAAATCTAGCTAGCACCCAATTCTCAATTTCTTTGTGAGGTTTTTGTTGAAAGACATTTTTGACAGAAGCAGAATAAACCTACGATAGGTTTCCGTAGCTTCACCTGCGTTAGTATTGTGTGGAGTACATGTATTCGTTGAGTTTCAGGCAGTTGAAACCTGTCTTTTGTAAAAGAAAAAAGAGAAAGGAAAAGGAAAGAAAATATGTTCACCAATCAACCAAAATGTATTGATCAGTATGGACATGGTACTCATGAAGCACCTTTGTTGGTCCACTTGTCTTTGAACTTTTCTTTTTTTTGTTAAAATATCTCATCTTGTCCCATCAATGGATTACCTTTTTTTTATTTGTTTGGTATAAAAAGCGGTAGCGTCGGTCTTTCTCCTCCAGTTCTAGTAACCACTAACCAATCAAAATAATTCCAGTTTAATCTTCATACTATGGGTGAGTACCAAAGCTTTCAATTGATGCTTAAGATTTTCATATATTCTCCTTTCTATAACATATTTGGTAGCAAAACCTATGAACTAAAACATATTCGACCCTACATATTATTAATATATTGCTGATACTGCTGTTTTATTACAATCTTGGTATATTTTAGGGAGCGAATGTGCAATTCAACCAGATCCTAATGAAGGATTTATCACAATCCTTAGCATTGACGGTGGAGGAGTGAGAGGCATCATTCCTAGCGAAGTTCTTGGCTATCTCGAATCAATACTCCAGGTTTTGTTGCTCAATGCTTATACACATGCACTCATGTGTTTGTGTGTCTATGTTTTGTGTATGAGGGATATAATAATGTATTTGTAAGTCACATGATTTTTACATGGTATAGGTGAGGTTTTTAACGTCTTTGAATAGTATCCGAAGACACTCACTTCGTGCTCAACTGTTGGCCTAGATATATTATAATGTTCATGCACACTATATATATGACTTTAAAAAGTAGCATTCATCATAATCTCTATTGCTAGAAAATGACTTTATTTCTGCTGATATAGGGGTTGGAGAATGGTAAGGATGTAAGGATCGCAGACTATTTTGACTTCATTGCTGGGACGAGCACAGGAGGCCTCATAACAGCTATGCTTACGGCTCCTAATTCTAAGCAACGACCTATGTTCTCTGCAAAAGAAATTATTGGTTTTTATATGGACGAGAGTAAAAATATCTTTCCAAAAGAATCTACTGATAAGAATAGCCATGATAAAGAAGCAAAGACGAAGTTCAACCTCTCGCATATACCCAATCTTATACCGGATCTTATGGTAGCTATCAAGAACTTGTAAGTAAAATAGATGAGATGATTTTTTTTTCCCGCATTGATCAACAACATACCTAAAAAAAGTGTTTTCTCTAAAAAAATTCAATAGGCATTTGCATGCATATTTAACTAAGATGTGTATTATCTTGTGATAATCTATAGTCTAGAAAGTCTGCTCAGCAGTAGCCTCAGCAACAACCACACAAACATTCTCGATAGCTTCTTAAGGAACATATTGAGTATGAAAAAAATTCCTGAAGCATGCCGTAGAAAGTTTAAGGATTTCATACATCCAAAATATGATGGTGCCGAGCTGCATGGGACCGTCAGGAAACGCTTGGAGAAGGAACTTGTAATCAGTAAGACTGTCACTAATGTGATAATTCCCACATTTGACATCAAGAGTTGTCGGCCAACCATCTTCTCTACCTTAAAGGTCATTCTTCTAGATTTTCTAACAATTTCATACCCATATTCTTAACATATTTATCCAAAGGTTATCTCATATTTTTTTTTTTAATGAAAAAATTATAGGCAAAAAGGGACGTGTCAATGAATCCGCCATTGTCAGATGTTTGTATTGCGACTTCCTCCGCACCGTGTTACTTGCCCCCTTACTATTTCACAACCACCAAGGTTTTCAACTTAGTTGATGGTGGTGTTGCAGCCAATAATCCTGTAAGTTGCTATAACCCTGTAAAAACAAGCATTTGTGTTGAATTAGACATGTTAGTACAGAATCCCATGTCGTTTAGGAGTATGAAGGAAAAATTAATTTATGATTTCCTTTTTTCTGGATTGAATATGGTTTCTATTAATTTAAAATACTTGATAATAACAACGCCTTCTCTCTTCTCACAATGTGGTAATATTACCAGTCTTTGCTAGCTTTATGTGAGGTAATCAAAGAGAGAAAGGTCGATTACAGTAAGGTTCTTCTTCTGTCCCTTGGAACTGGGGAACAAAATGGAAAGGATAAGCTAGAGGTTGGAGATCCTAGCCAGTGGGGCATCCTTAATTGGCTATGGAAAAATGACAAGTGGGGCCACGTGAAGTCCTATCCATTGATTGATATTCTGATGACTTCAGCAGCTGAAATGATTGAGATGTATATGTCCAGCATCTTTCAATCACGTGGTTTAAAAGAAAACTATATTCGTATTCAGGTAACATTGATTATAATTAGTTGGAATTTTCTTAAGTAAGCATTTTATATCAAATATTTTTCTCCATGCCATAAATTATGGCTATGAGTTCTCTATCTATAGATGTTTATTAATTTTTAATATAATTAGTTGAAAAGAACTTTCAATATAAACAAAAAATCTTTTATAAAATTGAAATATAATTTGATATCACGTAAGAAAATTCACTTTTAATTTCGTGTTATAATTAAAAAGTTATTTTTTCTAAATAATTTATGATAAGAATAAATTAAATGAGTTTAAGTTAAAAATATATTTTGTATAAATGACTCAAAACATTAATTTTTTTTTTTCCCAGAAGAGATGCACTACAAGTTAAAAGTTTTAAATTTTTATTAAGTAAGATTTTAAATTAATTTTATAATGAACTGTTCATTTAGTTAAAAATTTATTTCCAACTAAATATATCTATAATTTGTTTTATGAATTGAAAATTAAAAAAATAATTTAAATGAATTTGTAAAAGTCATATCAGACGATACATGAACTTATAAATTCTTATATAATATATATTTTTTAAAAAAATTTATTTATGTCATTTTCATCGAGCAATTAATTTTTATCATAAATTATTTATATAAAAAAGTATTTTTTGTGAAAAGTCATAATTTGAAATTCGTACCAAACTAACTCTATTTTTTATGGTCACAAATGATGTGTTGCTACTTGATCATGCCATCAGGCTGACATGAGTTATGTTGAAGCGGCGTTGGACGACGCACGTGAAGAAAACCTGAAATGTCTCATGAAGATTGGTCAAGATCTGGTGGAAAAGAATGAAGACATACTTACAGAGTATGATTAACATTTAATAATTTGTCTAGGTTTATTTCTGATGAGTTGTTTAGTACGTACCAATACAAACTTATTCATGGATAATTATTGCTACCTCTGGATTCATGATGTGCAGCTTCGCGAAAAGATTGGTAGACATAAGGAAGGCTCGCTCTTCAAAGTAAGTCAGATTCATGGAAATGTTGCTGATGTTGAAGACATGATTTCTGCTATTGACGATGCTATGGAATATTAAAATAAAACTGAAGTGCTAGTATCAGCACTTCTTGCTAGGCTTGTTTGTGAGTTGTGTGGAATGATATAAATTCATGTACACCTTAAAATAACTAGGAAACAAGACTCTCCTCGAGTTTCCTAGAAAAAAGTCTTGATGTGTTGTGCCTTTTTTTTCTTTTCATTTGGAGTGAATTTGCTTGTGTTGTATTTGCGTGGATTGTTGTGTGGAGTGAGAATTTGGTGTGGTTTGTATATTTTATGTTTCATCATAAATATATAGTACTATAAAAACATTATTGTTTACATAAATTAATATTGGTCTTGTAATATCCTAGACACTTATACCAAATGAGTTTATATTGATTATTGAATGCACATATTCAATGTTGATGGGAGAGACCACTAGTAGTGATTTTAAAATACTCAAGGAAGATAAAACACCGTTTTATTTCATAAACAATAAGCTTACATATATTGTTAAGCTTCCAAACACACCATCTATTTCTCTCTAGTGTTTATCTTTTCTATTTCTCACACATAATAACATAAATTTCGCTGTTTATTTGTACACAAATTGAAAATATAAAAAATTAAATTTCAAGTGTGAACACAATGGTTGATGGTAATGTGAAGGCGGTTGGCAATTACGGTTGGTAGCTACTGGTCAATGGTTGGTGGATGCTATCTTTGACCTTAAGCATTGAGTTTACTATAACAAATTCCCCCTTTAAACTTAATTAAAGGATGTTATGTCAAGCATGAACTTCAATCTGATAAATGTCTCTCCCTTTAATGACTTTGTAAAGATATCTGTAACTTGATCATTTGTTTTGCAAGATATGAGTTCAACTTATTTGTTCTTCACATGCTCTTGAATAAAGTGATGACATATACCATATTAAATGACATACATCTGAGTTGTAGCAATATATTTGGCTTCACAATTTGATAACATTACTATCAATTGCATCTTGGATGATCATATGAAAGATGTATCTCCCATAAAAAAGACAAATCTTGTTATGCTTTTCCTTTCATCTAGGTTTCCACCCCAATCATTATTTGAGTAGCCAATAAGATTGAAATTTTTACTTGAAGTATAAAACATACCTTCATTTATTGTTCCTTTGATGTAGCGAAGAATTCTCTTAGCTGCATTCAAGTAAGACCAATTTGGTGTCTCCATATATCTGTTGATAAGTCCTACTCAATAAAGTATATTCGATCTAGTATATGTCAAGTACCTCAAGCTTCCCACTAAACTTTTAAAGTAGGTTGGATCAACATTTTGTACTTTACTCTTCCTTATTTGTACTCTATTTTTAATTGCCATTGATATCGGATTGCAACTTTTCATCTTGAACTTTTCAAGAATATATTTGGCGTAATTGCTTTGGGATACAAAAATCTCATCTTGTTTGTGTGTCACTTCTAAGCTAAGAAAATATGCCATCAAGCCAATGTCTATCATCTCAAACTCTTGAACTATGCTTTTCTTGAAGTCTTCAAACATGGTAGGATTATTGTTAATGAATATCAAGTCATTAACATATAGGCATGTAAATAATGTGTTTCCATCGGGTTTTTTCTTCGCATATATTGCGTGTTCATATGGATATTTTTCAAATCTATTTTCTTGAAAATACCTATCAATTCTGGTATTCTAAGCACACAGAGCTTACTTCAAACCGTAGAGGGCTTTTACTAACTTGTATACTTTGCATTCATTATCGACTTCAACATATCCAAGTGGTTGTTCAATATAGATCTCTTAATCTAGGAAGCTATTCAGAAATGTTGATTACATAACAAGTTGATAAGTCTTTCATCTATGTTGTGCAACTAGTGAGATCCTTAGTCTGATTGTCTCTAGTCAAGCTATAGGAGCAAATACTTCTCCATAATCAATGCCTTCTCTCTATTTATCGCTTTTTATCACTAATCTTGCTTTGTATCTTTTTACTTCACCTTTTACATTCTTCTTTATCTTATAGACCCATTTGACACCAATTGCTTTCTAGTAGACTAATTAGCTTATATGTATCATTCTTCTCAATCGCATGTATTTCTTTATCCATTGCTTCTTTTCATTTCTCTTATGTGATAGCTTCATTGAAGCTAAGTGGGTCACTATCTATAAAATAGAGTTGTATTTTTCATGACTTGAGTGGCATCATATAAATCTTCTAGATTCCTCATCCTTCCTGGTTCTTCTTATGAGGATGTTAATGGTAATGTTGATGATGACCCTAACGTGTTTCTCCTATTGAATATAAGAAATTTGTGTACCGGAGTTTGTGGCTCACATGTTGGTAATATTGGACCTTCTATAAGTACTTTCAGTACTTTGATTTCATCTTTAAGGATCAAATCAATACTAATCCATTTAACTCTTTCTTTATCATCATTTTATTGCCAAGTTTTATCTTCTTCAAAGATAGCATCTTTACTCATAATCACATTTTTTGTGATGGGATTAAACAACTTATATCATATTGACAGGATAAAAAATTGATGTCTTATCTCAAGTGTAGAAGTGTTGAAGTAATAACAAATCCAGTAAGATCGGGGTCGAATCACAGAGACGTGAACTATATAAAATTATAAACAACAAATGAAAAGGAGTTGAAGAGAACTTTTGAGATGTGATATTGATGTGAGTATTAATCAAATATAAAATAATTATCAAGGTTAGAGGATCCACTAATGATATTTCAAATAAGTGTAGTATAAACTCTTTTTATTACTCAACTGGAAACCACGCGCAAAGGAGGTTCCAATTGGATTATAAATTATTAACATGATTATATTAATTATCTTATTTGAGTAATGCCAATACTTGTAAATGTGGTGAGGTATTCATGGTGATAACTTATGTTAACAACAAACTAAGTTTCTTTCGTAGCATAGGTGTCGGTTATACCATATAGTTGGGCTATGAAAGTGCCAAGTATTTGTTGTACCAAGGGTTGTTCAACACAAATCTAGATTAACCATTTAATAAGCAAGGTATTAAGAGTGAGTAAATAATAATATAAAACATGATAGTATCAAACATTAAAGTCCATGTTGAGTTTACACTATTCTTATTCTTACACCATTAGTGTAACCTTTTCACCTTGACATAATAAACTTAGGTGAACATTATGAATAAGAGAAACATAGATAAACAAGATAAGAACATAATTATATAAGTATAGTAAAGGAAATAAAAAGCATAAACAAGAGATTAAGGAAAATATAACATGAAATAAAACTTGAACATTACAAAATACAAAGAAAAAAAGCAAGAATATGATCTTGATCTCAAAACCAAGATGCCTAAATGCATGGCAAATGCCTCCTTTTATAGGTCAAAATTCAGAACTATTGATTTGATGAATAGTTGTTGAGTGGGTGGCCACCTCTTGACTTGATAACAATCCTTATCTTCTTAACTGCCGAAAACATCATTTCTAACATCAGAATTTGAATAGATAGTCTCGATGACAGTTATGGGAAATTGTCTCATCTTTCCAACAAAATAAGAATGAGGTCATTTGGACTTCTAGAACTTGAGATATGAGCTGAACACTGAGCAATTTCTGGGCTGCAGGACATATTCCGACATCTCTTTTGTTGCTACAATTTGAGATTGAAAACAACCATTTTGAATCTTGGACTCCTCATGAAAGTTTTAGGCCTGTGTCTTAAATTTTCATCCATATAAACCAGACCTAAATCCAAGTTCTACAGCTACAGTGATGATCCAATAACAGAATGGTGTTCCAGTTTGAATTGTATCAGTATCTCTTCTCCAAGCTTAGCCCTTTATTTGTCTTCTCAATTTCAATAGTTAAACAAATCAATCAATCATTTGAATTATGAAACATACCTGCATTTGAAATGAGTAGTTACCATAACTTAAAGATATCTTATATTATCAAACTTGTTATTATAAAACATGCTTAAGTTAGGGAATTTAATGATACTTTAAGTGCAATATGATGATATAAAACATTGATAAAAATATATTTTTAAGTACTAATTACATATTCTTTTATCTCCATATCAGACAAAGATGCATTTCTCCCTTTTATCATCAAATTTAATTCTTCTTGCATATGGGATCTTTACACGGGCCACATAACCAAAGACTCGAAGATGAGTAACACTTGGTTTATGACCACCTCATGGTTCTTCTGGAGTGACAACATGCAAACTTTCAGTTAGGCAGATTTAGTAGATACATTGCACATGATACAACTTTAGCCTAGTATTGTTTAGGTAGCTTCTTTGCTTTGAGTAGACTTTTTTTCATATCAAGAATAATGTGATGATTTCTCTTAGCTACATCATTCAATTGTGGTGTATAGATTATATAATATTGTCTGATGTCTTGTTGTGTACAAAAAGCTTCAAAGTCATTTGATGTATATTCTCAACCTTGATCAAAACTTACAGTTCTGATGTTATACCCACTTTGCTTCTCAATAATTGCTTAAAAATATTTAAAACAATTTAAAACTTTTGGCTTTCTCTTTAGAAAGTATACTTATGTGTTTCTACTATAATAATTGTCGCACGTCAAAAAAAAATCCGCGCGGCGTCGGCATGGCGATTTTTCTTTGTTGTTGCGTTTTGCTTGAATTGATTCGTTGAAGTCGCCACCTAGTAATTTATTGAAGGCTACTAGGAAACTGGCTATGTTGGTCTTGTCAGGGATCGTGGGTAAGGGACTGGTTGTAGTTAGGAAAGATATTAGCACCCCTAACACACCCTACCTAAGGTAAGCTGCTTAGCGAATTTGACGTGTTAAAGAAGTTTTAATAATTATCTTTTCATTGGATATTAGAAATACAACTTACGTATAAGTTAATAATTCTTGACCGTGATCCAATCAAAATATTAAATTCTTCTTTAATCCTTGCAATTTTATCATAAAAAAATATATACAAAAATAAAATAAATACAAATACACACATTCACTTTTACTATATTTTTGTTTCTTTTCTTTTTTTTTTTCTTCTTTTTTTTTGTTCTTTTTGTACATCACATTACAAACTACAAATTCAAAACAACTAAACAAAAATTACATTAATCAATTTAAAATTTACAAAATAGTCCCTAAAACTCCAGAAATTGCAGGGAAGTCCTTCTGAAATCATGGGAACAGTAGTGGAACACTAGCAGCGCATGGATTCACGCGCTGCCACCATAAAAAATACCCAGCAACCAGGGGGGTCTGGATCGACTTCTTCCCCCTCTTCCTTTCTTTGCCCGAGGTGAGGACCACCATTACCTGTAACAAAAGAATAAAACGCACAAACAGTAGGTTTGAATTTTTCTTTCTCCTTCCCAGATCTGTTCTCAACTCTTTCCCTTCTTTAGATCTGCTTTATTTATGCTTGGTCTCTATCTTTTGGAAGCTGTTGTCTACCTCGGGGTCGGGTGAAGAAGCTAGGAGGCGGTGGCTTGCTTCTATTGAGGCCGTTGAGGATGGCGCTGCTGCGCCTTCTTTTGGTTTTATGTTCTTCCCTTCTGCCGGTGGTGGACAGTTCTGAGGTGGAGGGGCTCGGCACGGGACTCCTGCTGCTACTGTGTGGCTTGATGGTGGGAGATCGGAGAGCTTGAGAGAGAGGGGCTCTCAGGTGAAGAAGGAGATGGGGCGGTGTGGCTGTGGCTGTGGCTGCTGTGTTTTGTGTGATGTGAGGTTGTGAGCGGCGGCTTGGAGAAAAAAAATCCACACCGGGGGAAGGGGGCAGTAGGCTTCTTCAACGGGTGGCTGATTGGCGTTTGGTGAGGGAACGACTGAGAGGGAAGATCTGATGCTGGCTTTGTGTTGATAAGAGGGAGAGGGGACTGTGTATGGCCTCTAGCTCAAGGGAGAAGAAACCAAATCAAGGGGGCGCCGTCGCCGACTAGTTTTCTCTGGTTTTGGGAGAGTGAGGGGGAAGAGAAGGAGAAGCTGGCGATGAGAGGAAAGAGATCAAGGTTGTTCTGTTTTTGGCTGCAACCAAGAAAGGGGTGAGGTGAAAATGAAGGCCGGTTCTGGAGATGGGTGAAGGAGAAGAAACCAACGGGTTTCAAACCGAGGGGCTGATTCGGTGGTGCTGCTTGTTGAGAGGAGGAGAAGGGGGTAGCAGCCGGTTGAGGGAGAAAAAAAAATCAAAAAGGGGGGTCTCCAAGCCTGGCGGCTGCCTTGGGTAGGGAAGAAGAAAAGTTCATTTTTTAGGGTTCTATCTTTTGTGTTTCCTCCCCTCTCAAAGTTCAAAATTAAAACCCCCTTTTTTGAGTTGAAAACCAGTATTTATAGGCAAAAAATATTGCTAGGTTTCTCAACTTGGTCCCTCAACTTTTTTAAGGAATATTCCAAAAATATAAAAATTTTATTTTTAAGGAATTCGTCTTTATTCACTATTAACATTTGGATAAAGAAATCCCAAAGAGCTTAATATCCAAAATATTATTTGGAATAATTTGCTATTATTCACAGTTAATATTTGGATAAAGAAACCTCAAGTGATTAATATTGAAAATATTTTTTCTAGGAATAATAAGTTTATCTTTTAATAATATAAGGACAAAGAAACCTATGAAAGGTAAATGCCCAAAATATTATTGAGATTAATAAAACTTATTCATTTTTAACATAAGGGTAGATTTGTGCCCAAAATGTTATTTAGAACAATTTAATTACACATCTTTGAAAGAAGCCTCAATTATAATTAGGGACATTTCAATTTTTGTTTCACAGTTTATAAGTCATGAAAGTATGAAATACTAAGGCAAAAACAAGCTTTTAAAGCATCTTGAATTTCCTTAGATTTCTAACTTAGTTTTTTTGTTTCTCTTCCTTGCGATTCACGAGTCGCGAATACTTGAAATACTAAGGTAAAAATGAGCTTTTAAGCACATTGAATCTCCTTAGATTTCTATCTTAGTTGTCTCTTAATTCATAGGTTATAAATTTATTTCAAATCAAACACGGATTTCAAGAGATTTGCATCGATTCTCTTTGACAGTATATAGACATATCTAAATGTATGATCCATATTGTTCAACGGTTCTTTCTTGACTTTGAACCCAAGTTCATTCATCATAGCAAACTCATCCTAAAAAAAATGATTAGAGAACACCAACACCATAGCAATTATAAGGCAAACCAAACACCAAGCAACTTAACTTAGGTAGAGCGTACTAAGGGTGCTAAAACCTTCCCTTTACAAAACCAGTCCCTTGTCTTAGAATCTCTAAAGACCAGTTAAGGTTCCTAGTGACCATAATACTAGGTGGTGACTCCTTTATTCACAAAACAAAAACCCTGACATCATTTCCCTGCTTCGGGAAGGGTCGCCGCGACAACACGCTCTTATGAAGGTGCGACACCTTTAACTATCTTCTTTCTTGCTAGTATCTTTAGACTTGTAAAATTCAAATGTCTAAGTCTTAGATGTTAGAACCACTCTTCATTGTTGGAGATAACACTCAAACACTTTATTGTGTGATATTATATGTTTATAGAAAACATCCTTTTCTTGGACATCTTCACAAAATGAATTAATCTCTCATTGTAGTCCTTGATTATTAGATAAAAATTCTTCATGAAAAGAGTGTAACCTTTCTCTAGAAGTTGACCTGCACTCAATATATTGTGGTTTATAGTTGAAATATAGTAAACATCTACGATGTATCCATGATCATCACTCTTCAATCTAATTGGAATGTTACTTTTACCTTTTACTAGAACTTTTGAGGTATCTTTGAAGGTGATTTGTCCTTGTACATGGTTTCATCTAGATCACCAAATAGATTTTATTGTCCATACATGTGATTGTTGGCTTCAGAATCTAGATACCATACATTCTCTTAATTCTCACCTAGTCCTTGTTGGACAAATAATGCAGCTGGTCTTTTTATGGTGGTATATCCACGTTAAAGTCTCCCTTTGCTTATATTTATCTTTTTTAAGGGATAATTTTGATTGTAAAGCATGCTAAATTGCCTTATCTCCATTTCGTTTCACAATATTTTGTTCATGAGCTTGTAAATAACCTATAAGCTCATCACCCACCATCAACTTGTCCACTTCTTTGGACTCTTCAACAGTGATAACAATAAAATCAAATTTTGAATATAAGGATCTTAAAATGTTCTTAGTAATCTAAGCATATGTGAGGGGTTCTCCATTTCTTCTTATATGATTGACTATCACCATGATTCTTGTGTGATAATTAGAAATAGATTCTAAGCACTTTATTTGTAGTAATTCAAATTCACCTCGTGAAGATTGGAGAAAAATCTTCTTTATTTTGTCAGCACCTTTGTATTTCTATTGGAGAGCCTCCTATATTTCTTTTGATGATAATGTAAAATGTGGCTTCATCAAGACCTAGATAAATGATGGTCTTTACTTTGTTATCTTTTTTTCTATTGGCTTTAAAGACTTGCTTTTGTGCCTCTTTAGAGAATCTTCTACTTCTTTGAAAACTGGTTCATCATAACTGTTGTTACTCATTTTTGGACCGCACGTTCTAGAGACGGTGTATACCTCTTTTGAACTGAGTGTAGAAGTTTAGCTCATGTTTTCTGGAAGATTGACAAAAATAGAGAAAGAAATATTTTTTTCAAAACCCTGTTCGAGCTGTTTTCTGCTCTCTTTGTTTTGTTGTCAAAATCGCCTGGTTTCTTAGATTGACTAGGAGTCTTCATAATGCTAAATTCATTCCTTTCTTATCTTGTTTTTAAGATTAGATAAAACCTTTAGAATTTTAATTTTTTTTAAAAAAATTGATTATGTTGTTGTCGTAATTTTTTATTCCAACATAGACTCTGATTCTGACTTGGTTTCATACGATATTTAACCAACCAGATTGTTGTCAGATTCTGTTCACTAAAATTTTTTTATCTCACTTTGAATCCTTCATTAAAGTTGTATTCTGGGATGCGTAGATGAATTTGGGCTTTTGAATTGCTTGATTTTGATATCAGAAGCTCAAGATATTCTCATTTGAAATCTAGCATGAAAGCATAGAATCTTGCCGCGAAAAGGTTTCCAATGGAGTTTGGTTACAATTCTGTTCTTCAAAATGAATTTATCTCACTTTGAATCCTTCATAAAAGTTGTAGACCTGTACGTGATTAGTACTTAAAAGTGTATTTTTATCAAGGTTTTATATCATCATTTTGCACTTGAAGTATTAATAACTCCTTAACTAAAGCATGTTTTATAATAACATACCTAATAATATAAGATACCTTTAATTTATGGTAAATATTCATCTTAAATGCAGGCCTATCACATAAATGAAAGGATTGATTGATGAGTTTAAGTATTGAAATTGAAAGGACAAAGACAGGGCCAAGCTTAGAAAAGAGATGTTGGTGCAGTCCAAACTGGAACACTGTTCAGTAATTGGGTCATATCTCAAGTTCTAGATGTATAAATGATCTTAATTTTTTGGACAGATTTGGTAAGACATACGCCTACAACTTTCATGTGGAGTCCAAGATTTAAAAAGGCCGTTTTCAAGTCCAAATTATAGTAACAACAGAGAAGTCTAAATCTGTCCTGCAGCCCAGACACTGTTTAGTGTTCAACCCATATCTTGAGTTCTAGAAGTTCAAATTACCTCAAATATTTTTATTTTCTAGAAAGATAAGACAATTTTCTAGAACTTTCATGAGTACAGGTGGTTCCAGTTCTGATGTTAACAATGACGTTTTATTTAGACAAGAAGATAAGAATTTTCACCAAGTCAAGAATTGGCCACCTACTCAACAATTAGTCATCAAATCAATAGTTCCAAATTTTGGCCTATAAAAAAAGGGATTTGCCATGCATTTAGGCATCTTGGTGTTCAAATCAAGATCATGCTCTTTCTTTGTATTTTGTAATGTTTAAGTTTTATTCGATGTTATATTAATCACTTGTTTATGCTTTTCATTTCCTTTCTTTTATTTATATAATTATGTTCTTATCTTGTTTATTTATGTTTCTTTATTTCATTATGTTTAGATAAATCTATTATGTCAAGGTGAAAAGGTTATACTAATGGTATAAGAATAAGTATAGTATAAACTTAACATCGACTTTAATACTTGATACTAACATGTTTTATATTTCTTATCTTGCTCACTCTTAATACCTTGCTTGTTAAATGGTTAATCTAGATTTGTGTTGAACAACCCTTGGTACAACAAATGCTTGGCACTTTCATAGCCCAACCATATGGTATAACCTACATCTGTGCTATGAAAGGAACTTGATTTGTTGTTAACATAAGTTATCACCATGAATACCTGATAATATTTACAAGTATTAGCATTACTCGAACAAGATAATTAATGTAATCAGGTTAACAATTATAATTTGATTGGAACCTCCTTTGTGTGTGGTTTTCAGTTGAGTAATAAGAGTTCATACTATACATGTTTGAAGTACCATTAGTGGATCCTCTAACCTTGATATTTGTTTTTATTATTGTTTAATCCTCACATTAATCTTACATCTCAAAGTCCTCTTTATTATTACTATTACTATTATTGTTATTATTATTACTACTACTACTAATTATTATTAGTATTGTTATTATTGTTGTTGTTGTTGTTGTTGTTGTTGTTTATAATTTATATAGTTAATCTCCCTATGGTTCGACCCCGGTCTTGCCGGGTTATTTATTACTTTGACACTCCTGCACTTGAGAGAAGACATCAATCTTTTGGTTGTGTCAATACACGTAGATGAATTTGGGTTTTAGAAATGCCTGATTTCGATACTAGAAGCTCAAGATATTCTCGTTTGAATATCTAACATGAAAGCAGAGAATCCTGTCGTGAGAAGGATCCTGACTTGAGTTTGCTAATCTGATTCAAGGGACCCAATTTAATGTTTCAAGAATTTATCAGGTTAATTAAAGACCAATTTTAAACTTTGGAAAGTAATTGGTTTCATTGAAGGAATTGAAAAAATAGGGATTGGATCAGAAAATGTCATAATAATGTCTGGCTAATATCAAGAAAGCAATATATCAACAAGATAATTAATGAATCATATATAATTACTGCAATATAAAATATCATAGATATATGATTTGATTCATGCTGGTTATGGAAAATAATCACTACAAAATAAAATACCATATATATAGGATTTGTTGGTGTTGGTTATAGAAGATAATCTCTGCAATAATTATTGCAATATTTCCTTGAATGGCACGTGTAGAGATTTTCTATATAAGTGAACCTCCAGTCATATGTAAAGGGAAGGGGCAGAAGATAAGAAAATGCAAGGAAAATACAAAAAAAAAAAAAAAAAAACTTAACCCTATCCTCTCTAGCAAAGAAGTTGTAGCCACCCTCTCATCTTTCTTTGAAAAAAAAAAAATAAAAAGGAGCAACCACCCCACTCCCTTTAAAAAGAAACCAGAGAATCATCTCTTAGAAAAAAAGACACCACCTCCCCGTCTCTTCCTTCTCTCTCGCCAAAACCAGTATGCCTTGATCGACCTCTACTGTTTTCTCCATCCCCCCCCCCTCTTTGTTACATAGCCTCCTATCCTTCCTCCTTTGCTGCTGCCTTCCCCAGCAAACCTTGAGACCCAGCGCTCTCCCTCTCACAGCCGTCACTGCCACTTCCCCTTTTCTCAACCAAAACTTTCCCTTTGCACAGAAGCCTCCTTTCTCCCTTCATCCGCAGACTCTCCCCTCCCTTTTCTCTACACAGAAGTCATCTCTCATTTCCCTTTTCCAGTCAGCCATTTCAGTTCCTTTCTTCTCCCTCTCCCCGCTATACGACCAATCTTGTCTCTGCACCAACAGCTGATTCCGATCATTTATATCTCTTATTCTCTGCATTGGGAGCAAGAACCAGCAGGGGTGCTGTCATTACTAGTCATCTTTGAGCACGCAAGCCAGCAGCAGCAGAGGGGATTTTCACTTCGCCACAAGCTACTCCTCTAGTAGCATCCTTCTCTTCCCTGCAGAGGTGGCACTGATTGTAGCAACACCAAAAGGCCACCATTGAGAAAATCATCTTTCAACCAGCAAACCTGTCTCCACCAGAAATAGCGAGCTGGGTCATCCTTCATGAGCAGCGCCCAGTCGTCTCCCTCCACTTCCCTCTAGTCACTACTTCACAGGTAAGTCCTTCTTTCTCTGTTTTTGCCAAATTAATCACACTGCCACTGTAGCATGCATATGCATGCAGCTGTGGCATAACCGGTTACTGGTTTGGGCCAGTAACCGGGTTGGGTTGTTTTCTTGCAAACTTTGAGAATATATGCACATGGTTTGTTGTCTTTAATTGCGATTTAATTGTGATGCTTGTGTTTTGGACATAAACAAATGTTTTCTTGTGTGTTGCATACAACCAATACCCTAACGTATTTTGAATTTTCTCTTAAAAAAATAAATGTTTGAAGTTTAAAACAAAATGTGTTTTAGCATGATTTCTTAAACACATAAAAAAATTATTTTCTTGCATTCTAGATTTTACAACATGTTTGTAAAACTCCAAAGGGTATTGGCCAATATTCTAAAAAAATATAAAAACCTTATTTTATGGGGAATTCATCTATTATTCACTATTAATGTTTGGATAAAGAAATCCCTAAGGGATGAATATCCAAAAAATTATTGGGAATAATTTATTATTATTCGCTATTATGTTTGGATAAAGAAACCCAAATGGTTAATATCTAAAATATTTTTCTAGAAATAATAAGTCTCCACACATCCTAGAAAGAAGTCTTGATTATAATCGAGGATATTTTAATTTTTTTTACTCGGTTTACGAGCTGTGAGAGTATAAAACACTAAGGCAAAAATAGGTTTTTAAAGGGCCTTAGATTTCTAAATTTTTATCTCTCTTCCTTGCGATTTACGAGTTGTAAACTTTTGAAATACTAAGGGAAAAATGAGCTTTTAAAGCATATGGAATCTCCTTGGATTTCTATCATAATAAATTTAGTTTGAATCAAACCTAGAAAAATTGATGAGATTAGAAAACACCAACACCATAACAATTATAAAGCAAACCAAACACCAAGCAGCTTACCTTAGGTAGGGCGTATTAGGGGTGCTAATACCTTCTCTTTACGTAACCAGTTCCTTGCCTTAAAATCTCTAAAAGACCAGTTAGGGTTCCTAGTAACCAAAATACTAGGTGGTGACTCCCTTATTCACAAAATAAAAAAAATAAAAAACTAAAATCAATTGAGGGTCGCCGCTCCGCCACAAAGGTGCGTTAATAACCACATTCCACAATCTCTGCACATTCTTATGAGCTAAGAACTGCCTTTAATCTGATACACCAATTATCATAGTTATCTTTGGTTAGTTTCTGAATGAGTGTTTGTGCATTTTTTTATAGTCATTTTATTATTTAAATGACTATATCACCTTCTAAGAGTTGAATTTAGAAAAACACTAGCACCACAGATAAATCCAAAATGGTCAAAATAATAGAAAATTGATCTGACTTGGTTGAAAATAGGTCAAAAATGGGTTGAACCAGTCAAAAAACTAATTCTAGATGTCAGTCAATTCTCTAGGGTTGAACTGGGGATATTCCAAAAATATTCTTTTAGCACAGCTTGATGGCTTGGCTAAACAGCTTGGTGACTTGGGTTATGGCTTCACTTGGTTGGCTCGACTCAGCTTAAATATGGCATGCGTGTGGCTCAATCGTCTTCTTTCTCTAGGCGCGTGGGTAATAGTGGCAGATCTCAGGAGGTGCGTGTGGCACAACACTAGCTTTGATGGGGCTGATTTTTGCACTATTGAGTTTTTAGTGATGAACCCTACACTATGAAATGATCAAAATATGTTTTTGACAACTTTGAAAATTTAGGTGTATATAAAAAACTCCTCTGTTTGACGAACAAGGCTTTGATACTAGTTGTTGATGGGAGAGACCACTAGTGGCTTTGAAATACTTTGGGGAGATAAAACACAATGTTTTATTTCATAAACAAGAAGCTTATTAAGCTCTCAAACACATCTTCTCTTTCTCTCTAGTATTTCTCTTTTATATTTCTTACACATAATAACATAAATTTAGTTGTTTATTTATACACAAATTAAAAATATGAAAAATCAGATTTTAAGTGTAAAACACAAATTGTTGGTGGTAGTGTGAAGACGGTTGATAACTGTGATTAGTGGCTACTAGCTGCTATCCTTGATCTTCTGAATTAAGTTAACTACAACATTCAAGGGAGCTTCCATGGAAGATGGGTTTATGCTGGAGCTATCTTCTTGAAATCTTAGTAAAGAATGGTTACGGAAACAAGCATTCCTGAAGCTAAGCCAATAACATAACTTCAATTTTCAACAACATTTCAGGCTTCATATAAATGCATAAGTTTACTGCTAAAATTGTAAACAAAGTAGCCAAAAATATCATATATTTGGTACTTATTAATTTGTAAAATGTCCTTAAATCTTGTTGTGGTCCACTCTCATCCCCATTCTTACACGAGAATTGCATTGAACTACCTAATTTTTCCGCCCGAGTAATATTTCCTTCTGTTCACATTTCTAAATCACCCTTACTTTTGCTATATAGGACGGAGAAGAGCTGGTCCATTCTCAAAGAGTGGACAAGAAGTCAACAATCTCATGGGGCTGGGATTTATTAATTTGTCATATGTCCATAAATCTTCCAGCGGTCCACTCACATCCTCACTCTTACACGGAGCTTAGCATGTTTTTAGAAGACTGGCCTGCTCAATTTGATAGTCAGCCGACATGAGATCTGCTCAGGTCAAGTCACTAAAAAAAGGAATCAAAATACATCGTTTTGATAAAAAAAAACTCAAAGCTTGATCATTAATCTGTGATCTGAGTCTCAGGCTGAATCGATCTTTGGATTTGGTTTTATAAATATTTTGTTTTGCATGACCTACTTAACTTACTAGAGTTACAAATGAAAAGATTGATCGAACTCGTGGGAGGAAAGACAATACCAGATGAGTACAAATCGTTGGTATCAACTACTTGCTTTGGTCCCCTCCTCCGATATGAATTCTTCCGCCTTTTGAGTAAATATTTCCTGCTTTTCACATTGACAAATAAGCCTTGGTTTTTCTATATAAGATGGAGAAGAGCTGGTGCTTTCTCTTCAAGTGGTAAAGAGGCAGCTACGTACACTTCCTAACAAGCTCAAGTTTCAGTTCTAGATGGCAACCCGCAGTGAGCACTTGTGTAATTTGCATTCATGCATGCTCGAGCATTTCAAATATTCCTAACTAAAATCTTTTGTTTGAGAAATCCTATAACTTCTGCAATATTGACATTAACAAGTATTAATCTTGTTGCTATTGTTGTACGTGTTCTTATTTTACTTTTAAAAAATGTAGGCAATACAATGTTTGTGAATGGATCGGATGAAGAACTTATCACCATTCTTAGTATTGATGGTGGGGGAGTGAGAGGCATCATTCCTGGCACAGTCCTTGCCTTTCTCGAATCAAAGCTCCAGGTTGGTTGGTTGCTAGCCTTATTCTCGTCGTAGATCAACAAAGCACTGCAATCATCAAAATCATAAATGTTAAATATGGAGACTAATTCAACTTAATTTATTTATCTAATTTCGTAGGAGTTGGATCCTGAAAACAAAGATGTGAGGATTGCAGATTATTTTGACTACATTGCTGGAACTAGCACGGGAGGGCTTATAGCAGCTATGATTACTGCACCAAATGATCAGAAACGACCTTTGTTTGCTGCAAAAGATATCAACGACTTTTATCATAAAAATGCTGCTGTTATATTTCCTCAGAAAACCGAGCCTGACGTTGAAACTCTTCTGGGAGAATTGGTTACCACGCTAAAAGAAAGTAGCCAAATCCCAAATGCTGCAAAAGACACTGCAAAGTTTAACCTCGAGGAGTCGGAGCAAATTCTTCAGTTCGTCGAAACGTTAGTACTTGTTTGTTAATTTGATTTCCAGATGGAAAAACTGACACTTGCTTATTACCTCATGTTAACAGGTACAATGGCAAGAACTCAGGTGACAAATTGATGAGGCCTAGCTTTCCAGATATCATCCGGTCCATCTGGTCTCTTATATTAACGTTGCGGTATCCCCGGTATGATGGCGGTCCTCTGCGTGACATAATCCAGAAATTATTGAAAGAGACAATGCTCTCTGAGAGTCTGACTAATGTGATAATTCCTTCTTTTGATATCAAGCTTCTACAGCCAACAGTTTTCTGCACATCAAAGGTTATTCTTCTTGATTCTGTGGTAAAATATAGGAAAATTATTCGTCAAGAGCAAGCTGTGGCGATGCTACTGAATAACAGAGGAATTCTGTGTAAATTGTTCACACGTAATTTCAAAAAAAAAAAAAAAACGTTTATTATCATCGTTTTGTAGAAAATACACCGCTAATTGGTAATTTCATGATACCATTTTCTAGTTTATATGAGGTCATTGGGTTAATTTGCTTGTCATTTTGTGTCGAAAATGATTTTATTTTAATTTTATCTTTAAAAAAATATTTTTAAAAATTCACTATGCTAAGCACGTCAACTTAATTATAAATTAATCAATTAGAACATTTTAATTTAACTAACTCAATATTAAAATATTTAAATTAAAGTTCAAGCCATGATGGATTTGTCATGTCAACTAGATGTGCATGTCAATTCTCCACAATTCCTAAACAGGCAACATCGCCTTGTCTGCTAATCATTTGTCCATATATATATACTTTGGAAAATGTAACAGTAATCAATAATGGCTTGATGTGTTTTAAATTTTTTTGTCAAAATCAAAAGGCAACTGGGTATATAATGACATGCCATCATCCTTTCTGATGAAAAAATGCAGGCAAAGCATGAGAAGTCAATGGATGTTCAGCTATCAGAAGTATGTCTTGGGTCGTCTGCAGCACCAACTTTCCTTCCTCCTCGCTATTTTTCAACTACCACCGAGCTCAAACAGGTTTGTCATGGCGCGAGTATATTTGATCGTCACCCTCCTCGTACTCTTAAAACTTCCAGGGAATACAACCTGGTTGATGGGGGCGTTGCAGTTAACAATCCTGTAAGTCACAGTTTATGTAACCTTGTTCAATGTATATTATCAATCTTCAATGAATTTGAAGGAGATAGTCAATTGCTTTTGACAATGTTTTTATCAGACCTTTCTGGCTATATGTGAGGCGATGAAAGAAAAGAAAATCAATGCTCGTAAACTCCTTGTTCTTTCCCTTGGTACTGGATCATCAAAAGGAACTAACAAGCTCGAGGTTGGAAGCCCTGACACCGCATGGGGACTCGTCAAGTGGTTTTTTGGACCTGAACAATCTCGCCCATTGACTGATGTCTTGATGGCAGGATCGAATGAGATGGTTGAGATATATACATCCAGTTTCTTTCAGTTCTCTGGTTTAGAAGACAACTATATCCGCATTCAGGTACTTACAACCCACCTTCCTTTCCGTATGAAGCTCCACAGGTAGTAGCTACAATTGTTCATGTGTTTTCTATGATGCCAAATTCATAATCAAAGATGTTGCAATGCTTGAATGAATGATTGACATTGTCTAATGGAAACTAAATGATCATACATTTTCCTTGAATGTAACCAGGTCGATAACTTGACATATGCCGAAGCCTCGATGGACAACTCGAGCAAAGAAAACCTTGACAATCTCGAGAAGATTGGTAAAGAGCTAGTGGAAGCTAATAAAGAAAAGCTCATTAAGTAAGGGAAAGATACTTGCTTCTTGGCTTTGCTGTTTCTCTGCTGATCATTAGTTCTTAATTAATTAGTGTAATTTATAGCTATTTATGCACTGTTGTTCTGCAGGCTTGCAGAAAGATTGTCCGCCATAAGACATGCTAGCCGATCAAGTCTTTCTGGATGATATTTTGTCCAGTACATAGGATGTTGCTGACACCAGACACCCGTTATTAGTTCCATTAGTTTTCAACTTGGAAAATAAGAAAAAAGAGGAAAAAAAAAAAAGGCCCTGTAATTCTAGGCTAATATCAGAATAAAGTCAGAGAGCATATATATGGCTTCTCTATAACCAGCTGTCTAGAAGGATTTGCAACCAACTTCAACTTCAGAGATTGACTCTTCAGGCCAGGTTGCTTCTTCATCAGCTGTAGTACGTAATAGTATTTATAGAAGAATAAGAAAATAAGCTATATATGTTATATAAGAAATAATTTGTAGTAAAATAAATATGTCCACCAAGAGATGGCATTTGGCTCGAGCTGTATGAGCTAGGGTTGGGATCTGGGCAGTGATCCTAAGGTTATTCGAGTTGTGTACTGTCTATTGTAATACATAAATAAAGCAGCAACATCTGAAAATAGGTCTGAGTTTTTATGTCGTTGAAGAATGAGATTGGAAATACTAGCGATGCATGCAAAGAAGCTCGCTCTGTCTGTGTGTGAGGATACAACTTCTATGCTAAACTGCTAATATGAACAATAGATCATTGGGGATAACTCCATAACTAGAGGATTTGCAAGCAAAGAAAACTTCAGAGTACACTGACACATCAAGCCAGACTTCTGAGTGATAGAGTAGTGTACTCTGTATGGAGTATAATAACCCATATCAAAGAATACCATAAGGAACGAAAGCTGCTCTTGAATTGTGATAGAGGGGTAGGATTTGAGCAGTTATGTCTCAAGTTTGACCAGTGGATTCTCTATTGTACCAAGAAAAGAGAAAAGGAAGAAACAAAGCAGCAGCATTCATAAAAGTTCGACATGTAGATTCTCCGCTTCACCAAGAAACCAAGAAGAAGGTAGGAAGAAATAAAATTAAAGCCTCCGAGCTTCCATTTTGTGCAACAATTAGCAGATTGTCGCCATTAGTAATCTACAAGAAGAAGCTTGTAATGAATATTTGGATTGTTCAAGTAAATAATGAACCTATGGATAGCTCTAAACTTAGCTAAATATAATTAGACTTGTTTGATCTTATTATAGGGTGTTTTGGGGCTTACAACTGCTCTTAGCTAAACTTAAAGAGAAAATGAACCTAAAACTTCTTCAAAACAGTCATCCAGTTCAACGCAGCTTGAGTAGAATCTTTTCTATGCATATTGCGCATAAACAACTTTGCAAACACTAAAACAGGTCATAGAACATTAATCGGCAACAAAACAAACATTGCCTGCAAGTTCCAAACCATGGTATCCAGACACTGGTGGAATTTATGGCTTGAATTGAATAATGAGGTGGCTTGAATTGATTGGTTGATTTAATTAAGTAAATAGAGTTACAATACATTGCCTCTCACAAGAAATAGAATAAGATTTGAACTTCGGCTTGGCACTTGTTTCTTAGCAGGATATGAACTTGTGTAACCTAGCTTTGATCATTTATTCTACACACACCTAGGCTGAAGAAATTATATAGCAGAAAACGACAGTATCTTCTTGAGGCAGCCATCTTTGTAATTTCATCAACAAAATTAGTGAGGTTTTTTCTTGCAAGTTATTTCTAAGTATATCCAGGTTTTTGGATAACAAGATATTTGAATGTGTGGCTGATTGATTAGCATTTGCAATCCCTAATATTTGATTGCGAAGTTTGATTCAAATAAGTTAAATTTTTGTATCCCTTCTGTTTTTGTGTCAAAATTGTTTTAAGCAAGAATTTCATATTTCCCAGCAACGGAGCTCTTATATACACAACAGGGATTAAGGTTGCAAATGACAAGATGAGCATTGCTTTACAAGTTCAAATGAAAAACTACATGGTTGCAAAAGATAAAGCTTGCAACACTTAATTATGTGAAATACATCTAAGACATTATGTTGATCATGCACTTCAGTTCTCTATTATTTGACCACAATCTTCAACAATAACAGTTTCCTTTGTTGTCCCACTATTGGACCCTACCTTCTCCATTTCCTGAACAACACCATAGCCATCTACAATTTTCCCAAAAACAACATGTTTCCCATCAAGCCATGAGGTCTTCTCAGTGCAAATGAAGAATTGGGAACCATTAGTGTTCGGTCCAGAATTTGCCATTGATAAAACACCAGGCCCTGTATGCTTCAGCTTAAAGTTCTCATCTGCAAACTTTGCTCCATAGATTGATTCTCCTCCAGTTCCATTACCCCTAGTAAAATCCCCACCTTGACACATGAAGTTTGGGATTATGCGATGGAAAGTCGAACCCTTGTAGTGTAATGGTTTCCCGGCATTTCCAATCCCTTTCTCCCCGGTGCATAGAGCACGGAAATTTTCAGCAGTTTTCGGAGTAGCATCAGCAAATAGTTCCATCACAATCCTGCCTGCTTTCATCTTGCCAATTAGAATGTCAAAGAAAACCTTCGGATTCGACATCTTCAATCACACAATTCAAAACCTGTTAAACATCAATAGAACAAAGGAATTTCAGTGCCTAAACTAGCAACAATACCTAAATGCCTATTTTCATACACTAGATTCCCACACCAACTATAACATCAAAACAGAATAAAAAAGAACAAAGAAAAGAATAACCAATGTAGCAACTTGTTCGAGGCCATAATCAAAATGAAATCAAGATTTGATAGGCACGGAGAATTGCTATTAGTATCGCCAACCTTCAATGCGAGTTGTGCCATTTTCGACACCCTTGCTCTGCAAATTGGCTTTACAGAACCCAAAAAAAAAAATTCCAAAGAGATAAAGCCAACAAACATAAAGACAGGCAAAAACCCAGATCCAGAAACATTCATTTCTTATAAAAACGATGACCCAAATCCATACAAAAACATAACTTTCAAAAAATAATAGCAAATGAATAAAAAAAATGTGCATCACCCCACAAAAAATCCTCAAGCAAACAAGTATATTGTCAAAAGGGTTTTTTTTCATGGGTGATTTATTATATTGCACAAGCTTTGAGCTCACAGATTTTTTGAAATAAACCACCTGCAAGCCTTCGATATGTGCTCTTCAACACTCAACACGCAGAGATTTACATCAATTAGTTCAAAATTAATACAAAAGAGAATGAAAATGCAGTGCAAACTGTGAGACAAGAAAGAGAGAGGTTGAAAGTAGTGTAGAGAAAGCGCGCACCTTGACACGTGAGATTGGAGTTGCAGGGGCTTGGTGAAGAGATGGAGGAGAAGGATTTTAGCTGTGGTTTATATAGGCGGAGGTGTTGGGGGCTTAGGGTTTTACAAGGAACGTTTTTATTTGTTCACTTTTACCCCTTTATGGTTTGACTATTTTCATTACTGCCCTTCACAAGAATGGGCTTAAAGATGGAAGGAAGCCTTGATGCATGTTGGACGAAATAGCCTAGAAGTTTAATTTAAAAGCCCATTTTTTTTATATGGGACAAAAAAAAAATCCATCTACTATTTTGAAATTCAAACTCGAAAACTAAAATTTATCTTTGAAAACTTTATTCCAATAATTGTATAGTCGGATTTGAGAGATATGGATTTGAAATTCTAGATCTAAAAAGTTTAAAATTGAATTTATGTGTTGATAAGTTGTTTAAAAGTGATTTTAAATGTTAAATTTATGTTTATATTTGTGTTTAGAAATGTGGTTGCGGTTATTTTTTAAAATGCAAAAAGTATATTAATAATATTTTTTTATTTTTTAAAAATTATTTTTGAAATTAGCACATCAAAATAATTTAAAAAACATCAAAAACATATTAATTTAAAGTAAAAAAATTCAATTTTTTTCAAAAATATTTTTAAAACATAGTGCCAATAAAATAATCTTAAGTCTTTTTTTTCTTCTTCTACTTCTTTTATGAAAATAAAGCCAAAAACTAATATTTCAGCCGAGGGTTCTAGGCTTGATTCCAATCCTAGTAGTGATTGGGCTTGATTCTAAACAATATATTTTAATTTAATTTAATTTAATTTATTAGTTTTTAATATTTTTTATCACACTCATATAAATATTTTAATTTTTAAAAATATTTTATAAAAATATTTTTTATGGTTATTGATTAAAAAAGAAATAACTTGAAAGAAAAAACATCACTAATTTGTTGATGGCAAAATCACAAAGATGGCTGCCTCAAGAAGATATTGTCGTCTTTCTGCCTCTATAATTTCTTCAGCCTAGGTGTGTGTATATAACTTGAAATATCTTGTTATCCAAAAACCTGGATATACTTAGAAATAACTTGAAAGAAAAAACCTCACTAATTTGTATGGTTATTGATGATCTACTTGCCCAATTCTGGAGATCCGCATCATCTTTTGTCATGAAGAAAAACAAAATTTCCTTTTTGAAACATAGATAAAAAGAGGTCTCTAGCCAAAACTTCTTGGAGGGGAGGATATACAATGTTTTGGAGAAGATTTTTCTTTTTTAAAGAAAGGTAAGATAATATAGGCAAAGGGATTAGAGTTAGAGTTTACAGATGCATGTGTTCTAATTTTTCCTAAGAAGCGTAGCGTGGTGGTAAAGGACTTGAGATCTGCACAGCAGGTCTTGAGTTCGAGTCAGGACTTATATCTTTTGTAAGAATATGAGACAGCCGGAGTTTTACTCACTCACCTGGACCCACAAAATACGCTTTTCAGAAAATAAAGTTTACTCAAATAAAAAAAAAAAAAGTGTTTTAATTGCCTGTACGGTGCTTTTCAACACTATTATTTTGTTTTTATATATACCTAGAAGCTAACAGACATCGGAATTTAAAATCTCAAGGACTTATCAAGATTAATTTTAAAATCTCAAAGATTTAATTAAAAGAATCATGAAACTCGAACTTTGACTCAACTCGAACACGAAACTCATTGCTCCACACAAACTCACAAAAGAAGTAACATACAATATATGTCTTATGTCTTGCAACGATGCCCTCGACGTCATCATGTTGACCCCAGCACTAACGTTATTGCAGGCCTCCAATTATTTTACAAATCATCAAAACATATGCTATAAAAATGAGTAGATATCATAGTTTCTTCAAAGGAGAAACATATGTGCACTTGACAAATCATCAAACAGCCATGCTTGCCATATTGCGAGCTTTCCGGTTCTCAATCAATTTTTGCGCAAGGCTGCACAAAATCAATGCAAAGATTGCAAAATTAGACCCACATAATGATCAATCCTATTGATTTGGGTGTCCGAAGAAAAAATAAATATTATAAAAAATTATCATTTAATCAAGTTCTTACGCTTCAAGTTCGGCATCGTGCTTTGCTGCAAGATCTTCACCGATCTTCACAAGTTTTTTCAAATTTTCTTGGCTTGCATCGTCCATCTTGGTGTCAGAGAGTTTCATCTCAGCCTGAATATTGTATTAATTATCAAATTGCAGCACATCTTTCGAGCATGAAATACAATTGCATGACCAAGACTATGATTGAAACTAAGCTCTCCAGTTTAAAAAGGTACTGAGGTAAATATATATATATATATGTGGTAAGTTAACTAAATTCTATAATTCTCATGATTTTGGCAAATTGCTAGATATTCCGTTCCAAATGCGAGCCGCTGATACCTGAAGCCGATAATAGTTATCTTCCCAACCACAATAGTGAAAGAATGAGGATATATACGTGGAAATCATCTCATCCGATGCAGTAGTCAAGATTTCTATCAATGGGCAGCCGTTGTTCTCGCTATACCAGAGCCATCTTAAGATGCCCCATTTGCTGGGATCTGATCCAACCTCATACCTGTCACTTTGATTTGCTGCTCCAGTTCCAAGTGAAAGAATAAGAGGCTTACGACCATCCGTCTTTTGTTCTTTCATCACCTCACACACGGCTATCAATGACTGATACAATTGAAAAATAGGGAGACAAGACATTAATTGAAAGGAAGCATTCTGACTAGGAACACAAAATTCAGCCCAAGTGTTCCAGAGATCTTTAGATTCAAGCCATCATCTTGAAATGTAATAAAAATTCTATACTGCATTTTTGTAATCTTCAGACTTGCATCTCACCTTCCCCACTCTTAACTAACTGCTGGCTAATCAATTTCATCTTAAAGATCAGACTTAAAGAGTAGCAACTACATAGAAATTCATAACTCACAGGATTGTTGGCTGCCAGACCGCCATCAGCTAAGTTGAAATCAACGGTTGTTTTAAAAAAATATGGAGGGAAGTAAGATGGCGCTGCTGACGTGCCAATGCAAACGTCTGCTATTCGAGCATCCGTTGACTTATCACGTTGTGCCTGCAATTTTATTTACAAGGGAAGCTGCATTCGATCACTATATATATATGTATGCTAAGTACCTTCCGGGATTTTGGTATGTAAGAAGAATCAATGACCTCTAAGCTGGAGAATATGATTGGCTGAAAAAGCTTGATGTCGAAAGTGGGGATTATCACGTTAGTTAGCGCATCACTGAGAAGTTTCTGTCCCATTTCATCGTTAATTACCTCATGTAGTTTGACACCATCATACTTTGGAAACAGTAGAGTCTTTCCAAGTCTCTCACGCAAGAACTTAGGAAGCCATGTGCACGCTGAAAGATACCGCAGCGTAGCTATCAGAGGATCTATAATTTCATGACATATCCTGTTTGAGAGAATGACATTAATTTGATTATGAAAAAATCAATATTTTTTGTTCTACGAATTGAAAAAATAGAAGATTATTCTAGCATTTTTATGAGGATATATATTGTTTAAATTATGCCAGTACTAATTAAACCCGACCCTTTTAATCATTTGACCTACGTTTGGTAACATTGCTGGACGTGCTCTGTTGCTTCATAGAATAAAGAGTTGATCGCAGCTTCATTTTTGAAAAGGTGGTACTGTTTGGTGGTTTGAGGAAATATGAGTGGGCTCTTCTCCAGATAAAACTTGACAATATCTTTTACTGCAAACGAAGGTCGTTTTTCTGCATTCGGAGTAGCAAGCATGGCAGTCATAAGACCACCTGTGCTTGTCCCAGCAATAAAGTCAAAATAATCTGCAATCCTCGCATCCTTGTTTTCCACATCCAGCTTCTATATGTATATATATATATACACACACACATACAACAAAAATGTCAATTAGGATGTAACAATCAGGGATTCTCTGATGGATGTTGTTAAAAGTAAAATGAAGGTAACGCTAAAGTTTTCGATTCTATAACCTGAAGCTTAGCTTCAAGAGCTGCAAGGACTATGCTAGGAATGATGCCTCTCACTCCTCCCCCATCAATGCTAAGGATTGTTGTCAAGCCTTGATGATCATGATCTGATCTACTCGAACTTCCATTCCCTGAAAAATTAATAAAGAACAAAAGTAGCATTAATTAATAATTACAGAGTCTAATCTCTGATTACAACTCTAGTCATAGGGTTGTACAGAAAAATATAGTAACATGGTGTTAATCAAGTGCTCACCCATCTTGTCAAAACTGAAACACAACTTTTTGTTTCGCAACTCTTTCTGCTTCACTACAGCTTGAGCAGCAAGGATCGGCTCTGCTACCCTTTTATAGCTCAAATCAGGTTGCGCATAATGAGATCAGATGTATAAGAAATTGCTACCATAATATTAGTAAAGTCAGCTCAATGTTGATTAGAGTTCCCACAACCAAGCATGAACTCAATTTTAAAATTGGGATTTTGTTTTTAAATCGAGACTCAAGACTTAGTAATTCTTATAATAATGCAATGTGAAATGTTCCAGGTTGTCTCTGTAAGCAAGTGTCCATGTATATACAGTTGAATTTGAATTCATATGAGATAAGGATTATGATAAGATTGTAGATTGATGAGGTTGTATTAGAGTCAAACTCTACTTGCTGTAACTGATTGCAGAGTCTCTGCAACATATCTATATATATATACATTGCACCTAGTTCACGTAACTAAGGTAGCTTCACACCAATTCTGCATTGAATCTTTACATGGTATCAGAGCACTCTTCCTGATCTCTCTCTTTATTTTTATTTTTCTTGTTTAAATCACAATGAGTGATTCCGTAACCACAAATCTTGTGACTATCAATGTCACAGCACAAGCTCCTCTAAAACTAAACAGCCACAATTATCTGTCATGGCGTTTACAGTTTCAAACACTTTTTATTGGCTATGATTTGCAAGGTTACATAGATGGCACCAAGCCATGCCCACCACAGCAGCTTACCGCTACCACCAACAACATTACTCTTGAACACTTGAATCCAGAATATCTCATATGGATACGTCAAGACCAGCTTATTCTCAATGCAATCATCGGATCCATTACACCCACAATTATCCCATTTATTGCTAGAGCAAACACTTCTCGTGAAGCATGGAACATTCTTGCTGCCACATATGCCACTCCATCCAGAGGCAGAATCAAACAAGTAAAATCACAACTTCGATTGCTAACCAAAGGAACTCTCAGTATTACAGATTTTTTGCAATCTGTCAAAGCCAAAGCTGATGAACTTGCAGTGCTAGGGGCGCCAATAGACAATGAAGACTTGACAGATAAAATTCTCGAAGACCTTGGTGATGAATACCGAGAGCTGGTACGGGCGGTACAAGCCAGGGAGAATGCAATTAGTTTTGATGAGCTTCATGAAAAGCTCTTGATGTTTGAAGCCTCCCTGCAGGCAACACCAAAAACTGTTACTCTTTTTCCACCTACTGCACATCAAGCCAGTCGCACAAGTGGACGTTCTCCTTTCCATAATGTCAATCGGAATCAACCTAACAACTTTAGTCATGGTGGAAACTGGCGTTCCTATCCCCAACCACGCCATTCAGGTCCAACTCAATCTTATACAGCAAACAACAACAGTCGCCCACCACCAAGGCCATACCTTGGTTATTGCCAAATCTGTGGCATTCAGGGTCACACGGCAAAAAAATGTCCTTCCTTCAGACTTGTTCCTCTTACCACTAGTCAAAATAACAACACCACTCTATGGCAACCACAAGCAAACATGGCAGCCTCTACTCCTTCACTCACATCACCGTGGATGCTGGACAGTGGGGCATCCCACCACATTACATCCGATCTTCAAAACTTGGCTCAACATTTACCTTACACCGGCACTGATGATGTCATGATAGGGGATGGTAAAGGTTTGACAATCACGCACCTGGGGTCCAATAAACTTTCCTCATCCACTCATTCATTCAATCTTAACAATATCCTTTGTGTTCCTGACATTAAACGGAATTTAATATCTGTATATCAATTCTGTGTTGATAATAATGTCTCTATTGAGTTCTTACCTTGGTGTTTTCTTGTGAAGGATCTATTGACGGGGGAAATTCGCGCAAAGGGTAAAACCAATGAAGGTGTGTACGAATGGCCGTGTGTTGTCGCTCCTCATGCTTTTCCGAGTGTCAAACTCGCTCCAATAAACTGGCATCTTCGATTAGGACATCCTGCATTTTCTGTTTTAAATACTATTTTGTCAAAGCACCATTTAAATTCATCTTCAATTTCTAAAGACTTTGTTTGCAATGCCTGTCACTGTAATAAAAGTCACAAATTACCATTTTCTGTCTCCAGTTTACTATCTCATAATCCTCTTGAATTAATATTCTCTGATGTCTGGACCTCTCCTCTATTGTCTATCGATGGATTTAAATATTATGTTATTTTTGTGGATCACTTCACTAAATACATATGGTTTTATCCGCTACGGAAAAAATCTGAGGTCAAACCAACATTCATTCGCTTTAAAGCCATTGTGGAAAATTATTTCAAGAAAAAAATTATAACTCTCTATTCTGACAATGGGGGTGAATACATTGCGTTGACAGAATTCTTTGCTACACATGGCATCTCTCATCTGACAACACCTCCACACACTCCTGAACACAATGGTTTTGCTGAACGTCGTCATAGACATATTGTCGAAACAGGTCTAGCGCTTTTAACTCATGCCTCATTACCACAACTGTTTTGGTCCTATGCCTTTGCTACCGCAGTTTATCTCATTAATCGTATGCCCACCCCCACATTAAAAAATCATTCCCCTTATGACATTATTTTTCAACGTTCACCACATTATGAAAAACTTCGAGTTTTTGGATGCTTATGTTATCCTTGGCTTCGCCCTTACAATGCACACAAGTTAGAACCCCGGTCCAAACCATGCATTTTCCTTGGTTATTCTTTGTCGCAAAGTGCTTATTTGTGTTTTGAACCTACCTCCTCAAAAATTATTGTGTCTCGGCATGTCTCTTTTCATGAACATATTTTTCCATATCATTCTTTACATCATGCAGACATTCATTTGGAATCTACGGCCATAGACGTGTGGATTCCTCCTAAAATCTCAGTTCCAAAATCCATTCATGCGCCTTCTACACACTCTTCATCGGCTGACCCTGATATCAGCAATATCAGTGCAACATTTCCCCTGCCAATTATTCTTCCTCCACCATCAGTGCCAGCATCCCAGTCGACCATGTCTTCCTTGCCCACTTCATCCACTGCTATACCTTTCCAGTCAACATCCACTCCTGCACTGCCAATACCCTCACAAACCGACACACTACCATGTCATCCTATGACTACCCGATCCAAAAACAACATTCACAAACCCATCCAAAAACTCACCTTCACCACCCAAATCAACAGTGACATAACAGAACCCACTACACTTGCCCAAGCAACTCGTGACCCCAGTTGGCGCTCTGCCATGGTTGAGGAATATAATGCCTTAATCAGTAATGGAACTTGGACCTTGGTCCCTCTTGCTTGTGCTTCTAATGTTGTTGGCTGTAAATGGATTTTCAGGATAAAAAGACACTCTGATGGCACTGTGGCTCGCTACAAAGCCAGGCTTGTGGCGAAAGGGTTTAACCAACGACCAGGCCTTGACTATCATGAGACTTTTAGTCCCGTGGTTAAACCTACTACAATCCGACTTGTTCTGAGCATTGCTGTCAGCAATGGTTGGCAGCTTCGGCAACTAGACATTAACAACGCCTTTCTTCAAGGAACCCTTACAGAAGATGTCTACATGGCTCAGCCTCCAGGATTCCTTGATCCAGACAAAGCTGGCTTTGTTTGCAAGCTTAGAAAAGCTATTTATGGGCTAAAGCAGGCGCCTCGTGCATGGTATGAGGAGTTAAAAGGTTTTCTCACGACATCTGGTTTTTCAAACTCCCTAGCGGACACATCCCTCTTCATTTACAAACATGGCTCCTCTATTATCTATATGTTGGTGTATGTTGACGACATCATTGTTACAGGAGATAATGCACAGGTTGTTAACCAGTTCATTCAGTGTTTAGCAGCTCGATTTTCATTAAAAGATTTGGGTTCCCTGACTCACTTCTTAGGCATTGAAGTTCAGACTCATTCAGGCGGTGGTCTGCTACTCTCCCAGAAAAGATATATTCTGGACCTACTTCAACGCAACAATATGGCTAATGCTAAACCCACACTACTCCTCTACCTCCTGGCTGTCACTTGCAATTAAACATGGGTGTTCCTATGGCAGATCCAACCACTTATCGTGCAACACTTGGGAGCCTTCAGTACCTATCTCTCACTCGGCCAGACATATGTTTCGCAATCAACAAACTTTCACAATTCATGCATAAGCCAACAGATATTCATTGGCAAATGGTGAAACGTGTCCTACGTTATTTGCAGGGAACTGTCCATGACTGTCTGCTTCTCCATCGTCATTCCCCCTCTTCAGTCCATGCCTTCTCTGATGCAGACTGGGGGGAAACAAGGAAGACTTATCCTCCACCAGTGCCTATATTGTCTATCTTGGTCGGAATCCCATCTCCTGGTCGTCTAAGAAGCAACACACCACCGCTCGCTCATCCACTGAAGCTGAATACCGAGCAGTAGCTGACACAGCAGCAGAAATCAGTTGGATCTGTTCTCTCCTGACTGAGCTATATTTTCCAGTAAATCATGCTCCAGTAATTTATTGTGACAATATTGGTGCCACCCAGCTGAGTTCAAATCCTGTGTTTCACTCAAGAATGAAACATGTTGCTATTGATTTTCACTTCATTCGTCAAAGAGTTCAATCGGGTAATCTACGAGTGTCTCATGTGTCTTCGCAAGATCAATTAGCTGATGCGCTGACAAAATCATTATCTCGCTCACAGTTATGGCTGCTCAAAGACAAGATTGGACTTATTAATCCCCGTCCATCTTGAGGGGGCATGTAAGCAAGTGTCCATGTATATACAATTGAATTTGAATTCATATGAGATAAGGATTATGATAAGATTGTAGATTGATGAGGTTGTATTAGAGTCAAACTCTACTTGCTGTAACTGATTGCAGAGTCTCTGCAACATATCTATATATATATACATTGCACCTAGTTCACGTAACTAAGGTAGCTTCACACCAATTCTGCATTGAATCTTTACAGTCTCTTTCGCAGCGTCAAGGGTTGCTTGTCTGCTTCATTTCTCTCACTCATGTTCCTGACTTTGTGTTATCATAATGTGTCTAATAAATGGCTACTAAACAAATAATACATAAAATTTTTACGTATTAAAATGTTTGGCAACTTGTGTTTAATTACTAATTTGTACTTATTGTATGTGATTCATTACTAAAAATTCATTAAAATTTTAAATGCATTTATTAATATTTAGTATTTAATTATCATGTATGGTTCATTATTAAATATTTATAAGAAATGTAAATAAAATTTCTAATTTACCATTAAAACTTGTTAGAGAATGCTGGTGTGCATGGAAAACTGAAAATGGATAAATGACTATTAATTAAGAAAATAAGTTTCCTTGTTTTTAAAGTGATAGTTATCACTACTTTAAATGTATTTTATTATATGGTTGAAAACAAATTTAGTACAGTAGCACATGTGAAAAAATATTTAAAAATTTAGTACATATAATCAAGCCACAAATAAAAAAACAAAACGGAGTTGCAGATACAATCTGAGACTCAATAATTACATTTTTCTTCTACAACTCAGGAGTCACAAATAAAGATTGCAATACTACACATTACAATAGGACACACCCGCACTGGATCCACTTAGGCATCATCATCTATATTGAATTTATATTTCAAATGTTGGGGTTAACACGACCACTTCATTGAATATATGAAAAGCCCATTTTACCAAAAATTAAAAAAAACTGTAAACTAATGCCAAAAAATATTGAATTTATATTTCAAATGTTGTCCTATCCTTTCTTTTTTAGAGAGAAGAGAGGAAAGAATTTAGCTTTACTAAATTAATCTCCAACCCTGTCGTACGCAGGAAATTAGAGGGGGGGAAATTGACAAGCACTGCAGCCATAAAACGACTTCCAAAATCAGATCCCTCTATAAAAAACTACAAAATCATGCGACTTCTGGTGGCGGGGGCAGGTTAAGATCAAGATCAAGTGACGAATCTGAATCACTCTGGACCCCACCTTCATTCACCATCTCCATTCATTGGCTTTAATCACCAAAACAACCTTTTTTATATATTAAATAATTCCATATAATAAAAGACATTAAAATTGTGTTTTTTACCCTGAAAAGAATTAAAAAAACATATTTGAACTTAAAAAACTTTTAGGGTGGTTTTTTGCACTTTTGAAAGCCATGAATTGATTTAACATGACTCTTAGAATGTTTTCTAGGTATTTTAAGTAAAATATTGGTTCTAAATAAGATTTTGAGCACGTGAGTCTTTTCTTGATGGAATAGTCATTTAGTCTAACTTACCAAGCCAGCAATTTTAGACCTTAATGTTTTTAATTTTGAATTTTTTAAATTAATATTTTTTTAGGTTTTTTTTTATTTTTTTTTATTTATGTTTTAGTTAATACCCTTTTTCTGTGATTTTTTTTAGTTTTTTTTTAAATGGCAATTATTTTTTAATTATATTGAATGTGTCTAACAATTAAACATCTATAATTTTTACTATAAATAGGCTGCATTCTAAATCTTCCATGCTACCATAAAAAGAGAAGAGAAGAGTGACACTTTATGAGCTATTTGTGAGAATAAAGATGCGAGGTGTTTCGTATTAATTTTTCTTCTATTAATTAATAGAGAGTAATTGTAATTCCTATATTTTTCTAATGGGATTTTTTTATACTTGCTCATGGATCTCATAGGATGAAACATATAAATCTTTGTGTATCTTATTTTTCATTTTACTCTGTTTTATGAAGCTGTATAATATTATCGCTTATGGATATCGAAACCCTAACAATTTTCCAAAGTCCGTAAAATGTTTGGAAACTTGCATTATTGCAAATATTTCAATCTTTGTAGTGATGTACAGGAAGAATTGCATGTCAGAGACAATTTACAAAGTCAGCAATATCATAGAAAAAAAAAAGAAAAAAGAAGCCTATACTATATAGATATTACATATATCATTATTATCAAACATCAATAATACAATTTACGCACAAGTGCTATATTAGAGATATGTTGAAGAATTCAAAGTTAAGAGCCACGATCTTGTTCGATATTTGATTTATTTCTATGACCAAGAATCACGGTCGTCTCCAAAAATGTAGGCCTCTAAAATAATCCTTATTTTCGAAGATATATATAGATATATGAGTTTTTCGGGTACATAAGATGTCTTGACTTGTCACACCAAAATTTTAGATTTCAATTTTTTTCCTCTCGTAATAATATGAATGTCTTGATAACAAAAGCTTTGGTATACTTATTGATGATCTTTTTACCCGATTCTGAGAGATCCGCATCATTTTTTTTCATGAAAAACAAAATCTTTTTTGAAACATGGATAAAAACTTCTCAGAGGGGGGATCCGAAGTGGAACATAGGTGTCCTTATTGAGATACAACGTTTTGGAGAAGATTTTTCTTTTTTTAAAGGAAAAGTTGAATAAAGAAAGTTAAGATAATATATGCAAAGTGATAATGTCATAGGGAATCCAAGTAGCCTAATAACAAGGTTCTCGAGTTTGATAATCGGTTAATTAACTAGTTATAACAATATCATTCATTCTCTCTAGATAAGATGATTGATAACTTATACTTGGTGTTTGGTAGGCCAAGGTGGCTTATGGCCAGTACCTGCAAAAGATTCCTTTTGGAGGAGGTGAGGACTCTTCAATGCTTAAATAAGTATCTTTTTAGAGAGAGAAAATACAATAATATTTTAAAGAGAGATACTTCAAATATATATATGCAGTAAAAATTAAAGATTGTAAACTTTTTTTTTTTTAAAGTCTCATGTTGTATTTATGTAACACCCCACCTTACTAGTAAGATATTGTCCGCTTTGGGTCCCACAGGCCCGCACGGGTTTGTTCTTGCAGAAGCGAGCCCACCGTGGGGCCTGACTTCCCAAAACGCGTCTTACTAGTCAAGGTGAGCATGCACTTATAAGGCCCTGGCTCTGAACACTCGTTTTCGATGTGGGATCTTACAATCCCCCATCTTAAGACGAGCCGTCCTCGGCTCTGATACCAAATGTAACACCCCACCTCACTAGCAAGATATTGTCCGCTTTGGGTCCCACAGGCCCGCACAGGTTTGTTCTTGCAGAAGCGAGCCCACCGTGGGGCCTGATTTCCTAAACCACTTCTTACTAGTCAAGGTGAGCATGCACTTATAAGGCCCTGGCTCTGGACACTCGCTTTCGATGTGGGATCTTACAATTTATATCTATGAGTTTTGTATATACAGTAAAAATTAAAGATTATAAACCTTTTTTTTTTTTTTAGTCTCATGGTGTATTTATGGCCTATGAGTCTTTTTTTTTTTTATGAAGAGGAGGGTATGTAGTATGATTTTACATGATAACATTTAATGAATAATAAATATACCTTACATCTATATTAATATTTAATAAAAATATGGTTGGTCCTTAAAGGACTTTTATACACCTAAAAGGTGTATGGAGATTAGGGTCTAAGATGTTAAATATAGTTGAGCCCATATAGGTTAAGCTCTTTTCCTATGCTAGATCCAAGAGAGGTAGGTCCTTCCCTTGGCTAAGTCCAAGGAAGGATGGGTCCATCTCTTGTGTGTGCCTAATGGAGGAGGCCAATTCCTTTGGGTGTGCCTAAAGAATAAGGGTCATTCCCTTGGAAGTGCCTGATGGAGGATGCTTATTTCCTTAGGCATTTATAAGGGAGGAGGGTCATTCCCTTATGCACGTCTAAGGAAGAATGATCATTTTCTTGGGCGTGCCTACGAGAGAAAGGTCATTTCTTTAGGCATGTCTAGAAGAGGAGGGTCATTCCCTTAGGTGTGCATAAGGGAGGATGCTCATTTCATTAGATGTGCCCTATAAAGGATGCTCATTCCCTAGGGTGTGCCTAAGAAGAAACTCTCATTGTAAGAACTCCTATCTCCAAACTCATTGAGCGTGGAGCTTGTACTTAGAAGTTTTATAAGTGGCTAGGATGAACCCATTGGTGGAAATCAACTCACTTTGGAGGAACTCCCATCTCCAAATACATTGAGCATGAAGCTCGTACTTAGAAAAATTTTAAGTGACTAGGAGAAACTCATTGGAGGAAATCAACTCATTTTAAAGGAACTCTTATCTCCAAACTCATTGAGTGTGGAGCCCGTACTTAGAAAATTTCTAAGTGGATAGAATGAACCCATTAGATAAAATCAACTCAATTTAGAGGAATTCTCATTTATAAACTTATTGAGCATAAAGCCTGTATTTCAAAAATTTCTAAGTGACTATAGGGAACCCAATAGAGGAAATTAACTCACTTTTGAGGAAGTTCTATCTCCAAATTCATTGATTATGAAGCCTATACTTAGAAAATTTCTAAGTGAATCCATTGGAAAAAATCAACTATTATTAAAGGAACTTTCATTGGAGAAACTCTCATCACCAAACTCATTAATTATGAAGCCTGTACTTAGAAAATTTCTAAGTGAATCCATTGGAAAAAATCAACTCCTATTAAAGGAACTTTCATTTGAGAAACTCTCATCATCAAACTCATTGAGCGTGAAGCCTGCACTTAGAAAATTTCTAAGTGGCTAGGGAACCTATAAGAGGATGAGTCTATACTTAAAACATTTCTAAATTGTTATATGTTTTTTAAAGTGTTGCAACCTATGGCTTTCTAGCATTGCCAAGTGGCTTAAGAGCTCTCAACTGAAGAATGGTCATCGTGATAATTATTTTTTTATTTTTTTTACGAGGCATGAGAGCCCTCTTTTAAAAAATGTTGCTATTGTACTAGAAATATTTTTTATCCATCCATTGGAGAGTGAGATTGTTGTCTTATAGTGATCAAATCTATCCCTTGGAGATTTGTGCATATAGTACTAAGAGACCAAGTCTATTCCATGGAAAGTGGTGCATATAGCACTAGGGATATCAAATCTATCCTATGAAGAGTGGTGCATAAAGCACCAAAGAGACCAAGTCTATCCCATGAAGAGTGGTGTCTATAGAACCGGGAAGACTATGTCAACCCTATAAGGAGTGATGCATATAGTACTGGAGAGACTAAGTGATGCAAACCTTATGATCACATGGTCACACAACTTACACGCAAAGACACTAATTCCCGAAGAGCCAAGTAAATCAGGTTTAATAGGAGTGTGACACAAAGATAACTTGTACCTAGGCACCAGCACTATTGGAAACAGAGACCACCACCCAATGAATATTGATTTGTGAACGAGAAGTATAAGGATGACACCACGAAGACAGTTGTTCTTTGATAAGTTATTTTTTAGTTCATTAGAGAACCATGGAAGGGAGATTATCTCACTAACACACACACACACAAAGTGTGGCAAACAAAAAAATTTATTAATCTGAATTTTCTACCCTTACTTGTCTTGTTATGCCCTTATTTATAGTGACTCCAATCTAAAATAAACCCTAATGGACCCCTTATGTGAACTTATATGATGCTCACTTACAATTAAACTCAAATAATATAAATAAACCCTGAACTAAGAAGAAAATAATAATAAAATAAATAAATCTGAATTTAATATCCTAAATATGATAGGATCAGAGTTGTTGCCCTTTAGAAGTCCCATATGCTTTAGGAGAATCAAATTTGAAGGTGGAATTAATTCTGAAATCTTCTTTCCTTTTTATAGCTAGGATGAATAAGGAATCCTTGTAAGAAAAGGAGTATGAAACATTTATGAATCCTTGCCACACTTTGAAATTATGTTGCAGCCCATTAAAGATCTTTGTAGAATTAGGAGATTTCCAAAATAAGTTGTCACATCCTTTTAGGAAAAGAATCCTAGCCAAATAGAAAGTCCACAAGTCAAAAGGAAGTAAATAACAAAACTCGTACAACCTCTTTTGACCCATGTTTGGATATCTTGTTGAACTCCAATTGACATGATATTTTAACCCAACGTAGGACAACATGTTAGGAGACTCCACGTAAAATTTCAACCCGATCCAATGGTAGGATTGAGAATTATGACTATTGTCGTAAAACTAGATGGTTGCACATTTTACGTCAAAATCTGAATTTGACCTTGCCTGGATTGTATCACTAAGTCCATCACATATATAGTGGTGCATATAGCATTAGGGAGACCAAGTCAATATCATAAGGAGTGGTGCATATAATACTAGGAAGACCAAGTTTATTCTATGAAGAGTGGTGCATATAACACTAGGAAACCAAGTCAATCCCATGGAGAGTGATGTATATAGTATTGGGGAGACCAAGTTAATCCTTTCTTAGGAGAATTTAAAATTCTTAAGATAATTATGCTATTGCACTAGTGATGCTTCATATCCATCTTTTCCAAGGTGTATTATTGAAAAGCCTTTAGGCATCACCTGGAGAAAATGAAAACAATCATTTTGAACAAGTTACTTATATATAAGAAACTTAAATTCTTATTCTAACTGGCTATAGTAAATTTTTATTTAGCTGAGTGTTTGTTGTGAGGGAGACTCTTCTCTTTCCCTTGGATAGTTGTCAAAAATACTTCATATATTTTATGGTTTGAGCCAATATTTCACTTGTACTTATTGAAAGTTTTTTAAAATCTCAAGACGTTAACTGCATTTGTGAAGTTGGCAAAGCAAGCCTTTAGTATAAGCCTCTCTAATACATTATTAAGCAAAACTAAAACAAATGACAATAAAAATAAACTCAAACATGTCTCATGGACTCCATTTTCAAAGTTTACAAAAGTATACATTTCAAGCTTGAAATCTTTAATGAGAGTATACTTATGCTGCTGCTTTTCTTTCTTTTTGTCTCTAAACCCATCAAGGCCAAACCTTTAAACCTTTACTAAACTTTTGAACTTAGTATTGAATCCCTTAGACCTTGGCCAAAATTCTTCATTTTTCTTTCCTCTCCTACTCCTCCTTTTCCTTGTTAGATTACCTCCCTTTTATAGGCTGATTCGGAGCTTCTAGATGAAATTTTTAGGGTTTTAACAAACCAAAAGTAAGTCGGTTTTATCATAGGATAGATGGTTTTGATCAAACTTAGAGGCCAAAGTGAAGCGTTTCAGCCTTTTGATCTTGAGATAAGTGCTTTTTGGGAGTTTTTAAGTATGAACACATGAAAAACTTGGGTGGTTATATGCAAATGAGTATCTCATTTAATGCTGATTGGGTTGGCTACTTTCATGGTTTTGCCGAAGCAACTATGATGTCAATATTACTTGAGACCACCTGAACTTGGTAAAAGGGGAGCATACCTTTTGATTGGATCTATTCTTGCTTAATTTGGAGATTTTTAGTTCTATATTCATTCGCTTAAAAGTGTCAACCAATCAACATGAAATCTGGAAAAGTAGTAATGGTTGATTGAGGACAAGATGTTGTTGAGATCATTGAAGAAAATAAGATGTTAACATATAATTTCATGTAAATAAAGTTATAGATGTTGTGTTTTTGGTTATAGCCTCAAATATGGTCGAAAATGCAACATTCATTCGCCTAAAGGTGCCCACTCAATCAGCTAAAACTATCCAAGAAGAAGATACACAGTGTTCGAACAACGCGTCGTCTAGGCTGAATCCTAAAAATTAGGGTTTTTTTCTTTTAATTTGAGATTTGACAAACTTCAATTTAATCCCTCCTCTTCTAGTTTCTTTTAAATTAACTCGTAATTGTCTCTCAAACTCTTAATTTCATGCAATTTCATATTTGCCAAACTCAATTTTCACCCCTAAAGTTCAATGCCTTTTTCATCTTGGTCCTTCATTTTTGTCTTGTGCATTTTAAACCTCAATTGATCATCAAACTTTAAAATTTTCAATTTGACCATTAATTTGATCAATTTCAGCCCTTATATTCATGCTTTTTTTTTCCTAATATAGTCATTGGTTTTAATTTCTCCAATTAAGTCTCTAAATGCCCATCAAACTTCAATATTTATGCAATTAAACCACTGATTTAACCAAATTAACTTTTAAAAATTGCAATTCGACCCCCAAACTTTAATGTCTTCTAATTAAAGCCTAAATTGACTTCAAAAATCATTTTTTCCCTAACAATTTAGCCCTCAATAAATTCAATTAAACCTTAAAAAATTCCAATTAAGTCCTTAATCATCCAATTCTAAATTTTCCTCCTTAAATTGAATTTTCTTTGTTAATAAAGCCTTCACTAGTAAAAAAATAAGCTATTAAATTTTCTAATTTTATATATTTTATCTTCCTCAACCACTCTTCTGAAACTTTCTAGAAGTTCTAGTAAACCATTCTTACTGGTGTGTGTAACTTTCTTCCAACATTTATTAATTTTTGTATTTTCTTTTTTTTTCTTTGTTTTTATTTTTATTTTTTTATATTTATGTAAGGGCCCAAAAAAGGCTAACAATAGGGAAGATGTGTTTGTCCCTTGGGGGAGCCCAAGGGAGAGAATTGCTCATTCTCTTGGGTATGTCAAAGAAAGGAGGGTCATTTTTTTGGGTGTGTTTAAGAAAGAATAGGTCCTTCCTTTTACTCAGCTGAAAGAAAAATGGGTTCATTTCTTTGTTGAGCCCAAAAAGATATTAACTTCAAGGTTTTTAGGTCTATTATAATAAAAACATTAGAATTAGAGTTTATAAATGTATTCTAATTGCTTATACAAGAGATTTTCTATGTTATTACTTTGTTATTTTGTTTCAATATAAATAGTAGCAAATAAACATCAAAATTTAAATTCTCGAAGATTTATCAAGATTAATTTTAAAATTTCAAAGATTTAATTAAACGAATCACTAGCAAGAAATTCGGAATGTTTTAAATTAAAAATCTTATGTTTTCAAAAAAATTACTAGTTTATGCAAAATAAATTTTGGCTTGAAAAAGATAAATGACATGCCTTGTCGATGTAGGGACTCTATACCTTATATATTAACTTGACTTTTTAAATAAATGGTATTAAATCTAACCTAGAAAACGACCGCGCAAGCTACAAGGTCTTTGTGTTATCGGTTCAATTTTTGACTTTTTAAAACAATGGTATTAATAATTTGGTCACTAATCAAATCAATTCAATTGTACTATAATATATATATAAATTTTTCTTGCAACACATCATTTGAGAATGAAATACAATTAATGACGAACTGGTTAAAATTTTACAATTTATAATAATTTATTTTACAAATGAGTCAAAGCTTGACCCGTTGGTTAAAGTGTCTAGATTTTATTGGACTTGGCCGGTTTTTGACCAGTTTTGACTTTTGAGAGTATCTCTCGTGGGTTTTGGTCTTTCATCTCAGTGCAAATTGGTTTGATGGCTAGATCACCAGATTTTTGGTCGACCGATATATTGATCCAATTTGGGTTTAATAACACTAATTTAAAGTTCATCTCGAGGCAACTTGTTGAGCATGGAAAGGCTTTTTGGGAGAAAGAATAAAAAGTTATAATGGGTTCAGTTTGTGAAAATCATACAATTTATCATACGAAAATATGCATTTGAAGTAAAGAACACAAACTTGCTATGTCTAGACATGCACCCAAAAGACTTCATCACCTTCTATTCATAGCACATGAACTTTTACACACACGACCATGGAGATCCTTTTTCTTTCGTTTTATGGTAAACTCAAGAAAAAAAATACATTATTTTTTTTACACAAAGTCGCCAAGAAGTCTTAATTTCAAACTCAACACTCCACACAAACTCACAAAAGAAGCCTGCATTTAGAACACACAACATGGCTTTGGTTTTGCAACGATATTGCCGGCCTCGACATCATGTTGACTCCAGCACTAACATATTATTGCAGGCCTCCATTTATTTCTCAAATAAAAAACATAATACAAAATAGTAGATATCATAGTTTCTTCAGAGGAGAAACATTTGTGTACTTGGAATGTATCAACCAGAAATTCTGGCCAAGCGAGCTTTCCGGTTCTTAATCAGTTTTTGCGCAAGGCTGCAAAAAATCAATGCAAAGATTGCAAAATTAGACCCACATAATGCCCAAGGCTATTAATTTTGGTGCAAAACCACCAAAGAAAAAAAGTAATACAAATTTATCATTTAATCAAGTTCTTACGCTTCAAGTTCGGCATCGTGCTTCGCTGCAAGATCTTCACCGATCTTCACAAGATTGTTCAGATTTTCTTTGCTTGCATCGTCCATCTTGGCCTCAGAGAGTTTCATCTCAGCCTGGAAATGTTTTCCTTAATTTCTACACAGCTACAATATATATATAGTTGGAAAAATATTTAAAATGTGAGTCACTCATACCTGAAGCCGATAATAGTTATCTTCCCAACCACAATATTGAAAGATTGTGGATATATACGTCGAAATCATCTCATCTGGTGCAGTCGTCAAGATATCAATCAATGGGCTGCCGTTGTTCTCGCAATACCAAAGCCATCTTAAGAGGCCCCATTTGCTGGGATCTCCAACCACATACCTGTCACTCTGGTCAGCTGCTCCAGTTCCAAGTGAAAGAATAAGAAGCTTACGACCATCCATCTTTTGTTCTTTCATCACCTCACACACAGCTAGCAATGACTGATAAAATTTATAACATTAATTGAAAGAAAGCATTCTGACAGTTAAGCAAGTACACAAAACTCAACCCAAGTGTTCCAGAGAGTTTTAGATCCACTTAGCAACGTTAACAACACCTGTATAGCGACATATAGCAACCCTTAACTTACAGGATTGTTGGCTGCCAGACCGCCATCAGCTAAGTTGAAATCAACGGTTGTTTTAAAATTATATGGAGGGAAGTAATATGGCGCTGCAGACGTGCCAATACAAACGTCTGCTATTCCAGCATCCGTTGATTTATCACGTTTTGCCTGCAATTTTATTCACAATAGAAGATGCATGAGATCACTATATGTGTGTGTGTGTGTGAAGCACCTTTCGGAATATTGGTATGTGTTTATTAGATAATTAAGAAGAATCAATGACCTTTAAGCTGGAGAATATGATTGGCTTAAAAAGCTTGATGTCGAAAGTGGGGATTATCACGTTAGTCAGGGCATCACTGAGAAGTTTCTGTCCCACTTCTTCGTTAATTATCTCATGTAGTTTGACACCATCATACCTTGGAAAAACTAGACTCCGAAGTTTCTTACGGATAAAGTTAGGAAGCAATCTCCACTTTAAAAGAAACCGTAATGCAGAAATGAGAGGATCTACAATGATATGATTCCTGTTTAAGAGAATCATATCGATTTAATTATGCAGAATTCAAACTTTTTTTCTGAAAATAAAATTGTGTTAGTATTTTGTCAGGATATATGATGTTTAAATAAAAAATTAAGTGCACAATCCCGACCCTTTGATTTAATTCACCTCATTTCATTATTATATTGCTGGATCTGGTTTCTTGCTTCATCCAGGACAGAATTGATCGCGGCTTCATCATCGAAAAGGTCATCGTCTTCGTCTTGTTCGGTGGTTTGAGGAAATATGAGTTGACTCTTGTCCAGATAAAACTGGACAATATCTTTTGCTGCAAAAGCTGGTCGTTTTTCAGCATTCGGAGTAGTGAGCATGGCAGTCATAAGACCTCCTGTGCTTGTCCCAGCAACAAAGTCAAAATAATCTGCAATCCTCGCATCCTCGTTATCCACATCTAACTTCTATACATACATACAACAAAAATAGCAGTTAGTATAAGGCTTCTCTGATCGATGTTATTAAAAGTAGCAAGAGGGTAACACTAAAGTTTTTGATAGATTCAAGAACCTGAAGCTTAGCTTCTAGAGCAGTAAGGACTACGCTAGGAACGATTCCTCGCACTCCTCCCCCGTCAATGCTGAGGATTGTTTCAAAGCCTTCATCATCAGGACCTGATCCACTCGAACTTCCATTCCCTGATTATTTAACAAGAAAAAAATTAGCTTTGATTATTACAGAGACTAATCTATTTGATTACAACTCTAGTAATAGGGTTAATATTGAAGTGCTCACCCATCTTGTGAAAACTGAAATACAACGTTTTAGCCTGTGACTATTTCTGCTTCACTACAACTTGAGCTTCTCCTTTGCTCCCCTTTTATAGCACTACTGAGGCTGCGTATGGTAGCTTGGCAACAATAGTATTGTCTCCTCTTTTTTCTTTTTTTTTTATGTTTTTCTTGAATATGCTTAGAAAATTACTGTACTATTCTTAAAATATATTGAAACTTAGGTTGCCATTAATGTCAAACGTCATCAGATTAAATAAAAAAGGTTCCAGTGACATCAAAGAAAAAAACAAGAAATCTCATCTGCTTAACTTTTGTCCGATCATATAACATTTTCTCATTTGTCTCATCCACGTACCATTTTATTTTTTCCTGGTTGGTTAGTCGCTGCTACGTCTTATTTTACTTAGAGAGATATTTTTGTTTCTTAATAAAAATATTTTGAAACATTTATTCTCTGCTAGTTGAATTCAAAATAGAGTTTCGGTTCGGACTCGTTATTTATAGTTAGTGTTAAGTTGTTCTCGAAGGATATAAAAGACCGAGAATCGAAGAAGAAAATGTGTTTCATTATGGAAACAAACTCAACCAATGGTAATATTTAGGAAATTGTCTAGCCTGGTGAAGCGGGCTCAAGTTATATGTTCTATAAAATTGAACCTCAGGAAATTTTTAAGAAAAAATTGAGTAGAATACAACACTTGCTACTAAAATGGTTTATCACAAGCAAATTTTATCTTAGATTTACTAATCCATAAGAACATATACTAGAATAATTGTATAATTTGATCTGATTAATAAAAACATTTAGTTTTTTTTGGCGTGTTGCATCAAAAAACAAGAAATGCCGATGGGATAATAACATCAGACATGGAAGAAATTGCTATGTATTTCACCTTCTTTTCCTTCCAAAAATAATCATTAAGAACAAATTCAAAACCACTTGAAGTTAAGTTACTTTTTAAAATTACTCATAAAAAGTTCTTAGTCCTACTTTAAGTGAGATTGGATCTGCATGTAAAGATTCATCAATACCTAAAGAACATATTAATTATTGTACGGTCGCCCAATGCACATGTCAGCTCAATGAGCTAAGCGGACTGACATCACTAATAATTAGTTATTGTATATTTTCCCATTTTCAATGTCTGCTCGAAGAGATAATCATTAAAGAATCCATCGGACTAGACGTTCTTCGGATAAGCATTCATAAATGGTTGGATTACCTCCAAAAAGTTAAGAACCAGCCAGGCACTATCCTCTGATTTTAATTTTTAATGAGTTTCACAGCGGCTAACGACCATAATATTTGTTAGGTCAGCTAAATAATAATTAATTATTGTATTGATACCCTCAGTTATAATTTAAGGGCACCGACTTGGTGAACAATGAGATAAAATATGAGAATGGAAGTGTAGAGAAATTTGAGAGGAAAAAAAAATATCTGAAATTATGTGTAAGGATTCATGAGAGAATAAAATAGAAAAATGTTTTTAAGAGTTTTGATTATGAAAAGATCAAAACATAGCTATCAAGGAGGTTGCGTGAAACAAATTCAATAAAATAAAATATGAACCAATATAGTTTTTGTTATCAATATGGTTGCCACGTTAGAGGGGTATAGTTTAGGAGTAATAAGTTATGATAATAAGGTTTTGGAATGCATAGCAAATTGTGTTCAAGCATGATGGATTAACTATCAACATAAATCTTAAATAATTTTAAAAAAATTTAAATTTATAATTATTAAAAAATAAATTTAAAATCTAACCAGTTAAATTATCTATTAAATTTGCTCATAAAAAGTTCTTAGTCATGCTTTAATATGATAAATTGAAACAAGATTGGATCAACATCAAATTCAATAAAAATAATAATTATTATTACATGGTTTAATTAAAGGTGAAGATTCATTAATACCTAGAGAACATATTAATTATTGTACGTTCTCCCAATCTACATGTCAGCTAAATGTGCTAATAAGCGGATTGACATCACTAATAATTAATTATTGTATATTTTCCCATTGTCAATGTCTGCTCAAAGAGATAATCATTAAAGAATTCATCGGTCTAGACGTTCTTCAGATAAGCCTTCATAAATGGTTGGATTACCTCCAAAAAGTTAAAAACCAGCCAGGCACTCCCCTCTATTTTTATTTTTTAATGATTTTCACAGCGGCTAACGACCATAATATTTGTTAGGTCAGCTCAATAATAATTAATTATTGTATTGATGCCCTCAATTATAATATAAGGGCAACGACTTGGTTAGCAATGAGATTTGTGTGTGTATTAAAAAGTGTTTTTTTAAAAAATTATTTATTATTTATTTTTTATTAATTTAAAATTAATATAATTTTATTGTTTTTAAATCATTTTGATTTGCTAATATTAACAATAATTTTTTTAAAATAAAAAAAAATCATTAACATATATTTTAATATAAAAAATTATTTAAAAAACAATTATAATTATAATAACAGAGACTTACATGTTACGACCTGAGATTTTTTGCTCATACTATAATATTTCTTCTTTTCTTTTCAGCTTAATTCACTGTTATGTCCACACTCAAGTGGACATTGAATTGAAAATCCATCGGTCTAGAAGTTCTTTAGATAAGCACTCATAAAACGTCCGATTACCTCCAATAACCAGCCAGACACTTTCCTGGAAAACCATTTAACTCATAAATAATTGGATTACCTAGGATAATTTTAAATGGTTGAAATTAAAAATGTATGAAGATTTACGAGAAACCCTGGTGTGGCATGTACTAGCAATATCCTAAAAAGAAAATGCCCCTTTTGCACAAGAATAATTTTGCATTTAATACGCGTTTCTCTTGTAAGATATAATAATCTGTTAGAATTTTTTAATGCAATTTTTTTTTTCAAACCTTTAAATCACATTTTTGCTTACTTAAGTTAATAAAGTATGAGAAAGGAAGTATAGAAAAATTTGAGAGGAAATAAAAAAAAGAATATTTGAAATTATGTGTACAGATTCATGAGAGACTAAAATATAAAATATTAGATATCAATGTATAAAAATACAAAAAAATATTAATTAAAAAAAATCAAATGTTTTAAAAACATTTTTAAAATGAAAAAAAAGAAGGTTTTTGTTAATGGTGAGATGAAAATAATTAGATGGAAGAAATCAAGATTTAAACCCTGCAATTGTGGCTGACTCTATTTTATTGTGTGTTTGAAAATGTAATTATGATTTTTTTTTATAATACTTTTTATTCAGAAAAAATACGATAGTAATGTTTTTTATTTTTTAAAATATTATTTTTTATATCAATAAATTAAAATGATTTGGAAATATCGAAAACATATTAATTCAAAATAAAATAAAAATTATAATATTTTTTTAAAATTATAACGTAGAACACGTTCACCTGCCTGCCTACGTCTCCACAGATGTTATTGTCCCTGAGTGACTTCTGTACATTCAAGCAGGGCTGCTCTTAATAAATGTGAATCTGGACTCACCGTTACAAGCCCAACGTTCAACACATCACACTTTTGAAAAGGGTGGGCTGGACCTTGTACATTTGGGCCACCTAACTCTTATGGGCTTCCTTCCAAATATTCCAACTAAGCTACTCAGCCCAAGCCTTTCTATTAGTTCAGCAGCAGTAATGTTGGTGTTATAAGGGAAACAGAGCAGGCCCCCAATCACAAGACACAGCCAAACCGCTGTTAGCCATGGAAGGAGAAAAATGAAAAGATTTGTTAATGGTGGAAACCTTCATGGGTCAGTTGATGTTGCTTCAGAAGACTCAATGACCTCAGCTATTGAAAGATTTAACCACAGACTCCTTGCCAATTATGATCACACAGCACAAGAGAGACTGGCTGATTCTGAGGAAATTAATCAGTAATATGATTCTAGTGGGGAATTAAGTTAAGTCTTGGGAACAAACATGAACTTGGGACATACACAAATGACCTGCAAGAACAGATTGATAAGGAAAGAGTGGAATGGAGGGCCTCTCAGTAACATGACGTCCTCTGATGTTTTTCAAGCTTTTGTATTTCTTTCTATGAAGATTACAGCCTGGAATATTCCATTTATTTCTATGAATATTTGAGGTCACTCATCAACTTATTCCATTTCACAGCGTCAGTTGTTGTCTTCAACCCTTTTGAAAAATGATGTTGAGTGTTGCTTTTTGCTGGAAACAAAATTACATCACTGTAATGATGGTTTCGTTTCAAGGTTGTGGAACTCCACTGCTGTGAAATGGTGTTGTATTTCCCAAGCAGCGTGCAATAAACAGCATTTAACTTTATCACTAATGAGAGGCACACCAAGATATATACCCAACCGGAACTCACAGATTCTCTATAATTTCTACGCCATATCCATGTCACAGAGGCAAAAAAGCACTCACACTTTGCAAGATTATGCTTTATAATAACCATATACGCCTTCTGTTTTTTTTTTTTTTTATATATATATATATAAAATTATGCTCATAAGAACGTTGCTGACACCTCAAATCCGAACCCATAACAAAGCTTGGACGACGAAACTAGTTGTAAAACTAAAAGGAATAGGATGCTTACTGCTCAGGAATCATTATGGAAATGCTAACTAGGAAAGGCAGTTTTTGAACCTAGCTAGGAGCGATTAAACTTGTGTTGCTGCCTGATATCTCAAGGTCAAGGTGTGAACTAAGCAGGTATTCATAACTAGAATTTCTTTAAGTTATATATAAAACTCTTTTTATTGCTAATGCTGTTCTTCGTTAAATTTTTAGGGAATGGAAGTTGGAGTGGATCAGATAATGACTGTCAATACTTTGCTACAATCCTTGACATTGAAGGGAGGAGTGAGAGGCATCATTCCTACCGTAGTACTTAGAGCATCTCCAATACAAAATGCTATTTTAAAAAGCTAAATTGATAAAATAGCATTTTGAATAGTATAAATATAACTTTTTTTACCATATCTATTCCAATGAAAAAAAGCCATTTGAAGAGCTATTTTGTCACGACCCGAATCCCGGATCCATGACCGGCACATAGGCAAGGTTCCCCTCCAAGGTTCCATACCTATGCGAACCCAAACTTACATACAAACTTATTCTTCAAAACTCAATCAGAGTTGTTCAACGCAGTAGTAACAACAAAACTAATTTTATAACATAATTCGATTGTCTTAATACAAGAGTTAATATATATTCATAGTTTTGGAGCACTAACTTGACAAAAAGAAAAGTGCAAATTACAACAAAAAAAACAGGTTCAGAAGATTCAAGAAAAGTGACCTGCTATCAAGCTATAAGCCTGAAAAGGATAAATAATGAGAGGGTGAGTTTAACAACTCAGTGAGTAGATAATGTTCAATATACACACATGAGGTAATACAGTAATGAGAAATATATATACAAGTATGGCTCTAGGTTCTTATAGAAAGGTTTCTCAAATAAGCCATAACAAGAAGATTATATGGTAAAGTTCGTCAGAAAATCAAAATGCAATGAGCATGAGGCTCCGTACTGTGGGATAATCAGTCCACACAGGTTGGTGACTCCCCCGACCAACTAGGGTTCAGATACGATGTGCACAAAGACTAACACTACCCTATTAGCATGAGTATTATGACTAACATACCATAAGTTCATAATCGTAATCAAACAAACATATTCATATCTCAAAGCTCAACTCATGACATCAATCAAATGAGGAGCTATCAATTCAGAAGTCAATTCAAAATATATGTTGGTGCATATCAAGAATTCAGATTCAATAATTGATCATGCTTTATCATAACAAGGATAATAATCTACATATACATATATATATATATATATATATATATATATATTATCAAGAAGCATGATCCAATTCATATTAACAAATCAAATATTTATAATATTTCTCATGCATATGGAACATTAACCACTTACCTGACTCAAAAGCAAACAGCACTCACAAGCTGAAACCGAAGGAAATCCTACTGATATCCTGCCGGTAGAATATCAGGATTATATGAATACAAAGGAGATGTATTCAAGAACGACTCAAAAGAAAATTTAACCTATTTAATACACTTAACTAAGGGTGTATACCGTAATCCTATATATTTTTGAACTAACTAGTCAATTTTCTCAAAAACCCAAAATCTAACGGTTTTCCCGAAATCTAATCCATAATAAAAACAACTAATAAAATTGGTAATAATTCACTAAATAACCCTTAATTATTCATCAAAATAATCTGCAAAAACTAATATTACAGCTAGGGACTAATCTGGAATTTATCATATTTTTAGGGCCAAATTGTAACTTTTATCAAATGGAGGACCAAACTAAAATTTGTCATAAATCCATGAATATACTGAAATTATGACCTTAATTAATCCTCAATTCTGTCCAGGATGTATCATTATGCTCCAGGGACCATTCTGGAATTTTATCAAATTTTTAGGGTCAAATTGTAATTTTTGTCAAATTGGAGGACCAAATTGAAAGTATTAAATTCTCTTATCTATACAGTAATTCTGTCCATAATTCATATGTTATTCTGTTCAGAATCTCGGAATATGCTCCAGGGACCAATTTGTAATTTTCCAAAGTTCAGGGACTAAACTGTAATTTTCGCAAATTGAGGGACCAAATTGAATTTTTGTCATCTTCAACCTCCATTCCAGAATTTTAACAGGAACCCCACTGTTCTCTCCAAAATTTCTAACATAATTTCACCATTCAAACAAAATCACAACTCAAAATCATTATCTTTTAATTCAATCTCTCAAAATCAATTAAATCATCAATTAATCACAACAATCAACCCCTAACATTCAATTTAATTCATCAATTAAACTCAAAACACAAATTTCATAACCCTAACATTCATCAAAACTGAAATTAAAGCCAAAGAAAACATATTATACACATTAAAGCATAATCTTACCCCTTTTTACTTATTTCCTCCAACTCCTTTTCTTTTTCCCTTTTCTCTTCTTCTTCTTCCTCCCTTCTCTCCTGCCGATTCTCTCTCAAAATTTTCAGATCTCTCTCTGTTTTTTTTTCTATTTATATTTATCAAGTTTGTTGAATTACTACAATACCCCTTATTCATTTATTCTCACTTTTAGGGCTTTATTGTATTTTCCATTCATTAATTCAAAACGTTACACATTTATATTGGAGTGGAAGAAACAAATGTTTTATTATTTTTTAATAAGTTTGATGTTATTTTTTTTTTCACATGGCTATATTTAATTGGTTTATTTTTTTAGTAGCCCCACTTTGTTGGTTTTGGCTCTTTGAAGAGATATATAGAAATAATATTTGTGGGAGAGAAAAGACATTTTAGATTTTATTTGACTTTGCCTTTGAAATGTGCAAAACAAACAAAGAAAAACTAAAATATTAATTTTTTATTTTTGAATTTTCATTTAGCTTCCCGAGGATATGCTCTTACAGCTCTTGAAGCTAAGCTTCAGGCTCTTACATTTTCAGGTCAGCTTTTTCAAAGTTTCAACAATGGGGTGGGTCCACACGTTAACTTAGTCAGCAATTAGCTTTGATTCTTTCGGTGTATCTTGTCATATAACTTTGCTAGGTAAAGTTATGGCTTCCTTCCTAGCAACCTCCTTGTCAAACAATACAATAATCTTTGCTACTGTAACATTCATCTCATTATACCATTGATTTCCCAATTTCCCTCATCAAATTTCTTAAGCCTTTGTGATGATCAGTGCTTCCTTTTCTGATTGAATCGAATCATCTGGAGCTAAACATCTTGCAAATTCCTTGTTATTTTTAAACCATATATTCTTCTCTGTTCTTGTTTTTCTTCCTGAATACTACTTAAGCAAACAAGCACTTGAAGAACAACTTGAATCCAGGTAGATTATTTATAATACATCTTCTTCATTTTGTTTTTCACATGTAACTATGGTTTGAATCTTTCAAGTAAAACACAAGTTGTAGAAATTCTAATGAGAAACTTTGAAGAAAGGATCATCAACAGTTTCCAGAAATAATAATTTGATCTTTCTCAGTTGTAACACTCCATGCCTTCTGGAGTTCATAATAAATTGACCCCGAGTTAACCTTGAATTCATTGTCTTTTCTTCATAGTTTCTTTGCTGTTTGTAACTTATTATTTTAGTTTCAACCTTCCTTTTCCAATTAATGTACTTCCGTTAATTTTTATTCAATATTTTGACCCTTTTTATCTATAGGACAAAATGGTTAGACCAAATGATCCGTTTTGGAATTATGTTGAAGATATGAATGATGGAAGCATGAAGTGTACGTTTTGTGGGCATTTATTTGCCAATGGTACTTCCATTTCGAGGATCAAATGGCATTTATCAGGAGATAGAGGGCGTGGTGTTGGCATTTGTGGTCAGGTGCCTCAAGAAGTTCAAGAAGCAGCCTTTCTAGCTATGCATGGTGGCAACAAAAGGCATAAAGGCATAGCAAATTTAAGCAATGATAATGATGCTGGAAGGATGCAAGCGGGAGTTCAAGGCATGGAACAAGGTGTTGGGCCTGAGAGAATTCATTCGCGTTTAGAAGCGGCAAATGACATGGAATACACTGGTGAAGGATCTTTTCAGCATGTTGACAGAAGTGTCTCTCCTTGGAGACTCAGAGTTGATGCTCATGAGAACAGAGGAGAAGCAACACAAGGAACAAATTTAGCGGATCAATTTGCTGATGGTACTTGGGTTCAGATACACTCTGCCCTTTCAAAGGCGAAGCTGAATGAAATCTCTACGTATTTAATGCAGGAAGATGAGGATGTGGAGCGTCTGCATGATGCATTTGAAACTGTAGCGAGAACAGAACAAGTGCAGCATCTGGAGAGAGGTAGCTCTTGTGAGTGGCCATCAATTAATCAAGCTGATGAGCCTCGAGGAGATTCATCCCAACCAACAGATCCTTTGTGTCTCGATCATGGAAGATATTATGATCAACTATTTGCTCCATCAGTAAACAATGATGTCATTACGTATGATGTGCAGAACATGGTTAGAGTGAGGACAGAACTAGTGGAGGAGGAGGGTGTGGAGAATAGTGGAAGATTAGTGCAGCCTGGCGCAGGAGCTAGATCTTCTACCAGCCTTAAATACAACACAAGTGAGACTAGAGGAGTTCCATTACCTACTAGCTCTAAGAAGCTAGTGGGTCGAGCATTTGAAGAGAATACGAAGGTGATATGGTCTTTGTTAATGGATGATGAAGTTCCAACCATTGGCATTTATGGGATGGGGGGAGTTGGTAAAACAACAATACTGCAACATATCCATAATGAGCTTCTACAAAGACAAGATATTTGTGATCATATTTGGTGGGTGACTGTATCTCAAGATTTCAGCATTAACAGATTGCAGAATCTTATTGCTAAACGTCTTGATCTAGACCTTTCAAGCGAAGATGAAGATTTGCATAGAGCTGCCAAATTGTCAGAAAAACTAAGGAAGAAACAAAAATGGATTCTTATTTTAGATGATTTGTGGAATAATTTTGAGCTACACAAAGTGGGAATTCCTGTCCCGTTGAAAGGATGCAAGCTGATTATGACAACTCGATTAGAAACGGTTTGTCATCAGATGGCTTGCCACCGCAAAATCAAGGTAAAGCCACTTTCTAAGGGAGAAGCTTGGACTTTGTTCATGGAGAAACTTGGACGTGGCATAGCGCTTTCACCAGAAGTGGAACGAATTGCGAAAGCTGTTGCAAAGGAATGTGCTGGTTTGCCATTGGGAATTATTACAGTGGCAGGAAGCTTGAGGGGAGTGGATGACCTACATGAGTGGAGAAATACATTGAAGAAATTGAGAGAATCAGAATTTAGGAACATGGATGAGAAGGTATTCCAAGTATTGAGGGTTAGTTATAATCGGTTAGGTGATGTAGCACTACAACAATGTCTCTTATACTGTGCATTATTTCCTGAAGATCAAGAGATCAAGAGGGAGGAGTTAATAGGTTATTTGATCAATGAGGGAATAATTAAAGGAATGAGGAGCAGGGGAGATGCATTTGACGAGGGCCACACGATGCTTAATAGACTTCAAAATGTCTGCCTATTGGAAAGTGCTAAAATGGAGTATGATGGTAGTAGACGTGTCAAGATGCATGACTTGATTAGGGACATGGCCATCCAAATATTACAAGAGAACTCTCAAGTCATGGTGAAAGCAGGTGCACAATTAAAAGAGTTGCCAGATGCAGAGGAGTGGACAGAGAATCTCACAAGAGTCTCACTAATACAAAATCAAATTCAAGAAATTCCTTCCAGCTATTCACCAAGGTGTCCCTATCTAACAACTCTATTGCTATGTCAAAATCTTTGGTTGCAATTCATTGCAGATTCATTTTTCAAGCAATTAAATGGGCTCAAGGTTCTTGATCTGTCTTCTACAAAAATTGAGAATTTACCAGACTCTGTCTCTGATTTGGTAAGTCTCACTGCATTATTGCTGAATAATTGTGAGAACTTAAGGCATGTACCATCATTAAAAAAGCTCAGGGAACTAAAAAGGTTAGATCTCTATCATACTTCACTTAAAAAGATGCCTCAAGGCATGGAATGTTTATCCAACCTTAGGTATCTTAGAATGAATGGATGTGGTGAAAAGGAGTTTCCTAGTGGGATATTACCTAAACTCTGTCACCTGCAAGTTTTTATACTAGAGGACTTTATGTCTTTCAGGGATTTAAGAATGTATGCTCTAGTAACAGCTAAAGGAAAGGAAGTAGGATGCTTGAGGAAGTTGGAGATTTTGGAATGTCATTTTGAAGAACACTCTGACTTGGTGGAGTATATGAACTCTCGGGATAAGAACCTTTCATTATCCACGTACAAGATTTTTGTGGGACTACTGGGCGATGATTTTTATTCCGAAATAAATAATTATTGTTATCCATGTAGAATAGTTGGGTTGGGTAATTTGAATATCAGTAGAGATAGAGATTTTCAGGTCATGTTCTTAAATAACATTCAAATACTGTATTGTAAATGTATCGATGCAAGAGGTTTAGGCGATGTTTTGTCATTAGAGAATGCAACTGATCTGCAGCGCATCGACATTAAGGGTTGCAACAGCATGAAGAGCTTGGTTTCATCTTCTTGGTTCAGCTCTGCTCCACTACCGTTGCCATCTTATAATGGTATATTTTCTGGTCTTAAAGAACTTTATTGCTATAAATGTAAGAGTATGAAGAAGTTGTTCCCTCTTGTGTTGCTGTCAAACCTTGTAAACCTAGAAAGGATTCAAGTTCTACACTGTGAGAAAATGGAGGAGATAATAGGAACAACAGATGAAGAAAGCAGCAGCTCCAATTCCATCGTGGAATTCATACTCCCAAAGTTAAGAATTCTGAGATTGAAAAATCTACCAGAACTGAAAAGCATTTGCAGTGCAAAACTGATTTGCGATTCCCTCGAAGAAATTATAGTAGACAATTGTCAAAAGTTGAGAAGGTTGCCAATTCATCTTCTTCCGTCTTCTCTTCAAAAAATTGAAGTATATCCAAAAGAATGGTGGGAGTCAGTGGTAGAGTGGGAGCATCCTAACGCTAAGGACGTCCTTAGTCCCTTTGTTAAATGACGATATATTATTGAATTACGGGTAGGCATCTTGTTTTAATTCATGGTGCTATTGAATGTGGTAATAGAATTATGTGTGTAAAGTGGCACAAGTCTTCATTTCTATAGATTCTTCTCATGTCTTTACGCTAACTAATATGAAATAAATATATTATTTCTGAGTTGGTTTTAAGTTTCATTCCAGTACATGTCAAGCAGATTATGTTATGCAAGCTTTGTTTAGAAGGGTAGCTGGCTATTTCATGGTTCGGTTGTTTTGTTTTATACAGGTTAAGTTAGTCTGCTTGCATCTGGTTGGTATGTGATCGCTTTCTGCACCCTTTCCTCTTTGGAAAATGGAAGCAAAAAATGGTATCTGTCATGATTAGACTTATGGACCCTTTTCTTTTGAAGCAAAAAAGAAAAGAAAAGAAATAGTCAAAAGATGGTTAGCGGGAATTCAAAAGCTTATAGGGAATTTGAACAACAACGGTACTGCTATATTATAAAAAGAAGAAGAAAAAGTGAAAAACAACTAGCTATATCTTAAAATACTGCAGGTTTTATAATTTGTTTCTTGTATTATTAAACAATAACCAGGGTGGAATTCTGCTGATAAGAATCGGTTCCTTTACCAATAAAATAAACAACTATTTCCCTGTTTCTCTATCATCAGTGGATTGGACAGGAGGAGTTCTGTAGTAAGCTGGCATTGTTGCCGGGAAGAATGTTGCTCTAATTCCTTCTGCCTTTAGTATAGGGAAGATGATGCCTGATCCAACCTGAAAGATGACAAAAATAAAAATAAAAATTTAATTTTGTCAAGGAAACTCATGTTGAGAATAATAGTTCAAACAAATAAGTTTCTGATAGTAAGAGTAATGACAGCTGGAGATACAGACCAAAATTAGTTTTGCCGCAATAAACATGCGTTTTGGTGTAGGAAATGGAAGCAATAAGCGGCCAACAGCATAGGCAAGCATGGCAAAGCAGTGGAAAACCAAGCTCAACGGGGCAGGGTTTAGACCAGACAGAAGAGCCATCAGTCCTTCTGAGAACACGCCTCCAAGGCTCAAATAATTGAAGAATGCTTCTTTCATTTCCTTCCTTGATGGATCCTGGTCCGATGAAGAGAATACTGTGTGTAGGGTGCTTGCCAGTGTGTTTATTGCAAATGCCGTGGGCTGCAACCAATATTAATCGAGTAATTCAAGCAAGTTATTAGTATCTACAAACCGCAAAGAAATAGGTTATTTTGTGTTTCTTTAAGCAATTCCTATTCAATAAATGTTGTGAGGAAGATTGCCAGAAGAAATATTAGATAAGCATATGCGTGCAAGTGCTGATACCTTACGCAGAATGTAAAAGGATTCAAGATATTTGCAAATGGCAGCTCCATCGCTAAGATCATTCAGAGGCCTAAGAAGATCTCGCAGTAGAACAACATCAGAAAGTCCCACAGTCATTCCTCCTCCAGTTACAGCGTGGCGCATATTCAACGAATCCCCTATCATAAACGCACCAGGGGTTGGAGAGGGAGACGCAGGCATGATTCTGTTTGGCATTGTTCTTATGTTGCCCTTTTCAATTGCACATATGAAAGCATTGTGTAGCTCAGGTGGCATCTGAAATGTGCAGGTCTCTGGATTAGTTTAAACAACATGTATATATTGAATAAAAAGAACTAGCAAAGATGCTAAAATGTCGCCTTGGACTGGCATTATGACTTATGAGACAATTTACATTTTGCTTTCTGATATTATTAACAATAAATTCGCGATCAAGCATGCTCTATAAATTAATCAGAATAAGCTTCAATCAAGTAACATTATGTCAAGCAACTATACATACTTGAGGTGCCACCACTGTTTTCAAGTAGCTTGCCATTTCGCCATTGGAAATAGGTGGTTGTTTCTGGCCAGGTACATCAACTAAACAACGAATTTCATTGCTGCTAATAGGATAAGCTATGACAATTGTATCCTTCAAAATAAAGTACGCACGATTTGCATATGGAAGATTATAATTCTCCAGGACCAAACCAACAAAGTAAGATGGGACTTCAATCTACAAGAAATGTAACACCACGTGTTAGAGAGTAATATTAAACTAATTTTAGGTTAAATTAGTTTTTTTGATATAATATCAGAAAATATTCAGAGGTTTGAATCTTACAACTCATTCTAACTAATTATATTAGTAATAATTAAGCTGAAAGTAATCATGGTGTAAACAAGTTTCAAGTTTTCAAAGAAAGTATTTTAAAGAGTAATATAAAATTATTATTTCAGATTCACCTGGAAGGTATATCTACTGGTCTATATTCTTATCAACAAAATAAAAAATTATAGTGCCTTCTCTCATTAATTACATCTAAATTTACTCATAATGCAAGATTTTCACCTTTGGATTGCAGAGATTGCGTCGTAAATTTGAAAAACAACCATCACATACTATTGTGAGTGAAGCTGAAGCTGCTAACTCCTGGCCTGCCTTAGTTTTGTATAGCACACCTTTGATAGTTCCATTTTCTTCGACAAGAGATGTTACAGTTCCTTGATCGAGTTTAACACTGGACAAAGATCAAAGAAATATGAGAAAGAAAAATCTTCACATCATGAAATGATACTGAAAAAACGTATATTCAGTCTATGGCTGGTTATATTGAACTCAATACTCGCAGGCTACTCTGTTCCTATAGGTTGCAGGGGAAAGGACGAATACTTGGGAAGAGATGCAGCTTTTTCACGCAGTTTCTGGATGAAGCGGCCATTGTAAAAACCTCTGCCACTCGCATTGGAGGGATATGAAATTGCAGTTCTTTTCCCATCTTTGTGAACAGCAGCAAAACTGAAGATTATCTGAGAATCAGTCCCATCTAGACAGTCTGCTACCACACAAAATGTTGGACATAAATAAGAGTAGTTGTTGATTAATTGAACGGAAAGTATGTTCAACAAAATTTCTACAGCTAGTAATTCTTCACCTTCAAGACCTAACTCGGCCAATTTAATGCACCCCCCGGCATGCAGGAGCTCACCAACAATTCTGTCGGGCTCAGTCAAGTCTCTTTCAATAACTTGCACGCGCCATCCATCCTGCAGTTGGAGGAGAAGACAAGGTTGCTGTTGCTTAGCGCACACAGAACAACAATAGCTCTGCTTACTAGGTTTTGATCTTTGAGTTAGAAGCAAGATCAGGTACTTAGAGTTAACTATTTACCATTGTGAAAGAGGTTATTACCTTTGCGAGAGCATAAGCAAGAGCAGAACCAGCAACACCAGCACCTACGATGATCACATCAGTATTTCCAGCAAAATTTGATCTGCACGCTCCATTTCCAGAGCTTTTCAAAGTTTTCTTGCTTCGACTTTTCTCTGAAGCTTTGGTATTCTCTCTCCCTCTTGAACTGTAGAGTATAACAAACCCGAACAAGAAAGCTGCTACAACTCCTCCAAATACATGCATGGAGTCCATTTTTCTCTTTCAGTACAAGCTCTCTTTCTCTCTGGATGTGCTGTCGAGAACCCTGCAGTTCTACCAAGGCACATAGTATGTTATCATTTATGGGTTTTCTGAGTTACCAAAAAGACTAGTATTTATACGGCTGAGGAAACAAAGAAAACTCCGGTCAAAGGGGAAAGAGAGACGCTCTCAGGGATAAAATTCATATCATTTTTTTCGTCATACTGTTTATATTATAAAAGCTAGTGATAAAGTGATAGAAAACAGAAGAGGAGGCTATGATATATGGCTACACAATTTTCAAATTTAATTTTAGGATTTATGAGCTTTAGCGGTTATCATAAGCATATGCAGGGGAGCTTCCTATGGACGCAAGAGAGTGACTTTATTGGTAGAAGAGACGTGCAAATGGATAGGTTGTTGATAGGGTTGTCTTTCCTCTGCATGATGAGATTTTTGTTTTCCTTGGAAGTTTATGGCATACCCCAGATCGATTCCATAATAATTTAGTTTAGCTGTTCTTTGGGGAAATGAGTCATTTTAAATGGTTAGGCCAATTATTGAAGGAGTGGAAAAAAGAAAAATTGGAAATCAAATAAGAAAAATACTGAATTGTCGTTTTCAAGCTTCTTTTTTTGTTTCATTATTGTTTAAGACGACTGAATTGTCGTACTTTTTTCCTGTAAGAAAAACAATCGATAGATAAACAATTGTAATTCGAAGTTTAATATTATATTTTCATCCAATTTTAATTTGTATTTTTAAGTTTTATCTGTCTTTATGCATTCTATCACTTTCCCCTTATCAATTGACACTTGTATTCTTGGGCTTCCACTTGCCGGTATGATGGAGATGTCCAGCTACTGCTCAAAGTCCGAACAACAACAGTACTGCTATCTATAACAAGTAGCGGTGATTATTTTCGGTTCGGTTTTTATCTAAAAAAATAACTAAAATAAAATTTTGAAAAACTGGAAAATTTGAACCTAAATCGAACCGGAACCGGTTCAAACCGACCGGTTTCGGTCCAGTCCGGTTTGGTTTTTTTAACATAAAAACCGGAAAAACCTATAGTAGCCTATCTCGCGTTCCCTGCAAAAATCTTGAAGAAGTGTTCTAGGTTGTTATTGCTATCAATGGTATTTTACCAAGAGCATTGTAAACATGTATATCCTGGCTTCCCTCACTCACAATATGTTCCAAGAAAAATGAAGTCGATTTCTGAAAACCACAAACAAAAAAACAAAGAATTATAACAATGAAATAAAAAGGAACAAGGGCCAAGAATCAGGGGCGGACTGAGAGCTACTTCTTATCACATTCCTCTTCCTCCACAAGAGGCTCAATTGGAAGCAAAGAACAAACAGAAAGAATAAGGCCCTTGATAAAGTCTTCAGGGCATTCATCATCTAACAGCTGCCTTATACTAGAAGTCTAGATCTGGCCAAAGTGATGGAGAATTCATTTTTTATCAGCCGAGAGTGTGAGAGATTGAGATTGAGACCTGGATCTGGCTTTTGCGAGGGGGGGCGGCGGCTAGTGGTTGCAAAAAGAGGGGAATGCTAGGGTTATAAATTTCAAAAGGGCTTTTATAGTTTTTTTTTTAAAAAAATTGAACTGGTTCGGTTCGGTTTGGTTTTCTCGATTTCAGGTTTATCAAACCGAACCGAACCGAATGTTTTTTTAAAAATTCTAATCGGTTTAATTGGTTTTTTTTTACGGTTCGGTTTTTTCGATTTTTTTTTATTTTCTCGGTTTAATCAGTTTTTCGGTTTTTTTACTGACCCCTAATAACAAGAAGAAAAAACGCATCTTGCTAAAATGAGATTGAAGTCAAATTTGACGGTTCCAATGAGTTTTCAAATTTCCTATCCAATTGGACTAAGTTGAAAATGGCTAAGGTCTATATTCATGCTTTGCAATCAAAATAGCTAGGTAGCCGGAGGACAAGTTTTATCTCCTACTCTGGTGGGAAACCGACAATTTTAGGATTCGTATCATTAAGAAGAAATCTGATGGGATGAGAGGGATTTTCTTGATAGCTTTCAATCTCCTAATTTTCTTCCTTGATATTTTATCTACAAGCTATCTATTGGTATTCCTTATTTTCTTCCTTGATATTTTATCATACAAGCTATCTATTGGTATAAAAATAGGGGAGATCATTCTGTTACAAGAGGAAAATCTTCTTAGCGACTGGAAATTCCTAGAGGATAAACAACTAGTTCTTGAGTTCAATTCAAGGGGAATAGAATCCATCTCCATTAGTTGCTGTGAGTTCTTGAGTTTATTAGTGCTGCATTGAACTCCGATTGAGTTTTGAAGGATATATTTATATGTAAATTTGGGTTCGCATAGGTATGGAGCCTTAGAGGGGAACCTTGTCTATGTGCCGGTTATGGATCCAGGATTCAGGTCGTGACAAGATCCTATAAGGTTTCGAAGATAACAATAAAATATGGAGTGTGAAGGCATCGAGAAAACCTTATATCTGAAATTGCCAGAAATGGATGAGGTGTTCCTCTCTAAAAGTTTCACTTGTCTTCATCTTCAATTTCCAACTTCCTCAAGTAGGCTGCTTCTTTTCCTTAAACTGTTACTGGAGCTGCACGCCAAACACCAAATCCATCGAGACCCAATTGCTTTAGCACGAGGACTTGCAGGTGAGGGAGTTTAGGCAATATCCCAGTAGGAAACATCTTCTGACCACATGCATCGAGTCCAAGGTACCTGAGGTTGGATAGGCATTCCATGGATTGAGGAATCATTTCAAGTGCAGTACCATAGAGATCCAACCTCTTTAGTGCCCTAAGTTTTCTTAATGATGGTACATGTCTTAACATATCACAAGCAATGAGCAATGAGCAACAATGCAGAGACTCACCAAATCGAAGACAAAATTCGGCAAATTCTCAATGTGTAAGATAGATCGAGGACCTTGAGCCCATGCAATTTTTTGAAAAATGAATCGGCAATAAATTTCAAGTATTTATTATTGCATGACAGTAGAGTTGAAAGACTGGAACACCATGGTGAATAGCTCAAATGAATTTTTATAATTTGGTTTTGTATTAGTAAAACTCTCACAAGATTCTCTATCCACTCATCTTAATCCGGCAATTCTTTTTGTTATGCACCTGATTTAACCATGTCTTGAGAGTTCTTTTACTGTAGTTGGATGACCATGTCCCTAATGAAGTCATGCATCGTGACACAACTAAGATCACCATATCTTGTAGCACTTTCCAATAAGAAGACATTTTCAAGTTTATTAAGCATCGAATGGCCTATGTAAACTTCTGCCACCTTACTCTGCCGTTTTATCACTCCCTCGTCAATCAAATAAGCTATCAAATCCTCTCTAGGGAATACATCCTCTACCATATCATCTTGCCTAACTCTTGATTGCCTCATGTCCTCTAAAGCATTCCTCCACTCGTTTATGCCATCCACCCCCTTCATGGCTCCAGCCATTGTTATAATTCCTAACGGCAAACCATCACACTCCTTTGTGATGGATTTTGCAATTTGTTCCACTTCTGGACGAAGTTTTATGTCATGTCCGAGTCTCTTAATAAACAAAGTCCAAGCCTTTTCACTTTGATTATGTGTTGGGTATCCATTTGTTCACAAACCTCTTTTGATCGAGTTGTGAGAATAAGCTTGCATCCTTTAACTTAGACAAGAACTCCCAGCTTTTGTAACTCAATAGTGTTCCACAAATCATCTAAAATCAAAACCCATTTCTGTTTCATCATTAATTCTTTTCTCATTTCAACTGCTTTGTGCCGCTCCTCGTCTTCATTAAAAAGATTTAAACCAATACGTCTTCCGATACTGTCCTGCAATCTTTTAATGCTGGTATCTTGTGAAACAGTAATCCAGTAAACATGAGAGAAAGTATCTGGTCTCCATAGAAGCTGATTATACATGTGCATCACCAAAGTTGTCTTACCCACTCCACCCATCCCATAGATTTCAATACTTGAAACTTCATCGTGCATCAACCAAGACCAGATAGTCTTCTTATGGTCTTCGAATGCTTGACCCACCAACTTTGTCGTTGGTAGTGCATCATCTGCTTCAATCTCATTTGTGTTGCATGCAAGCCCTCCAGAAGAGCTCCTCCACCAGGCTGCACTAATCTTCCTCTATAGTTCTCCTCTAGTCGTGTCCTCACTTTAACTGTTACGACCCGATTCCCGGATCCCTGACCGGCACATAGACAATGTTCCCCTTCAAGGTTCAATACCTATACGAACCCAAACTTACATACAATCATATCCTTTAAACAACTCAATCAGAGTTCGACGCAGCATTAACAACAAACTAACTTCATAATATAATTTCATTGTCTTAATACAAGAGTTAATATAATTTTATAGTTTTGGAGCACTAACTAGACATAAAAGAAAGGTATAAATTACAACAAAAAAGCAGGTTAGGAAGGTTCAACAAAAGTAACCCGCTATTAAGTTATAAGCCTGAAAAGATAAATAATGAGAGGGTAAGTTCAACAACTCAGTGAGTAGATAATGTTCAATATACACACACGAGGTAATACAATAATAAGAGTATATAAACAATTATGGCTTTAGGTTCTTATAGGAAGGTTTATCAAATAGGCCATAACAAGAATATCATAAGGTAAAGCTCGTCAGAAAATCAAAATGCAATGAGCATGAGGCTCCATACTGTGGGGATGATCAGTCCACACAGGTTGGTGACTCCCTCGACCAACTAGCATTCAGATACGATGTGCACAAAGACTAACACAACCCTGTTAGCATGGGTATTCTGACTGACATATCATAGGTTCATAATCATAATCAAACAAATATATTCATATCTCAAAGCTCAACTCATGACATCAATCAAATGAGGAGTTATCAATTCAAAAGTCAATTCAAAATATATGCTGGTTCATATCAAGAATTCAGATTCAATAATTGATCATGCTTTATCATAACAAGGATAATAATCAACATATATATTATCAAGAAGCATGATCCAATTCATATTAACAAATCAAATATTTATAATATTTCTCATTCATATGGAAAATTATCCACTCACCTGACTCAAAAGTAAACAAAAGTCAAAAGCAGACACCAAAAAAAATCTTACTGACGTCCCGCCGGTAGAATATCAGGATTATCTGAATACAAAGGAGACATATTCAAGAACGACTCGAAAGAACATTTAACCTATTTAATACACTTAACTAAGGGTGTATTCTATAACCCTATATGTTTTTGAACAAACTAGTCAATTTTCTCAAAAACCCAAAATGTAACGGTTTTCTTGAATTCTAATCCATAATAAAAAAATTAATAAAATTGGTAATAATTCACTAAATAACCCTCAATTATTCATTAAAATAGTTTGCAAAAGCTAATATTACAGCTAGGGACTAATATGTAATTTATCATATTTTTAGGGCCAAATTATAAATTTCATCTAAATGGAGGACCAAACTAAAAATATCATAAATTCATGAATATTGTGGAATTCTGTCCATAATTCATCCTCATTTCTGTCTAGAATCTCTAATTATGCTCTAGGGACCATTCTTCTTCTTCTTCTTCTTCCTCCCTTCTCTCCTACCGGTTTGCTCTCTTAAAATTTCAGATCCCTCTTTCCTTTTTTCTTTTTTTTTACTTTCTATTTATATTTATAATCTTTTTATTCAATTACTACTATATCCCTCATTTAATTTATTCCTACATCTAAGCCTTTAAGGGCTTTCTAGCCTTTTCCTATCTCTTTTAATTCAAAACATTACACTAACCATGTTCTGCAAATCATTCATAATTACATCATTGTTTACCGATGGAGAACAGAGTTGATTGTAATGTCTTCCAAGTCCAAGACACAATAGATCAGTTGGTTGGGATGAATCTCCTCTGGGCTCATTTTGACTAACTGATAGCCTCTCAAGAGAGCTGCCTCTCTCAAAATGCTGCATCAATCCCATGGTTTGGTTTTCTATGTTATTGTGAGTGACGTTATCATCTACGAAAAAAGAACAGAGATCACAGATTCCTCGTCCACACTCTTGACTTGCTTGCTCGGTTATTGGTCTAGTCTCCGGTGCAAAATCCACAAGTTCAATCCCTCCAATCAAGTCATTTGCCCATGCAAGTTCTCCAGCGAAAACAGCTTCTCCTTGTTGTGCTATTTCTACATGTATCACTTCATTGTTCTGTTCTTGTGAAGAAATTGAAATTGCGTTAGTGACCTCGTTATTGCTTGAGCCTGCTACTGTTCCAGAGGGCCATCAATTGCTGCAAGGGCTGCATTTTGAACTTCTTCTGGAACATTTTTACAAATTTTAACATCACGCCCTTTCACTCCTGACAAATGCCATTTGATCCTCGAAATGGAAGTATCCTTGGCAAATGGATGCCCACAAAACTCACACTTCACACTACCATCATTCATATCTTCAACATGTCGCCAAAATGGATCATTTGATCGAACCATTTGTCCTACAGAAAGAAAGAAAAAAAGAGTTCAAGATATTGAATAAAATTAATGGAAGTTATATTAATCGGAAAAGGAAAGGTTTAAAACAAAAATAATAAGTTAACAACAGAAAAGAATTGCAAAATAAATAAATTCAAGGTTAGGGTCAATTCAGAAAGAACTCCACAAGGCATGAAGAAACTATTGATGATCCTAACTCCAAAGTTTCTCAATACAATAAGTTGTATTTTGCTTGAGCGTTCAAACAATAGTTACACAAAGTATAAATAACAAAAACACCAGCAAAATGAAGAAGATAAAGTATAAATAATTTACCTGGATTCCAGATGTTCTCCAAATGCTGGTTTGCTTAAGCAGTATTCAGAAAACAAAAAAAAAAAAAAAAAACAAAACAAAAACCAGAAAGCACGTGCTTGCAAACCCTCCAGAAGAGCTAGCTCCTCCGCCAAGCTGCTCTAATCTTCCACTATTTTTCTCTTCAACTGGTTCTGTCCTCACTCTAATCATGTTCTGCAAATCATACATAATGACATCTTTGCTTAGTGATGGTGCACAGAGTTGATCATAATATCTTCCATGGTCTAGACACAATGGATCTGTTGCTTGGGATGAATCTCCTCGAGGCTCATCAGCTTGATTAAATGATTCGAGGCCGCATGCAAACAAGCAAAAAGGCACTGGCATGTATTAAAATTGTTAGATTTAACAAATGAAAATACAGAAGAGAATGAAGAACGACTTCTTTGTGAATGCACTGTTTTATTGATATTGCAGCATAATCAAAACAAAGAACAAATTGAAGCTTTAAAGGAAAGCAACAGCAACATTATCTCCTGCTGTTACGTAACTGAATTCAAAGGATAACATTCAAATAAAAGGATTATATCAATCCTAACAAAAATTGACTAATTCAAATAGCTAGTGTTTTATTCAAACTAAAACTAATGACAGCTTCCACGACAGTAGATTCCACATCAGCTGTTTCTTCATCAGCAACTTCTTCATCAGCAACTTCTTCATCAACAGCTTCTGAGACATGAATTCAACACTCCTCTTTGGCTCTGAAGCTGCAGATTCCAAGTCTTTGCCTAAAGAATTCAAACTTAGCTTGAGGAAGCGGCTTGGTTAGAATGTCAGCATTTTGATTTTCTGTTTTGCAATAGATCAGCTGTATTTCACCTTCTCTTTGAACTTCTCTTAGGAAATAGAGTTTTAGTTTGAAATGTTTCGTTTTGCCATGGAACACAGGATTTTTTGCAATTGCAATTGCAGCTTGATTGTCTACAAGGATTTGTGTGCTTTCCTTTTGCTCCATCTACAGATCACCCATTAATTTTCTAATCCAAATAGCCTGATTCACAGCAGCAGTGGCAGCAACATACTCTGCCTTAGCTGTGGATTGAGCAATGACTTCTTGCTTCTTTGAACTCCATGAAAAAATGGCAGAACCAAAACTAAAGCAGTAACCTGAAAATTCACTTAGACTTTTTGTAAAGCCTAAGTCTAGCAAATGAGCATCAATCCTGCTGTACCAAGCCCTTGGTGCTTGCTTTAAACCATAGAGAGCCTTTTTCAACAAATATACTTTCTCCTCTTCTCCTTGAACAGCAAAACCTTCAGGCTGCTCCACGAATATTTCCTCCTCCAAATATCCATTTAATAAAGCAGATTTGACATCCATTTGATGTATAGTCCAGCCATGTTGAGCAGCAAGTGCAAGCAGCATTCTTATAGTATCAAGTCTAGCAACAGGAGCAAAGGTTTCAGAAAAATCTACCCCAAACATTGAGCATATCCCTTGACAACAAGTCTTGCTTTGTGTTTATTTATAGAACCGTCAGCATTGAACTTGGTTCTATAAACCCATTTAACTCCTATTGCCTTTTTATGTGCAGGTCTGTTTACAAGCAACCAAGTCTGATTCTTCTCAATCATCATAAGCTCCTCCTTCATTGCAGCCATCCAATGTTGATCTACAGCAGCTTCTTCATATCCTGCAGGTTCAATTAATGCCACATTGCAACTCTGATAGATATCAGAAAGCAATCTGATTTTTGTAACAGATTCATCATCAACATCAGCATCATCAACATCATCATTCTCCTCTTGAAATTCAAGCTTATTTTTCTCCCAGTTCCAGCTTTCTGACTCAAAAAATTGGATGTTTCGGCTAACAATCACTTTGTTGTCTTGTGGAAGATAAATCATGTAGGCTTTGGATACTAAGCTGTAGCCTACAAAGATTCCAGGTTCTGCCTTCTTATCAAGTTTGTCTCTTTTGACCTGTGGAATGTAAGAGAAACAAATACAACCGAAAGTTTTTAAATTTTGCAACTTTGGTTTATAGCCATACCATGCCTCAAATGGAGTTTTCTGTTGCAGTGCTTTTGTTGGCAATCTGTTCAGAAGAAACACTGCTGTATTTGCCGCCTTAGCCCATAGATTCTTTGGCAAACCTTTGTCATGTAATAGACACCTTGTCATCTCCATAAGTGTTCTATTTTTTCTCTCAACAACCCCATTTTGCTGAGGGGTATAAGGTGTTGTCAGCTGATGTTCAATGCCTTCCTTTTCACAGAACTTGTTGAATTTTTCTGAGGTATATTTTGTTCCATTATCTGATCTGATCACCTGTATTTTGTGTGTGCTTTGTTTTTCCACCCATGCTTTGAACTTCCAGAAGATATCAGCAACCTCAGATATATACTTCATGAAATAAATCCAGCACATTCTTGTATGATCATCAATGAAAGTAATGTAATACTTACTATCGTTTAATGATGATATTTTCAGAGGTCCTCCCACATCAGTGTGCACTAGTTGTAGTTTCTGTGTAGTTCTCCAGCTTTTATTGCGTGGGAATGGAAGTCTTGTTTGCTTCCCATACTGACAGGCTGCACACAATGGAAGATCTTCTTCTAAGTCAGGTAGGCATTTCACAAGATTGTTGTTTTTCATAAAAAGTATAGCTGCATGATGAAAGTGCCCCAATCTTCTATGCCAAAGCATTGTACTGCTCTTTTCTTCATGTACTGCTGCTTGTTCTTTTTCTGTAAAATTCAAGGCAAAGCTTTTACTTTGCATCTGAATTTTAAATACTTCCTTATTTTATGCATCAGTAATAAAGCAAAACTTGTCTTCAAACAGCACCTTATATCCTTTCTCAAGCAGTTGACCAACACTCAAAAGATTTTGATTAATTTTAGGAACATATAAGACATCAGAAATTAATTTTAAACATGTGTTGCCTTTGATTGCCACCGTCCCTTTACCCTTTACTGCAAGACATGCCCCATTTCCAATTCTTACTTTGGAAATAACTATTCTGTCAAGCCTTTTGAAAAGCTCTTTATCATAGGTCATGTGGCTGGTACAACCACTGTCTATAAGCCAACTCTCTGTTGAGTTATTAGCAACAAAACATGATGCTACAAACAGTTGTTCATCTTCAGGTTGTTCAGCAACAGTTTTGACTTCTTCTTGTTGCTGCTGTTGTTGTTGAGATTTGCATACCCTTCCAATGTGTCCTAACTGTCCACATCTGTGACATTTTATATCCGGCCTCCACCAACATCTACTCTATGGATGGTTGGATTTTTTGCAGTAAGAACACAGAAGAAATGTTGTGTTGCTGCTGCTATAATTTCTGTTTCTTTGTTGAATGTTGTTCTGTGATTTTGCAAAAAAAGCACCTTCCACAGAACCTGTTTGCCTCATCATCCTTCTTTGTTCTTGAGCCTGCAATGCATTCAGTAACTCTGCCAAAGTGATGCTTGATACATCCTTTGAGTTTTCTATTGATGATATTGTAGCTTCAAACTTTTCAGGAACTGTAACAAGAATTTTTTGAACAATTCTAGAATCAGTAAATTCAGTACCAAGAAGTCTTACTTTGTTTACAATGTCAAGAAGTCTGTCAGAGTAAACTTTGATAGTTTCTGATTCATTCATTCTTTGCATCTCAAATTCTCTAATGAGATTTAAAACTTGCATGCCCTTCACTCGTTCATTCCCTTCATATTCCTTTTTGAGAAAATTGTTGTCTTCAGAGTCATGATTCTGGTGAAGATTGAAGACGAGACAGCTGCAAAAAGGCTAGCTTTTGCCTTTGATTTCTTTTGCTTACTCTCCTTGTAATTTTTCATTTGAGCTATAGTTGGATTGTCAAGCAAATGAGGAACCTCATATGTGTTTTCAACGGCTTCCCACTAATCATTTGCATCAAGAAAAGCTTCCATTCGAACAGCCCAAACTTGATAGTTTATTCCATCAAATACTGGTGGTGCCATTAAATTCCCTGGGGTTTCTGAATTCATTTTGTTTTGATTGGTTTTTTAGAAGAATGGTAAGTGTTTAGGGTAAGTGTTTAGGCTCTTTCTGTCTCACAGATCTCTCAAGAAAAATCGGCTATGATACCAATTTGTTAGATTTAACAAATGAAAATACAGAAGAGAATGAAGAACGACTTCTTTGTGAATGCACTATTTTATTGATATTGCAGCATAATCAAAACAAAGAACAAATTGAAGCTTTAAAGGAAAGCAACAGCAACATTATCTCCTGCTGTTACGTAACTGAATTCAAAGGATAACATTCAAATAAAAGGATTATATCAATCCTAACAAAAATTGACTAATTCAAATAGCTAGTGTTTTATTCAAACTAAAACTAATGACAACTTCCACGACAGTAGATTCCACATCAGCTGTTTCTTCATCAGCAACTTCTTTGTCAGCAACTTCTTCATCAACAGCTTCTGAGACATGAATTCAACAGAAATGAAACTTAAAACCAAATGAGAAATGTATGGCATGTACATCACATACATTTTCAAGCTCCACACATCAGTCAAGGAGTTTGTAGTTCAATTAACACTATATATATGCCTCTCTTTCAAAAGATCTCAGAATCGAACTTCTCCATCATAATCCAACATCATTAGCTTATCTGCTATCCCTTTTAAGAGAAGAAGATTTCGAATCAGTCCATTCATTCCCCTCTGTAGGCATCTTTCTCAAAAATTAAGGAGAATTACTTCTAGATTCTGAGTTGCCACTAAAAAAACCCTTATGAACTAATTAATCTCTCAGTCCTCAAATTAGTTTCCTCGTTGTTTCTCACAAATTTGTAAGAAAAAAAATGAAAAAAAAAGAAAAAAAGAAAAATAGAAATATGATCTTAAGCTATATATCTAACACTCACTTGAAAGAAATTGATAACCATGCAAGCAGTTTACATGTCAGTATTTGATAAGGAGTGAGAGATATTGGAGACAAATTAGAGCACATAAATAGAATGTACTAGGTGAATAGCTCCTCGTCAGTTTACATTGATAACTGTGCAAAATCTAAAAGCATTGAGATCGAACTGAGCAACCATATGGAGTAGGCTATTAGCACGCTGCCAGAACAATTCAAAAGGCCAAAGATTAAACATCCTGAGTGCTGTTGGGAAAACTAGGAACAACCGAACACCAATTTAGCGGAATACAATTCATAATTCAAAAATTCCAATCCTTTTTTCTCTTTATGCAATCAAAATCAGGATCAAACAATGAACAAGATAATATAAACAATCACACAAATCAACACTAGGATTTTTACGTGGAAAACCCGATGCGGGAAAAACCACAGGACCATAGTCCACCTAAAAACTTCCACTATCAACAAATAATGGGTTCACAATTGTTCTTCCTCAGATTCAACTAAGGACTACAACATATATATTATCAAGAACAACCTATTCTTGGAATACAACAAGATTAAAGAGAGAAGTGTTTGAGAAAAACTCATAACACTAACAGCCCCATTTTTTGTCAAAACGATCAGCTTCCACACAACCAATCTTCGATCCAACCATCCAGAATCAAGAGTAACGTGTCTAGAAGCTGCTGTCAAAATCTCAGTCTCATCCAACGATGAACAAGCTGGATATAGAAGAAAGAAGACAGATAGTTTAGCTGCCTCAACTTCCTTTCTTTCTCTCGTGCTCTCTGTAATGTTTGCTCTAATTAATTTACTATTTCCACTACAGTAAACATTAGGTTTGTAATTCCAAGAGACAATCATGTTGTCTCTTGACAATTAATGTGGTGGTCCCACCATCACATGGTGTGGGACCACACACAACAAATCTCCCCCTCACGCACCATGTGAGGAATTCGCCATATTGGCGATCAACATGTAAGCTTCAATTTTGGAGGGTCTAACAAGCATGCTTCCCTTCTGCAAAACTCAAACTTCTCTCTCGATAGAGGTTTGGTCATCATGTCTGACACATTGTTATCGATATGGATCTTCTCAACAGTAAATGACTTTATCTCCATAGCATCTCGAATCCATTGATATCTAACCTCAATGTGCTTTGATCAAGAGTGAAGTAGGATGCTTACTGAGATGAATTGCACTTTGACTATCATAGTGTAACACAAAGTTCTCTTGAACTAGGCCAAGTTCATGTAAGAACTTCTTCATCCATAACAACTATTTGCCCTCTTCAGTAATAGCAATATATCTAGCCTCTATAGTGGATGATGCAACATATTTTTTCAACCTTGATTACCATGAGACTGCTCCCCTTGCAAACTTCATTAAGTATCCTGATGTGGACTTCCTAGAATCAACATCACCAGCCATATCTGCATCTGTGTATCCATCCAACACATGTTTATTATTACCAAAACATAAGCTGAAACTAGAAGTACCTTTTAAATATCTAAGTATCAATTTCACTGCTGACCAATGTTTTTTACCAGGATTGGAGAGGAACCGACTAACCACACCAACTGCATGAGCTATATCCAGCCTTATGCAAACCATGGCATACATCAAACTACCAACTGCGGATGCATAAGGAACCATTTGCATCTCATCTCTTTCTTCATCAGTTGAAGGACACTACTTAGAACATAGTTTAAAGTGGCCTGCAAATGGAGAACAAACAAGTTTAGAGTTGTTCATGTTGAATCTCTCAAATACCTTTTGAACATATCTCTCCTGAGATAGCCACAGTTTCTCCTTTTTCCTGTCACATGTGATCTTCATGCTAAGAATCTGTTTTGTCGAGCCTAAGTCTTTCATTGTAAAAGACTTGCTTAACTCTTTCTTCAAATCTGAATCTTCTTAGCATCATGGCCAACAATCAAAATATCATCCACATACAACAGGAGAATAATAAGTTTCCATCTAGAAACCTTTTCTTAAATACACAATGATCATAAGTGGTCTTGTTATAACCATGATCCACCATAGAAAGAATCAAAATTCTTGTACCATTGCCTTGGAGCTTGCTTTAACCCATATAGACTCTTTTTCAACTTGCAAACTAACTGCTCTTTGCTTTTTGCTTCAAACCCTTCAGGCTGCTCCATGTAGATCTCCTCATCTAAATCACCATGGAGAAAAGGCAGTTTTCACATCAAGTTGTTCAACTTCAAGATTCAAACTAACAGCTAAGTCAAGCACAACTCAGATTAAAGATATCTTGACCACTAGTGAAAAAATTTCTTCAAAATCAATACCCTTCTTCTAACCGAAACCTTTCACAACCAATCTTACCTTGTACCTTGGCTGTGAGCAATGTTCATCAATTTTCAACCTAAAAACCCATTTGTTCTTGAGTGCTCTCTTACCTTTAGGAAACTTCATTAACTCAAAAGTAGGGTTTTCATGCAAGGATTTCATCTCTTCTTGCATTGCTTTCAACAACTAACTTTTCTTCTCATGTGACATAGCTTTATCAAAGCATTCTGGCTCTCCCCCATCAGTAACCAGCACATACTCATGAAGAGAGTATTTGGTGGAAGGTTAGCGAGGTCTAGTTGACCTCCTCAATTGTGGCTTATCTGGAGCTTCTTGTATAACATGTTTAAGAATAACATCAATATCATCATTAGCTGATTCAGGATCACCAACTAATAGCTCATTAATAAAACCACCATTATCATCATTTTGCAAATCTCCCCCTTGGTTAGCAGGCATCAAAGATAACTGTGGAGTAGGTCTTGGATTTGAATTAGATGGAATAAAAGTAGTAAACTCTGTTTTCTCCTTTTGTTCAAAGTCTTCAATGGTTTGATCATCAAAGAAGATAACATCTCTACTTCTCACAATTTTCTTCTCCTTTGGATCCCACAACCTATAGCCAAACTCATCATCTTCAGATCCCTAAAAAAATACACTACTTTATCTTGTTGTCAAGCTTAGACCTTTCATCCCTTGGAACATGTACGAATGCTCTGCATCCAAACACTCTCAAGTGTGCATAAGAGACATCCTTTCCTTTCCAAACTCTATTGGAACATCAAAATCAAGAGGAACTGATGGAGAAAGGTTGATCATGGCAACTGCAGTCTTCATTGCCTCACCCCAAAAGGACTTAGGCAGCTTTGCATGAGAGAGCATACATCTAATTCTTTCAACAATGGTTCTGTTCATTCTCTCAGCCACTCCATTCTGTGTGGAGTCTTAGGAACTGTCTTCTCCAATTTGATACCATGTTCCCTGCAATACTTCTCAAAAGGACCCTGTATTCACCACCATTGTCAGCTCGAATACATTTCAGCTTTCTACCAGTTTCTCTTTCAACTCTGGCATGGAAATCCTTAAAGACATCAAGCACCTGATCTTTGGATTTCAAACAAGTGGCCCAAATTTTCCTGGAGTGATCATCAATAAAACTAACAAAGTACAATGCACCTCCAAGAGACTTATCAATCATAGAGCAAACATCAGTATGAACTAAATCAAGAACATGTGATCTTCTATGTGAAGGTGATCTTTGAAATGCACTCTATGTTGTTTACCAACTAAACAATGAGTACATGTGTTCAAGTTCATACCTTTTAATGGAAGGTAGTTCTTCTTGGCAAGGATGCCAAGGCCTTTCTCACTCAAATGTCCAAGCCGTTTATGCCATAAATCAGTAGAGCAATCTTCAATTGCATTCACCTCCCCTTTGATCACCTTGGCTTGTGACATGTAGAGACCCATCTTTTCCCTTTAGCAACAATTAGGGAATTTCTGGAGAGTTCCATTTACCATCTCCAAAGTAAATTGTAATAGCCTTCTTCATCAAGAGTACCTGTAGAGATCAAGTGTAGGCGCATATCAGGCACATGCCTAACATCTTTGAGTAGCAACTTGCACCTAGTATTGGTTTCCAACCAAATATCTCCAATGCCCACAACACTAGCAATCCCTTGATTTCCCATCCTAACTTGACCAAAGTCACCAGCAGTGTAGGATGTATAGAAATCACGTCGAGGTGTAACATGGAAGAAGCTGCTGAATCTGCAACCCAGGTGGTATCCTAACATCAAGATTAACACAACCATCATCACAAACAATGGCAACCATCACCATCAAATACAACTGCAGTTGTGCCATTCTCTTTATTTTTGCCCTTTTTATCTCTTTTATACTTTTTATAATCTTTTTGAATATGTCTAGGCTTATCACAATAATAACACTTAAAACCCTTCCTTGACTGAGATCTTCCTTTTGGCTTCCATTTGCCTTTTCTATTGTTGGATTTTCTATCTTGCTTGTCGTGAGAGAACTTGCTTTGACTTCTCCCTCGACTTTCTGTAACAAGTGCATGAGACTCGGAAGTGCTTGTCCCTTTCCTCCTCTTCTCTTCATTGAGGATACAATCCTTCACTGTTTTCAAAGTGATCTTTCCATTCGGAGTAGAATTGCTAAGTGACACCACCAAAGTCTCCCAACTATCCGGCAATGAACTCAATAGGATTAATGCTTGCATTTCATCGGCTAACTCAAGATTCATCAATGACAGCTGATTCAAGAACCCTTGGAATACATTTATATGCACCGAAGCATCTTCACCATCTCTATACTTCAAATTCACAAGGTCTCTAATTACAAAAACCTTGTTTTGTGCACTCTCCTTGGCAAATGTTTCTTCCAACATCTTCCAAACTGTATAGCAGTCATGTTCTTGAGAAATATGATTAATGGACTTAGAAGATACCCATTTTCTAACATTAGCGGTAGCCTTTCTATTAAGCCCATTCCATTTTGCATCATCCATTTCATCAGGCTTTATTCCTTTACATTCAATCGGTAAAGCCAAATCATTGCAATATAAGTGATCCTCCATCATTGTTTTCCATAGAAAATAATTTGAGGAAGTGAGCTTTATCATGCCCGAATCTTTCCTTTCCATTTTAACTGCACAAGAAATTCAATCTACACAACCAATGCTCTGATACCACTTTGTTGGGAAAACTAGGAACAACCGAACACCAATTTAGTGGAATACAATTCACAATTCACAAATCCCAATCCTTTTCCCTTTTTGTGCAATCAAAATCAGGATCAAACAATGAACAAGATAATGCAAACAATCACACAAATCAACACCAGGATTTTTACATGAAAAACCCGATGCGAGAAAAATCACAAAACCGTAGTCCACCTAAAAACTTCCACTATCAACAAATAATGGGTTAACAATTGTTCTTTCTCAGATTTAACTAAGGGCTACAACATATATATCATCAAGAACAACCTATTCTTGGAATACAACAAGATTAAAGAGAGAAGTGTTTGAGAAAAACTCACAACACTAATAGCCCGTTTTCTGTCAAAACAGTCAACTTCCACACAACCAATCTTCGATCCAACCATCCAGAATCAAGAGTAACGTGTCTAAAAATTACTGTCAAAATCTCAGTCTGATCCAACGATGAACAAGTTGCATATAGAAGAAAGAAGACAGACAATTCAGCTGCCTCAACTTCCTTTCTTTCTCCCGTTCTCTCTGTTATGTTTGCTCTAATTAATTCACCATTGCCACTACAGTAAACATTAGGCTTTTAATTCCAAGAGACAACCATGTTGTCTCTTGACAATTAATGTGGTGGTCTCACCATTACATGGTGCACAACAAGTGCAAATAATGGTTGAGCCAGATGAAATAAAAAGCAAAGATTTGTATGTGGCTAGTGAAGCAGACTGATGCTGGCAAAGCAAGACCGACAATGGAACTCCATGAAGAACAACAAAAAATGCATGGGATTTTGACGGTCTAATGCCCAACAGGTCTCCTGTTGCGAGGAAAAAGAGTTAGCTTTCTTCTAAAAGATGATAGGTATTGCCAGGCCAACGCTTAGGGAAAGCAAGGTAATGTGCAAAAGAATTGGAGCAATTAACTATAATGTTAAAACTTTGGAAAGCTATTAGAAGCAACACCAAGCCCGCCAACAGAATGGAAATATGCTCATAACCATTTTGGAAAAAATAAAATTTAAATTAATTTTTTTTATGTATTTTTGAATTATTTTATGTAATGATGTTAAAAATAAATTTTAAAAAATAAATAATATTATTTTAATATATTTTAAATGAAAAACACTTTACAATATAATTTTTACCAAACACTCCTGAATGAAATCTTAGTCTAATGCACAGAACATGTGTCTCATGTATAGTATTAACCAATCCTTTTATCTTTTATCTTTTTTTTTATGTTGTTCATAAAAAAAAAAATTTAAATACAAATTAAAAAATCATGAGGAATATAAAAAAAAATACAGAGGTATGAAATTTTATTCTAAATATATCCTTATAATTTCAAGTCATGTAATTTGATTATCATTTTTTTTTTAAATGTCCTCTCTCTTTTTTTTCTTTTAATATGTATTATATATTTTTCAAAAATAATTTATTGCTAGTTAATAGATAAGATGATTTGTACCAGTGAATAGGTGTGTTATTTTATGAGGTTACTTTAATGATAAATCAATATAGTGACATTTTTTTTTTTTGAATTTCATCTTGAAGAAACTCAATAGGAAGAAAATATAATATTAATCAAACTTTAAATTATAATTATTTATCTATCAAGTTAATATATTATATATATATAGCATTCAATAATCTTCAAAAGATAACAAAATACATAGTAAAATAATAAACAATGTTATTTATGTCATTGTAGGCATTATGTCATTGTAGGCATACTATATAAACAAGAAATATTTCATATTAATCAAACTTTAACATCCTTTGCGTTAGGATGCTCCCACTCCACTACTGACTCCCACCATTCTTCTGGTTCTATATATATTTTTAGAGAAGAGGGAGGGGATGGCTTTCCATTTTCAAGCAACGGAAGACAAATTGGCATCCTCTTCAGCTTCTCACAATTTATTACTACAATTGTTTCGAGAGAATTGCAAATCAGTTTTGCACTACAAATGCTTTTCAGTTCTGGTAATTCGGACAATTCCAGAATTCTTAACTTTGGGAGAGTGACTTCCGTGATGGAATTGGAGGTGCTGCTTTCTTCATTTGTTGTTCCTATGATCTCCTCCATTTTCTCACAATGCATCACGTCAATCCTTTCCAGGTTTACGAGGTTTGACAGCAACTCAAGAGGGAACAACTTCTTTATACTGCTACAGTGACCACAATAAAATTGTTTAAGTTTCAAAAACAAACCATTATATGATGGCAACCAAGAAGATGGAACCAAACTCTCCATGCTATTGCAATCCCAAATTCTGATGTCCTCCAGTTCAGTTGCATTCTCTAATGACAAAACATCACATAAACTTCTCACATCGATGCATTGACAAACCAATCCTTGAATGCCATTTAAGAACTTGACCTGAAAATCTCTATCTCTGTTGATACTAAAATTGCCCAACACAACTGTTTTACTTGGAAAATCATCAATGTATGCCCAATAACATTTATCCACAATGCCTACTAAAATTCTGTATGTGCTTAATGATAGTATCCCATCCCGAGATCTGAGATACTCCACAAAGTCAGAGAGACCTTCGAAATGGCATTCCAAAGTTTCCAAATTTCTCAAGGATCCTACTTCCTTTCCTTTAACTGTTATCGGAGCATAACAATCATTAAAAATCTCTTCTAGTACAAAGACTTGCAAGTGAGAGAATTTTGGTATTACCCCACTAGGAAACTCCATTTCACCGCATCCATTCATTCTAAGATACCTTAGGTTGGTTAGGCATTTCATTCCTTGTGGCATCTTTTCAAGTGTAGTGCAAGAGAGATCCAACCTTCTCAATTCCCTGAGCTTCTTTAATGATGGAACATGTCTTAGCTTCCAACAATCATTGAGCAATAATGCAGTGAGACTCACCATATCAGAGACAGAGTCTGGCAAATTTCTGATACCTGTGCAAGACAAATCGAGGACCTTGAGCCCATGCAATTGCTTGAAAAATGAATCCGCAATAAATCCCAACCAACGATTTTGACATAACAATAGAGTTGATAGATAGGGACACCTTGGTGAATAGCCTAAAGGAATTGCTTTAATTTGGTTTTGCATTAGTGAGACTCTTGTGAGATTCTCTGTCCACTCCTCTGCATCTGGCAACTCTTTTAATTGTACACCTGCTTTTACCATGACTTGAGAGTTCTCTAGCAGTATATGAATGGCCATGTCCCTAATCAAGCCGTGCATCTTAACATACGTCATTTGAGCACTTTCCAATAGGCAGGCATATTCAAGTCTATTAAGCATTGTGTGGCCCTCGTCAAATGCATCTCCCCTGCTCCTTCTTCCTTTAATTATTCCCTCATCGATCAAAGAACCTATCAACCTCTTCCTCTTAATCTCTTGATCTTCAGGAAATAATGCACAATATAAGAGACATTGTTGAAGTGCTAAATCACCTAATTGATCGTAACTAAACCTCAATAACTTGAATACTTCCGTGTCCCTAAATTCTGATTCTCTCAATTTCTTCAATGTATTTCTCCACTCATGTAGGTCATCCACTCCCCTCAAGCTTCCTGCCACTGTAATAATTCCCAAAGGCAAACCAGCACATTCCCTAGCAATAGCTTTTGCAATTCGTTCCACTTCTGGTGAAAATGCTATGTCACGTCCAAGTTTCTCCATGAACAAAGTCCAAGCTTCTCCCCCAGAAAGTGGCTTCACTTTGATTTTGTGGTGGCAAGCCATCCGATGACAAACCGTTTCTGATCGAGTTGTCATAATCAGCTTGCATCCTTTTAACGGGACAGGAATTCCCACTTCGTGGAGCTCAAAATTGTTCCATAAATCATCTAAAATGAGAATCCATTTTTGTTTCTTCATTAGTTCTTTTGATAATTTGGCAGCGCTATGCAGATCATCAACATCCCTTGAAAGGTCTAGATCAAGATGTTTAGCAGTAAGACTTTGCAATCTATTAATGCTGAAATCTTGAGACACAGTCACCCACCAAACATGATCACAAATATCTAGCCTATGTAGAAGCTTATTATAGATATGTTGCAGTATTGTTGTTTTACCAACTCCCCCCATCCCATAAATACCAATAGTTGAGACTTCATTATCCATTAACAAAGACCATATCACCTTTGTGTTCTCCTTAAATGCTTGACCCACTGGCTTTGTAGAGCTAGTAGGTAATGGAACTCCTCTAGTATTGTTAAATTTCCGACTTTCAGAAGATCTAGCTCCTGCGCCAGCCTGCACTACTGATCTTCCACTATTCTCCACATCCTCCTCCTCCTTCACTCTAACCTTGTCCTGCTCAACATGCATAGTTACCTCATTGTTTACTGATGAAGCACAAGGTTGATCAAAACATCTTCCAATGTCAAGACAAAATTGGGATGAATCTCCTCCTCGAGGCTCCAGAAGCTGCACTTGCTCTGTTCTTGGTATAGTCTCAAATGCATAATGCTGAAAAGATCCTTCACCAGTGTTTTCCACGCCATTTTCTGCTTGTAAATGCAACTGAATTCTCTCTTCTCCGGGACCTTGTTCCATGCCCTGAACTCCCACTTGTATCCTTCCAGCACCCCCTGCCAAATTGCCAAGTACTGCATTGCTTTGTTCCATCGCTCGATCCACTGGTTCTGTCCTCAGTCTACTCTTGAGAGCCTCTTTGGAAACTCTATCTTCATGTGCTCTCATTCCAGTCATGCTTACTTCGTCGTTTCCTGTTATTGCATGTGAAGAAACCCTCTCTTCCCCTACTCTGGGTTCTACAACCTGAACTTCTCTTTGTACCCTTCCAATACCTCCTCCCATATTTTCGATCTTAATGTTTTGATCTTGTGGACAAGTTGAAATTCCAGAATCATTAACATTGATTGAACTTTCTGTGCTTTTAAGTCTTTTGTTGCCACCACACACAGCTAGAAAGGCCGCTTCTTGAACTTCTTTAGTCACCCCACGACAAATGGCAACATTATGCCCTTCCTCTCTTGATAAATGCCATTTGATCCTTGAAATGGAGGTTTTATTGGCAAATGTATGTGGACAAAACTTACACTTCATGCTACCATCTGCCCTATCTTCAATATAATTCCAATATGGATCCTTTGATCCAACCATATCAACCTATAGAAAAAAAAAGAGGGTCAAAATAAAGAATAAAAATTGATGGAAGTTACACCATATCCAGATGGAAGAGAAACTACTTAAGCGCTGTTACCCTTATTTTGCTATTAAAATTGATAGTTAGTTTATTGCACAATCATAGGAGGGAAAAAGACGACAATAATTTAGTTAGACTTCTTACTTGTTCAGTATTTAAACCTCTAATTTGACTTTGCAGGGAAGTGTCAAGGCCAGGATTTGAGGCATTTGGCGTAGCAGTTTGATTTTGCAATCCTCTGACTTGGAGGTCATCCTTGGAGTTGGAGCTTACTTCGTCGTTTCCTGCTATTGCATGTGAAGAAATCCTCTCTTCCCCTACTCTGGGTTCTACAACCTGAACTTCTCTTTGTACCCTTCCAGTACCTCGTCCCATATTTTCAATCTTAATGTTTTGTTCTTGTGGACAAGTTGAAATTCCAGAATCAGTAACATTGATTGAACTTTCTGTGCTTTTAAGTCTTTTGTTGCCACCACACACAGCTAGAAAGGCCGCTTCTTGAACTTCTTTAGTCACCCCACGACAAATGGCAACATTATGCCCTTCCTCTCTTGATAAATGCCATTTGATCCTTGAAATGGAGGTTTTATTGGCAAATGTATGTGGACAAAACTTACACTTCATGCTACCATCTGCCCTATCTTCAATATAATTCCAATATGGATCCTTTGATCCAACCATATCAACCTATAGAAAAAAAAAGAGGGTCAAAATAAAGAATAAAAATTGATGGAAGTTACACCATATCCAGATGGAAGAGAAACTACTTAAGCGCTGTTACCCTTATTTTGCTATTAAAATTGATAGTTAGTTTATTGCACAATCATAGGAGGGAAAAAGACGACAATAATTTAGTTAGACTTCTTACTTGTTCAGTATTTAAACCTCTAATTTGACTTTGCAGGGAAGTGTCAAGGCCAGGATTTGAGGCATTTGGCGTAGCAGTTTGATTTTGCAATCCTCTGACTTGGAGGTCATCCTTGGAGTTGGAGCTTACTTCGTCGTTTCCTGCTATTGCATGTGAAGAAATCCTCTCTTCCCCTACTCTGGGTTCTACAACCTGAACTTCTCTTTGTACCCTTCCAGTACCTCGTCCCATATTTTCAATCTTAATGTTTTGTTCTTGTGGACAAGTTGAAATTCCAGAATCAGTAACATTGATTGAACTTTCTGTGCTTTTAAGTCTTTTGTTGCCACCACACATAGCTAGAAAGGCCGCTTCTTGAATTTCTTTAGTCACCCCACGACAAATGGCAACATTATGCCCTTCCTCTCTTGATAAATGCCATTTGATCCTTGAAATGGAGGTTTTATTGGCAAATGTATGTGGACAAAACTTACACTTCATGCTACCATCAGCCATATCTTCAATATAATTCCAAAATGGATCCTTTGATCCAACCATTTCAACCTATAGGGAAAAAAAATGGGTCAAAATAAAGAACAAAGATTGATGGAGGTTACACCATATCCAGATGGATGAGAAACGACTTCAGCGCTGTTACCCTTATTTTGCTATTAAAATTGATAGTTAGTTTATTGCACAATCATAGGAGGGAAAAAGACGACAATAATTTAGTTAGACTTCTTACTTGTTGAGTATTTAAACCTCTAATTTGACTTTGCAGGGAGGTGTCAAGGCCAGGATTTGAGGCGTTTGGCGTAGCAGTTTGATTTTGCAATCCTCTGACTTGGAGGTCATCCTTGGAGTTGGAGCTTACTTCGTTTCCTGCTATTGCATGTGAATAAATCCTCTCTTCCCCTACTCCGGGTTCTACAACCTGAACTTCTCTTTGTACCCTTCCAATACCTCCTCCCATATTTTCAATCTTAATGTTTTGTTCTTGCGGACAAGTTGAAATTCCAGAATCATTAACATTGATTGAACTTTCTGTGCTTTTAAGTCTTTTGTTGGCACCACACATAGCTTTCCAGGCTGCTTCTTGAACTTCTTTAGACACCCCACGACAAATGGCAACACCATGCCCTTCTTCTCCTGATAAATGCCATTTGATCCTTGAAATGGAAGTTTTAATGGCATATGTATGTGGACAAAACTTACACTTCATTCTACCATCATCAGCCCTTTCTTCAACATAATTCCGAAATGAATCATATCCGACTTGTTGAGTATTTAAACCGCTAATTTGATTTTGCAGGGAAGTGTCAAGGCCAGGATTTGAGGCATTTGGCCTAGCAGTTTGATTTTGCAACCCTCTGACTTTGAGGTTATCCATCTGTGACCTGTATAAAAATGAAGTGATCATATTATAAAACCAAAAATCAATGGTGTATCTAATTAACAAAAAGGTATTAATACTCTGTTAAAACACAACAGCTAGAAGTCAATCAGTACCTAGCAGAGTTGCCAAAGTGCTGAGGCACGAAGTTCTCTTGTTGTATATTGTTTATGTTAGGAATTACAGCAGTTTGATTAGAAAAATATTGACTCTTTAATCCAAAATCATTCGCAAACAATATGAAGCAATACAAACATATGTTTAGTTTGCTGGGTTCATGTTCAAGCTATGATGTTTCTTTCCTGATTGAAAAAATAAACTTTTTTACAGATGGTGGGAACTCCTTCCATCTCACCACAAGTACATGATGAATAGTACAGGAGGTGAAAAAAGAAGAGAAAGCACTTATCAGAGGAGTATATACATATGACAAATCTGAGAAAAAGATCAATTTATTTATCATGTATTACTTTAAAGATTCAAACCATAGTTACAAACATAAAAACAAAAACACCAACAAGATGAAGAAGATGAAGTACAAATAATTTACCTGGATTCAAGATGTTCTTCAAGCGCTGGTTTGCTTGAGCAGTAATCAGCCAAAAAAAAAAAACCAGAAATCACAGATCAGAGAAGAATATATGATTTAGAAAAATAATAAAGTTGCAGTATACATAAATCTAGTTCGCACTGGTGAGATGTGGAAATGAAAATAGGTAGAAGATGATTAGTACGTCCTGAGGATTAAAAGAGAAGAGAAATCACAGATCAGAGAAGATTATTATTATATGATTTAGAAAAATAATGAAGTGGCAGTCCTGAGGGGGAAAGCAAAACAGAGAATGGTAATAATAATAATAAATTATTAATTATTGTATTGTTTGATAGGAAGGAAGGAGGTTGCTAGGAAGGAGCCCAGCGCTTACCTACCAAACATATATTATAAGATATAGGAAGTTAACGTGTGGACCCCCCTGATGTTGAAACTTTGAAGAAGCTGCCTGGAAAATTTAAGTTGCTTGGAGATTTGATTAATCAAACTAATTTATTTTTATTTTTAATGTTATTATATAAAAAATATTAAAAATATATTTTTTCAAGACTAATAAATTTTTAAAATATATACAATTTTAAATAAAAAAACAAATTATATCTTAACTGTATCGTAACAATCTTCATCTTCAAAGATAAATTATTAAATGATTTAATATTAAAGAACAAAAAAATAATTTTCAATACAGATTAATGAAAAAGGTTTAAATTCTACAAAGAGCAGATAGTCGGAATCCCTGGCACGCATTTAATATTTTAATTATTTTTATTTTGTTGAATAACTCAATTTGAAGTTTAATTCCCCAAAGTTCCACTTAAAAGGTTTAAAAGGTATAGATAATTAAATCAACATAAATGTAACCCTTTTTGAAAAATCATTCACCACTTTCTTTTAAATACGCAAATGATTATCTCTATTAATAAAATTAAATGACAACAACAATATACACCAGCAGCAATATTATAGTAAAATAAAAAAAATAAAATTTAAAAGGCATAGCTTAACTGATTAGATTTTAGATTTATTATATAAAAATAATTCGTTCGAGTTCCACAAACTTCAGAATTACTGAAGACTTATATGGTCATTAACTTCAAAATCCATAAAATTAGTTGAGGTAAATAAAAGCTGGCCTGAATACCCATATATTATTTGGAGAAGAGTTAGAATAAACGGACATCAGCTATGTAAATTAAGATATCATCTTATAAGTATTTTCGATAGCAAGCTATATTGAATGTATAAAGAAAATTCAAATTTCCTACTTTTATAAGAGATTTTTTTGCAGGGAAGACGACCCAATGCCATCTAAACAGAAAGACAAAGACAAAGGCTTAAAAAGCAGAACAAAAGTCCAGATCATGGGCTCAAATGGTTTCAGATGAAGATAAAATTTTCCAACTTGACAGAAGCAAATTAAAGGTTCTCCCTTTGGAAACCTTGATCATGTCGGATACCAGCAATGAGGAGAGACTAGTGATGATGGATCATGTTACGTAACTTTAATCATGTCCGATACCACCAACAATATTCCACCAGGTAATTAATAATTTCATTCAGATAGTTCATCAATGAATCTTACATAGCTGCTCATTTCTCATCAGTTGCGTTAATATGGTCCACCAAGTTTGACTTAGTTTGAAAGTGAGCCAACAATGCTACCATTCCCTCAATCTCAAAACTAACCTTCTCATCCAACAACTTGTGTAACTCCCTAATCAATGGCCTCCTCACCTCTTGAATATGAGTCAAACCATCATAAACTTTATGCTCAAGGTATCGGTAACAACATTCACCTCTCTCGGGAAATATTAAATCATGTAATCATAATTACTTAACAGTTATATCCATCTTCTTTGTCTCATATTCAGATTCTTCTATTGAAAGATATATATTGAAGACTCTTATAATCTGAAAACATCTCACATGTCTTCCCAAACAAGTAGTGTCTTCAAATCTTAAGAGCAAACACTATTGTAACCATCTCTAAATCATGTGTGGGGTAATTTTGTTTATCTTTTTTTAATTTTCTCGAGGCATAAGCAATCACGTTATCATTTTGCATTAAAACACAACTCAATCCAATTCTTAATGCATCACAATATACAATAAAGCCACCAGACTATGATGGTACTATTAAAATCAAAGTCTCAAATAACCTTTTCTTCAACTCTAGAAAACTCTTCTTACACTATTTTGGCCACTACATTTTGACTTTTTTCTGTATGAACTTGGTCAATAAAGCTACAATTCGTGAAAAGCTTTTCATGAACCATTTATAGTATCGTGCTAAGCCCATGAAACTCATAATCTTAGATATTATAGTTGGTCTAGGCGACTTCTTAATTGCTTTCACGTTTCGTAAATCAACCTCAATCCCATTTTTCAACATCACATGTCTTAAAAATCCAACATTTTCTAATCAAAACTCACTTTTTAAAGACTTTTCATACAACTGATGATATCTCTGAGTTTAAAGAACCAGTAACAAATGCTTTTCATATTCTTCTTCATTTCTCAAATTAAATACACCAAAAAGTCATCAATGAATACATTAACAAATCTATCAATAAATGGCCTAAAAACTTGTTCATCATCTTTATAAAGACTACTAGTGCATTCATTAACCCAAATGACAACATTAGGAACTCGTAGTGCCCATCATTTCTAATCCTTAACTGGTGATACCTGAATTGCAAATCAATCTTTGAGAAACATTTAGCTCGTTGTATTTGTTATGATAAATTTCCTCCAATTCATGCGTAGTTTATGCTCGTGTGTCAATATATGTGAGCTGTTAACATTACGTTTTGTGGTGTGCGTGTATCAGCACTTGCAAATTAGAAACATCATCAACATGGTTAATTAACGAGGGTTTGGGCCCATTATAGCACAAAAATGCTCGTGAATTATACCAAAACTACTAGCTAATCAATCACCAACATGGTTAAAGAGGGTTTTGGATCAATATTTGATGGCAACGAATCAGCAAGAGGAGATATGCTTTCTTTCCAAGTCCTTAAATAAGAGCTATCAATATTCAAGAGCACAGTAAATCAAACGACTTTGAGTTGCATTACTCATTAGCACTTTGATAGACAAATTAATATTTTTAATACAAATAATAAGTAAATAGAGCAATCAATAAAGTAAAAGTAGAAGAAGCTATAATGTTAATGAACTGAAGCATATTCTGATTAATTTATAGAGCACGCTTGATCACGGATTTGTTTTAATAATATCTGAGCTATACAATGCTTTCATATGTGCAATTGATAAGGGCAACATAAGAACAATGCCAAACAGAATCATACCTCATTTGCTGCTGAAGAAGCGTTTTTTGGAGTTGAAACGATTGAGTCAAGATCAGCTCCAACAAGTTAGGAAGTTAGTAGCAAATAAAGCAGCTGTAGAACAACCCTTATTCTATTAAATCATATCATTATGTTTCTGCAATTAGTTATCAAAACTCTTGTCTAAAAGAGTGATTCAATCAATAAAAATAGTAATGATTTTGATGTCACAAAACAACCCTTTATACTGCTGGTTTTCTCTGTTTTTTGTGTCTCTATTATGCTAAAAACTACACTGCATCTCCCTATCGAACCCCTGGTGCATTTATGATAGGGGATTCATTGAATATGCGCCATGCTGTAACAGGAGGAGGAGTGACTGTGGGACTTTCTGATGTTGTTCTACTGCGATCTTCTTAGGCCTATCCTAAAGCATGAGGTTGGATCAGGCATCATCTTCCCTATACTAAAGGCAGAAGGAATTAGAGCAACATTCTTCCCGTCAACCACGCCTGCTTACTACAGAACTCCTCCTGTCCAATCCACTGATGATTGAGAAACAGGGAAATAGTTGTTTATTTTATTGATAAAGGAATCGATTCTTATCAGCTGAATTTATGAAGCATGAGGAACAACATGAACAAACATGAAACAATCCTCATGATGTACCACATGAAATGAATAAGATGAATCTCAAAATTGGATCTCCGTTGTATTTTGAGTTTTCCAAAATAATATATATATATAAATGTTGTTTTTAATGGTCATGAATCCATTTAGTTAATATATATTAATACAAATAATAAATAAACAGAGCAATCAATAAACTAAAAGAAGAAGAAGCTATAAGGTTTAGAAGATACAAATAAAAATATGGAGTGTGAAGGCATCGAGAAAACCTTATATCAGAAATGGATGAGGTGTTCCTCTCTAAACGTTTGATTTGTCTTCATCTTCCTTCCTTATATGTAAAAACTTACAAAGGGTAGAAGGACCTTCTTAGTGTTGTTAATAATATCTGAGCTATACAATTCTTTCATATGTGCAATTGATAAGGGCAACATAAGAACAATGCCAAACAGAATCATGCCTGCGTCTCCCTCTCCAACCCCTGGTGCGTTTATGATAGGGGATTCCTTGAATATGCGCCACCCTGTAACTGGAGGAGGAATGACTGTGGGACTTTCTGATGTTGTTCTACTGCGAGATCTTCTTAGGCCTCTGAATGATCTTAGTGATGGAGCTGCCATTTGCAAATATCTTGAATCCTTTTACATTCTGCGTAAGGTATCAGCACTTGCACATATGAAAGCATTTATTGAATAGGAATTGCTTAAAGAAACACAAAATAACCTATTTCTTTGCGGTTTGTAGATACTAATAACTTGCTTGAATTACTCGGTTAATATTGGTTGCAGCCCACGGCATTTGCAATAAACACATTGGCAAGCACCCTACACACAGTATTCTCTTCATCGGATCAGGATCCATCAAGGAAGGAAATGAAAGAAGCATTCTTCAATTATTTGAGCCTTGGAGGCGTGTTCTCAGATGGACTGATGGCTCTTCTGTCTGGTCTAAACCCTGACCCGTTGAGCTTGGTTTTCCACTGCTTTGCCATGCTTGCCTATGCTGTTGGCCGCTTATTGCTTCCATTTCCTACACCAAAACGCATGTTTATTGCGGCAAAACTAATTTTGGTCTGTATCTCCAGCTTTCTTTACTCTTACTATCAGAAGCTTTTTTGTTTGAACTGTTATTCTCACCATGAGTTTCCTAGACAAACTTAAATTTTTATTTTTGTCAATTTTCAGGTTGGATCAGACATCATCTTCCCTATACTAAAGGTAGAAGGAATTAGAGCAACATTCTTCCTGGTAACCATGCCTGCTTACTACAGAACTCCTCCTGTCCAATCCACTGATGATATAGAGTAACAGGAAAATATATAATTGTTTAGTTTATTGGTGAAGGAACCAATTCTTATCAGCTGAATTCCACCCTGGTTATTCTTCTAACCGAACAAGAAACAAATAATAAAACCTGCAGTATTTTAAGATAATAGCAAGTTATTTTTTACTTTTTTTCTTTTTTTTATAATACAGCAGTGCCGTTGTTGTTCGAATTCCCTTTAAGTTGTTTTTCACTTTTTTCTTCTTTTTATACACCTCCATCATTGAGATCGAACTGAGCAACCATATGGAGTAGGCTATTAGCACACTGCCAGAACAATTCGTAAAGGGCCTAAGATTAAACATCCTGAGTGCAAATCATGGTTGAGCCATATGAAATAAAAAGCAAAGATGTGCATGTGGCTAGTGAAGGAGACTGATGCTGGCAAATCAGGACCGACAATGGAACTCTATGAAGAACAGCAAAAACAACAAAGTAAGTGTGGGTGCACGGTCTGATGCCCAGCAGGTCTCCTATTGCAAGGAAAGAGTGATAGGTAATGTGCAAAAAAATTGGAGCAAAACTGTAATGTCAAAACTTTGGAAAGCTATTTGAGGGAACACCAAGCACACCAACATCACCCCAACAGATTGGAAAAATGCTCATTACCATTTTGGTATGTTTTTGAATTATTTTAATTTAATGATATTAAAAATAAATTTAATAAATAAAAAATATTATTTCAATATATTTTTTTATATGAAAAAAAATAGATAGAGGTATGAAACTTTATTCTAAATATATCCTTCAAAAAAAAATTAAAATTTCAAGACATGTAATTCGATCGTCATTCTTTTTTTAAAGTGTCTTCTCTCTCTCTTTTTTCATTCTTTTTAATCTGTAAATGATACAATTTTGCTCTACAAAAACTTTTCAGTTCTGGTAAATGATACAATTCCAGAGTTCTTAACTTTGGGAGTATTAATTTCGTGATGGGATTGGAGTTGCTACTTTCTTCATCTGTCGTTCCTATTATCTCCTCCATTTTCTCACAGAGCATCACTTCAATCCTTTCCAGGTTTACGAGGTTTGGCAGCAACACAAGTGGGAACAACATCTTCATACTATTACATCCACCACAATAAAACTTTTTAAGACCAAAAAACATACCATTATATGGTGGCAATGGTGGTGGAGCAGAGCAAAACCAAGAAGATGAAACCAAGCTCTCCATGCTTTTGCAATTTGAAATGCTGATGTCCTCCAGTTCAGTTGCATTCTCTAATGACAAAACATCACATAAACATCTTGCATCGATGAATTGACAAACCAGTCCTTGAATGCCATTTAAGAACTTGACCTGAAAATCTCTATCTTTGTTGATATTCAAATTACCCAACGCAACTGTTTTACTTGGAAACTTTTCAACACCATATAAGAATTTCAGAATTCCCACTGAAATTCTGTATGTGCTTAATGATTGGATCCCATCCCGACATCTGAGAAACTCCATGAAGTCTGAGAGACCTTCGAAATGGCATTCCAAAGTTTCCAAATTTCTCAAGGATACTACTTCCTTTCCTTTAATTGTTATCGGAGCATAACATTCCTCAAAAACCTCTTCTAGTACAAAGACTTGCAGGTGAGAGAGTTTTGGTAATATCCCACTAGGAAACTCCTTTTCACCACATCCATTCATTCTAAGATACCTCAGGTTGGATAGACATTCCATTCCTTGCGGCATCTTTTCAAGCATGGTCCAAGAGAGATCCAACCTCTTCAGTGCCTTGAGCTTCTTTAATGATGGAACGTATCTTAACTTCCAACAACCATTGAGCAATAATGCAGTGAGACTCATCAAATCAGAAACAGACTCTGGCAAATTTTTAATACCTGTGCAAGACAGATCGAGGACCTTGAGCCCATGCAATTGCTTGAAAAATGAATCCGCAATAGATCGCAACCCTTCATTATCACGTAGAAATAGAGATGACAAATTTGGACACATTGGTGAATGGCTGGAAGGAATTTCTTCGATCTCGTTTTGCATTAGTGAAACTATCGTCAGATTCTCCGTCCACTCCTCTGCATCTGGCAACTCTTTTAATTGTGCACCTGCTTTAACCATGTATTGAAGGTTCTCTTGTAGTATATGGATGGCCATGTCCCTAATCAAGTCATGCATCTTGACACTTCTACTACCATCATACTCCATTTTAACACTTTCCATTAGGCAAACATTTTCAAGTCTATTAAGCATCGTCTGGCCCTCGTCAAATGCATCTTTCCTGCTCCTTATTCCTTTAATAATTCCCTCATCGATCAAATAACCTATCAACTCCTCCCTTTCAATCTCACTATCTTCGGGAAATAATGCACAGTACAAGAGACATTGTTGTAGTACTAAATCACCTAATTGATCGTAACTAAACCTCAATAACTTGAATACTTCTGTGTCCCCAAATTCTGATTCTCTCAATTTCTTCAATGTATTTCTCCACTCATGTAGATCATCCACTCCCATCAAGCTTCCTGCCACTGTAATAATTCCCAATGGCAAACCAGCACATTCCCTTGCAATATCTCTCGCAATTCCTTCCACTTCTGATGAAAGTGTTATGTCACGTCCAAGTTTCTCCATGAACAAATTCCAAGCTTCACCATCAGAAAGTGGCTTCACTTTGATTTTGTGTTGGCAAGCAATCCGATGACAAATTGTTTCTGATCGAGTTGTCAAAATCAGCTTGCATCCTTTCAACGGGACAGGAATTCCCACTTTGTGTAGCTCAAAATTGTTCCACAAATCATCTAAAATGAGAATCCACTTTTGTTTCTTCCTTAGTTCTTCTGACAATTTGGCAGCTCTATGCAGATCATCATCTTCACTTGAAAGATCTAAATAAAGACGTTTAGCAATAAGATTCTGCAATCTATTAATGCTGAAATCTTGAGACACAGTCACCCACAAAACATGATTACAAATATCTGGTTTTTGTAGAAGCTCATTATGAATATGTTGCAGTATTGTTGTTTTACCAACTCCCCCCATCCCATAAATGCCAATGATTGGGACTTTATCATCCATTAACAAAGACCATATCACCTTCATATTCTCTTCAAATGCTTGACCCACTGACTTTGTAGAGCTAGTGGGTAATGGAACTCCTCTAGTCTTGTGGTATTTCAGACTTTCAGAAGATCTAGCTCCCACGCCAGCCTGCACTACTGAACTTCCACTATTCTCCACATCCTCCTCCTCCACTGGTTCTGTCCTCACTCTAACCATGTTCTGCACATCATACATAACGACATCATTGTTTACTGATGGAGCAAATAGTTGATCATAATATCTTCCATGGTCAAGACACAATGGATCTGTTGGTTGGGATGAATCTCCTCGAGGCTCATCAGCTTGATTAATTGATGGCCTCTCACAAGAGCTACCTCTCTCCAGATGCTGCACTTGTTCTGTTCTCGCTACAGTTTCAAATCCATCATGCAGACGCTCCACATCCTCATCTTCCTGCATTAAATACGTAGAGATTTCATTCAGCTTCTGCTCCTTTGAAAGGGCAGAGTGTATCTGAACCCAAGTGCCATCAACAAATTGATCCACTACACCTGTTCCTGGTGTTGCTTCTCCTCTATTCTCATGAGCATCAACTCTGAGTCTCCAAGGAGAGACACTTCTGTCAACATGCTGAAAAGATCCTTCACCAGTGTACTCCATGCCTTGAACTCCCGCTTGCATCCTTCCAGCATCCCCTGCCAAATTAACAAGTACTGCATTGTCTTGTTCTTGTGGACAGGTGGAAATGGCATAATCATTAACATTGCTTGAACTTGCTATGCTTTTATGTCTTTTGTTGCACCCATTCATAGGCTAGGAAGGCTGCTTCTTGAACTTCTTTAGGCACCTGACCACAAATGCCAACACCATGCCCTCTCTCTCCCGAAAAATGCCATTTGATCCTCGAAATGGACGTACCATTGGCAAATAAATGCCCACAAAAGTTACACTTCATGCTTCCATTATTCATATCTTCAACTTCCTTCCAAAACGGATCATCTGATCTACCCATTTTGTCCTATAGATAAAAAGGGTCAAAATATTGAATAAAAATTAATGGAAGTACATTAATTGGAAAAGGAAGGTGAAACTAATAATAAGTTACAAACAGCAAAGAAATTAAGAAGAAAAAACAATGAATTCAAGGTTAACTTGGGGTCAATTTAATTAGTATGAACTCCATAAGGCATGGATTGTTAAAACTGAGAAAGATCAAATTATTTTTATTTTTGGAAACTGTTGATGATCCTAACTCCAAAGTTTCTCATTAGAATTTATACAACTTGTGGTTTCCTTGAAAGATTCAAATCAGAGTTACATGTGAAAAACAAAATGAAGAAGATGGAGTATAAATAATGTACCTGGATTCAAATTGTTCTTCAAGTGCTGGTTTGCTTAAGCAGTATTCAGCAAAAAAGACAAGAACAGAGTAGAATATATAGTTTAAAAATAACAAGGAAGTTCCAAGATGTTGAACTCCGGATGATTTGATTCAATCAGAAAAGGAAGCACTGATCATCAGAAAAGTTTAAGAAATTTGATGAGGGAATTTGGGAAGTCAATGGTATAATGAGATGAGATGCGGAAGATAATGTTACAGTAGCAAAGATATTATTCTAATAAATCTATAAATCATGTTAATTTTATAAAAAAATAAAAAATAAATAAATATATTATCAAACCAGCCTAATATTGAAATAAAAAAAAAAATTTAAAAACAAAAAATAAAAGTTGAATTATTTTGTAATTTACAATGAAATAGGTGTCGATAGATGATGATTCTTCAATGCAGATTAAAATAAAGCAAAGTGAATATTGAAAAAAGTACTTCAATTCTACGAACAGCAGATATATAGTTCAATTCGAAGTTGAATTCCCAAAATTCCCACTTAAAGGGTATAGATAATTAAATCAACACTAAACCAAATATAACCCTTTTGAAAAACCATTCATTCAATAGAAAATAATTATCCCTATTAAGAAAATCCAATGACGACAATATACTTAAGGAGCAATATTACAGCAAAGAAATTAAATCAATACAGGTAAATAAATTATCCAAAGATTAATTCATTCAATAGAAAAAACATGACTGACTCCATAAACGGCATAAATCTGAACAAAAGAGTTAGAATAATTGGAAATCTGAACAATTTGTGTACCCATCACTGTATTGGACATTAAAAATTTCCCGAGAAGATTTTTGCACCAAGCATTCATAGCCATTCCTTTCCTTGCATGTTCTCCTTCTTTCTTTTTCTTTCTCTGGTGCATTGCTGCCAAACCGGCGTTTTGTAAAAATTCAAAATTTTTTTTTTTTTTTTTTGCTAAAATTGAGTGACGGTTGTACTTTCTGGATTGTTTTGATGTGCTGATGTCAAAAATAATTTTTAAAAAATAAAAAAACATCATTTACATGCTTTTCGACATGAAAAGCTATTTAAAAAGCAACCGCTACCACACTGCCAAACACGCTCTTAAAGTAGGCAACCCCACTTTTCAACCTCCTTTTTCATCACCTCTCCGTGCTATATTTTAGGACTTCTTTGGCAGCCACGTACATGCCTTAGGAGATCTTTTTTTTTTTTTTTTTGAGAAGTTTAGAAGATTTTTTTTCTGAAATCCTCATTAAAGGCTAATTTATAGTTAAAGACCTCTCCATGCCTTAGGAGATATTTTTTTTTTTTTTGAGAAGTTTAGGAGATCGTTTTTATGAAATCCTCATTAAAGGCTAATTTGTAGCCCTTTAAGAAACCTCTCCAACGGGTCAAGAATCACAGTAATTCGTTACGTGGGTGGAAAGTTATGATTAAAATAATATCACTTGATAACTTTAAAAGTGTGATTGTGGTTATTTTTTAAAATATTTTTTAGATGACTTATTTATTTGTTAAAGAGATTCAGATGAAAAATAGGAAATATAAACGTTGTTGTTAATGATTTAATTCTTTGTTTTAATGCTAAATTATTTGTCACTTGTTGTAAACAAGTTTAATGAAAGGTAATTAATTAATACTGATCAAGTTAATTCATGAATCAGTAAAAAACAATTTCATTGAATCATTATGTCAGAAAAATATTGGATAAAAATTAATGGCAGTCCCACTAATTGGAAAAGAAAAGGGTGAAACTAAAATAAAAAATTTACCGCACGTGTGCAGCGTTGCGACAAAAACATTCACTCTCAAATCGTTATTTAATGTGGTAAATGTGAGGAGACAAGGAATTCTTATCTTTTATTAGTGAAAAAATAAAATGGGAGTCACCACCTAGTATTTTTGTAACTAGAAACTTTAACTGGTCTCAGAGATCAAGTATGGGGACTGCTTGCGTAAAGGGAAGGTTTTAGCACCCAAAATACGCCCTACCTAAGGTAAGTTGCATTGTTTAATTGTTTGATAAAATCTAAGGTCTTGTCGTGTTTTTTAGTTGTTGGTCCGTCTATAATTTAAAAAAAAAATCATCTTCAGTAAAGAGATCTTTATCTTATTGGGTATGACTTAACTGTTTTAACGTCAACAAAAGAATTTTAATATCCAAAATACATCTTACATATAAGATCATAACCCTAGATATTAAAGGAAAACAAAATAAGTTTTTTTGAAATTTTTGAAATATTGGCCTAGTTCTCGTCACTTTAATAAACTGTTTATTAAAATCAAAATGCATGTTAATATAAATTTTTGAATCTTTGTTGTATGAAAATATGATATGATTTTTTTTTTTGAAAGAGTAGGCCGTATGCATGAAAACAAAAAATATATTTTTTATGTTTTTATCAAAAACCGGGTATTTTAATACCAAATTTGTATCTTTACAGTATAAAAATACAAACCAATATTAATTAAAATACAATAAAATTTTTTTCAAAAATCACTAATTTTTGAAAATATTTATTCTATTTTATTATAATTAATTTTGTTTTAAGCTGGACATGGTGTAATTAATCTTCAAGTGCACAGTGTTTGTGCATTGTCTGAAAAATTGGAGAAGCTTACCTGGAAGCAACGAAGGCAACAACAAGCGACCTCTATCTTCTTCTTTTCGTTTGTAAATTCTGGTTCAACTGGTTTCCCTGTTTTCCTTTCCTATTCTTCTTTCTCCTCTCTCGTTCTCCCCACTGTCTCGTTCTTTTTTCTTTCTTTTTTTGCTGTGTTTCTGCCTTGTTCTTTTTTCTTTCCCTCTCTATGTCGTCTTTATCTCCCTCCTTCAACGTTCTCCCCTCTCTGCACTGACTTCGTGGTGGTGCTGCTGCGCTCGTTGGTTCACAGTGGCGGCTTCGCGGTTGCAGATGAAGATGACAGTGTGGAAGGGCTGATCCACCAACACCTCTCCTCTCTCCTTTCTTCCTCTTCTGTCCGTTCTCCCCCCTGTCTTTCCCCTCTCTCACTGTCTTTTTTTCTCTGTCATTCTTTGCTGTCTCGTTCCCTCTGTCCCCCCTCTGGTTTTTCTTCTCTCCCTCTCTGGTTCTCTCAAACGTCCCCTGGAGCTGCTGCCTGAAGATGAAGACGAAGTTGAGGGTGATCAGTGCTGTGATCGAGCGACGTTTTTTTCTTTCCTTCTGCTACTGTTTTCATTCCTGCACTCTTCTTCTTCTTTGTTTCTGATTTTCTGAAATGAAGAAGACGATGGCAACGCTGGTTCTGATCTCAATGATTTCCTCTGTTTACATTATTTCCTTCTGCTTTTCTGATCTTCTTTCTTCCCGGCTCCTCCCTCCTTTTCCTTCTCTCGTTCTCCCCTTTTATAGCCAAAACTGCATACGTTCAGGACCATTATTGCAGTGGTAACGGTAGAGAAATAATAGCTGTGAAACGTTACCATAATCTGTGGCATTTGTTGCTGAAAACGGTTCCTGTTTGCTGAAACGGCTGCTTTGAAGAGGGTGATGAACAGTGTCTAAGGAAACAGCGCCGTTTCATTATTCAAATGAATATTTTAGATTCGGTCCCTGGGTTTTTTGAAAATTTTGTAATCAAGCCCCCGGATGAATTGTAATTGGATCCCTTTATTTTATCACCTTTTCTGGTTTGGTCCTTGGTTTCTGATTGTTTTAATTAAATTCCTAATTGACCATCAGACTTCAATAATTACGCAATTAAACCTCTGATTTAACCAAATCAACTCTTTAAAATTATAATTGGACCCATAACTTTAATTACTTTCAATAAAAACCTAAATTGACTTAAAAAATTAATTTTTCTTACAATTAAACCCTCCATAAGTTCAATTAATCCTTGGATAAAATTTAATTGAGTCCATAAATATTTTATTTTGGACTTTTTTTTTTAATTTAAATTTTCTTTGTCAATAGGACTCTTATCAGTAGAAAATATAACATCAAATTTCAATTCTTGTATTTCTGAACCTCCTCAACCAATTCATATGTTTTGTATGAACGTTCCAGTGTCCTTTTCTTGCTCCTGTTATTATTATTTTTTTTTATTCATTTCAAATATTTTTTTATTTTTTTATTTTTTGTATGGAACCCAAAAAAATGAGTAACAATAAAGTTAAAAACAGCAAAGAATTTTGAAAAGATAAAAACAATGAGTTCAAGGTTTAGGGTTATATAATTTAGTATGAACACCACAGGGCATGGATTATAAAATCCGAGAAAAAGATCGATTTATTTATCATGGATTTCTTTAAAGATTCAAACCATATATAGTTACATATAGAGAAACAAAAACACCAACAAGATGAAGTACAAATAATTTACCTGGATTCAAGATGTTCTTCAAGTGCTAGCTGGTTTGCTTGAGCAGTGGTCAGCCAAAAGAAAAGGAAGAGAAATCACAGATCAGAGAAGAATATTTGGCTTAGAAAAATAATAAAGTTGCAGTTAACATAAACTAGTTCGTACTGATCATGGGCTGTGGAAAGGAAAATAGGGAATTCTATTGTGAGATGAGATGTGACGTGGAAGAGAATGTTAGGTCAGCTAAATAATAATTAATTGACGTATTGTTTGACAGGAAGGAAATTGCCAGGAAGCAACCCCCCGCTTACCTACCAAACATTATATTATAAGATATAGAGAGTTAACGTGTGGACCCACCCCAATGTTCAAACTTTGAAGGAGCTGCCGTGAACATGTAAACACACGAATATGAGAAAGAACAGCATATTTCTGCATGTGTGAAGTTGTTTCTGATAATATTTTTTATTTAAAAATATATTAAAATAATATTTTAATTTTTTTTTAATATCAACATATTCAAATAATTCAAAAAAAATAAAAAAAATAAAAATTTAAAAAAAAATCACTGCGACTGTAAGGACAAACCAGCTGTGACTATGCTAGTAAGTGTGAGATTGATAGCAAAGACGAAAGCATACCAATGCAACAATCACATTCTCAAATATTCAGATTTTAAAAAAAACATATCCAAATATAGTTTTAAAGTTGTGTCAAATGCAGAATGCTTTAATTAATACGAGGAAACTCTTGTTTATAATATAGTTTTATACAGGGACCCGTTATAAATAATTTGGTATTGTAATAACAATTATTTTTTTAAGTATTTTTTATTTCAAAATATATTAAAATAATAATTTTTTTATATTTTAAAATTTATTTCTATATTAACATATTAAAACAATATAAAAATATCTAAAAAATAATTTTAAAAAAATTAAAATTTAATTTTAAAAAAAATATTTATTTGCCTGGTACTGGGCTTCCTCGGGACACAACGCTGCACTTCCTTAAATGAAAATATTAAAGTCAGTGTGTGCATCAGACCTCATCCTCAATTGACTCCGATTGTTGAAATAACTTAATCTTCTAATAAAGTTTGTTTTTGAATATATATTCTATCCTTACTAAATTATTAGGAAATAACATTATAACATTTTTAAGTCTGCTTAATTTATTTGGTTTAAGATACTATTTTAATATAGTATTAGATATTTAATAACTTACGAGTTAATTACTTATTAAAATAATTCAGATTAATTATTTTTATTAAAATAATATTATTTCATTTATTTCTATTAACATTGCTAGATATGAAGTAGTTTGGTTTGATTAGATGATTCAATTACAAATCCAATCTAAATTAAGGTTAAAATTTTGAGTTTTTTAAAATAAATCATCAAACTAGACAGGTTTAACAACTAATATATATATATATATTATTCAACCAAATAATTGCTTGTGACATATATGTTGCGAGCTTCCTAGTATTAAAAATTTAAGATTATCAAATAATTAAACTTTTTATCTAAACCAATAAATTTTATGTGTCTATTTTAAAATTTGGTTTTAAAAAGAAAATCGAAATGACATAACAAACAATACCTATAAATCTTTTATATTACCGATTAACATAACCAGTGCACCCATTTATCATTCTTAAGGTCAATATTTAGAAATAAATAAATAAAAGCTACGTACCAATATTTAATTTAAGTAACCTCAAAGACTACTAATTTAGCTTTTGATATTAAAAGGACGTATGTCGTTACTCTCTGCCTAGTTGATGAGGCAAACCTGACATACTCTCTGCCTAGTTGACGAAGCAAATATCAGGTCTTCTATCACCGCTATTTCCTGCTAACTCTTTGCCTCATATTTTAAGTTATATCTATCTAGTTTGCTTAATTTAAGATGGAATATTTATGACTTTTATACGTATTAAATCAATATAATTGTTTTGACTTATCATGATAAACATGACGTAATCATATTATAAAACCAAAATTCAATGGTGTATCTAATTATCAAAAAGGTATAAATATTAAGTTAAACGTGTGGACCACCCCTATGAAGCTTGGAAGAAGATGCCTAGAAAATGTAAACACGTGAGTATTGGAAACAATTACATCCTTTTCTTTTTAAAATGTTTTTTTATTTTTTAAATTTTTTTAATAAAAAAATAATAATAAATATGTGATTAAGTAAGAGCAGGTGATTGCTTTTGTTTTTAGTTGTTTTTTCAAAAAAGATAAATAGATTTTTTTAATGTTTTTTTTTAATTTTAATATATTAGTATTAAAAATAAAATAAATAAATAAATCATGTAGTCTATTTTTAAATCAATCAAGGTCAAAATCGAAAAACAATCAATTAAAAAAATTAAAAAAAACATATTCGATCAGTGGGTAAACCTATTAAATCTGTGAATTAGGTAACTTGAGCTAACACATCAAACTCATAAACAAGGTTATGCACTCCAACAGGATTATATTTTTTAAAAATAAAATTTATTATTTAACAATATGATAATAAAAATAGATAATTATAAAATTAAACACCAGTGCAATAATAATATATATATTTTTAGACCGCGATAACATCATATAAAGAAAAATAAAACCAATTATGAAACTAAATTCTAAACCAACCCAAATATGAAATAGAAAAAAAATTAAAAAAATTGATAACCAAAAAAAGGAAAGGAAAAGAAAAAAAAAAGAAGAAGAAGCAAAATACTATAAATTATTATTGTAATCTATAATAAAATGGGTGTGGATGAATAGTTGTTCTCCCACACCGTTTAGCTTTTTTAAAAAAATTAATAAGCAAAAAAATACTTCATTAAACCAGTAAACTAGTATAAAACATGTTAACTTTATAAAAAAATAAAATAAAAATAAAAAAATTATAAAGTTAAATTTTAAATCACCCAATGTGAAATAAACAAAAACAAATTTAAAAAAAAAAAAAAAAAAAAACACATTGGATTACTTATTATAATTTACAATGAAATGGGTGTGAATACGTCTCTTAACTATTCGTGAGCTTCTTATTCGTTCTTAGTTTTTCTTGTTTTTTTTTTTCTCTGATGGAATTCCCACACGTCTTCTTTATGGGCAGCTCCACTTTTAAACCCGCTTTTTCATCATGTCCCCATGGTCCCCGTGTCCCACATGTTTTCATCAAAAACCTAAATTTTAGGACTTCTTTGGCAACCATCTAAAAATATATAAAAATAATATTTATATTTTTTAAAAATTATTTTTACCATCACTACATTAAAATAATTTAAAAATATAAAAATTTTATTTAAAAAAAATCAAAATTTTTAAAAACACAAGCATTCCCAAACAAGGTAACGCGTCAAGAATCACAACAATCTGACATGTGAGTGGAAAGTTGTGATTATAAAACATTACTACTTTTAGAGTGATTTTGACAGCGTAGCACGAAATGTACATGCTTTAGTTTTTTTTTTTTTTTAAAAATCATCATCAGAGACTATTTTATATACCGGGGAGCTTGTTTTGAACGCGGTAATAATGATATTTTAAAGTATGTTTTATCTAAAAACATATAAAATAATATTTTTATTTTTAAAAAGTTATTTTTAACATTAACATATTAAAATAATCTACAAATATAAAAAAAATATTTAAAAAATCAAAATTTTTAAAAACACAAGTAGTCCCAAACAAGATAACACATCAAGAATCACAACAATCTGACATGTAAGTGGAAAGTTGTGATTAAAATACTTAAAGTACATCCAGGCTATTTCCAAGGAAAAAAAAAAACATTACTATTTTTAGAGTGATTTTGACAGCGAAGTAGGAAATGTAATTATTGTTATTTTTAAAATATTTTTTTTATTTATAAGTATATTAAAATAAAAATTGTTAATTTCGTTTCGTTTTATTTGTAATGGTTTCATATCAATTCAAAAAATAAAATAAAACAAAATAACTTTTATCTTATTTCAAATCTCGGTCTCTTCCAGATTTTTTGGCTAAATTTCGTTCAAAATGTTCCTGTTTCATTTCACACGTTCTATTCCGGTCTTAAAAAGCCATTGAATCAAATTGAATCTAGTTCAATTAATTAATTAAACCATTAAAGTATAAAAAGCTCTTTTTCATTACTATTTTCATTAACTATGATATTAATTTTTTAAACTTAGATTTATCATTAATATATATGGTTTATATTCATGTTATTTTTTTTTAAGTTTATACTTTGTAGGAATTTAAGCAAAAAAATAGATGTTTTAGATTTCATTAGTCTTGATAACATTGATCTATCTTTATATTTAAAATATTAGTGTTAAAATATTTTAATTTCATGATATTTTGATATTTTATTGAAGTTGAATTGTTTAAATTAAAAAATTATTTAATCTTAATTATTTAAATTTTTTTTAAATTTTTAAATTATATTTCATCACGTCTCCATGATCCACGTTGTGTCAAAAACAAATTGCCTAAAATTTAGGCTTTAGCAGTTCTGTTTTTGAAATCCTCATTAGTGAAATTTCACGACTGCTTTAGCAGTTCCTTTTTTGTGTGCTTTCATCTTAAATTCGTGACCAAAAGGTAAATACAATAAAATTTTAGATTATAATTAAAAATAAAAAAAATAATAATTATAGGGATCAGAATTTTAAAAATCACGTATATGCTAAATCACGTATATGCTACTTTCTAGTTTTAGTATTAAATTTAGTATTTAAAAAATGTGTTTATGAATATGACAGTTTCAGGTTTAGATATTCATACTCTCTCTTAGACAATTTAAAAATGTGTGTAGAAGAATACTTTCAGTGATGATTTATAATAGTGAATATATTTATTATTTTATTAGGTTACTTTAATGATAAATCAATATAGTATTTTTTTATTTTTTGGATTTTCATGTTGGGGAAACTCAATACGATGAAAATAAAATATTAATCAAACTTAAAATTATAATTGTTTATCTATCGAATTAAAAAAAAAATATGACAATTCAGTAGTCTTTAATGAAATAAAAAAAATGAAAAATGTTATTTATGTCATTGTAAGCACACTATATTATATTACTTTACAAAGGGACGAAAGACATCCTTTGCGTTAGGATGCTCCCACTCCACCACTGACTCCCACCATCTTTTTGGACTTAAATAGATATTTTTAAGAGATGGGGGAGGAGATGGCTGGCCATTTTCGAGCAACGGAAGACAAATTGGCATCCTCTTCAGCTTCTCACAATATGTTACATCAATATCTTCAAGAGAATTGCAAATCAGTTTTGCTCTGCAAATGCTTTTCAGTTCAGGTAAAATAACCAATTTCAGAATTCTTAACTTTGGGAGAATGACTTCCGTGATGGAATTGGAGCTGCTGCTTTCTTCATCTGTTGTTCCTATTATCTCCTCCATTTTCTCACAGCACTTCACTTCAATCCTTTCCAGGTTTACGAGGTTTGGCAGCAGCACAAGTGGGAACAACTTCTTCATACTCTTACATCCATAACAAAAAAACCTTTTAATACTGGAAAACATACCATTATATGATGGCAATGGTGGTGGAGCAGAGCAGAACCAAGAAGATGAAACCAAGCTCTCCATGTTATAGCATTCCCCAATGCTGATTTCCTTCAGTTCAGTTGCATTCTCTAATGACAAAACATCACATAAACTTCTTGCATCGATGCATTCACAAATCAGTCCTTGAATGCCATTTAAGAACTTGACCTGAAAATCTCTGTCTTCGTTGATACTCAAATTACCCAACCCAACTGTTTTCAAACTTTCAATGCCAAATCTACCCACCTCTCCTACTAAAATCTTGCATGTGCTTAATGATAGGATCCCATCCCGAGATCTGAGATACTCCATTAAGTCAGGGAGACCTTCGAAATGGCATTCCAAAGTTTCCAAATTTCTCAAGGATCCTACTTCCTTTCCTTTTAACTGTTATCGGAGCATCACCTCGCGGCATAAACTCTTCTAGTACAAAGACTTGCAGGTGAGAGAGTTTTGGTAATATCCCACTAGGAAACGCCTTTTCACCACATCCATCCATACTAAGATACCTCAGGTTGGTTAGGCATTCCATTCCTTGCGGCATCTTTTCAAGCCTAGTATAAGAGAGATCCAACCTCTTCAGTGCCGTGAGCTTCTTTAATGATGGAACATGACGTAACTTCTCACACATTTTGAGCAATAACGCAGTGAGACTCACCAAATCAGAGACAGAGTCTGGCAAGTTTCCAATATTTGTCCAAGACAGATCGAGGACCTTGAGCCCATGCAATTGCTTGAAAAATGAATCCGCAACAAATCCCAACCCTTTATTATCACATAGAAATAGAGTTGATAGATAGGGACACCTTGGTGAATAGCTGGAAGGAATTTCTTTGATATTGTTTTGCATTAGTGAGACTCTTGTGAGATTCTCTGTCCACTCCTCTGCATCTGGCAACTCTTCTAATTGCGCACCTGCTTTAACCATGACTTGAGAGTCGTCTTGCAGTATTTGGATGGCCATGTCCCTAATCAAGTCATGCATCTTGACAAGTCCATAATCCATTTGAGCACTTTCCAATAGGCAGACATTTTCAAGTCTATTAAGCATCGTGTGGCCCTCATCAAATGCATCTCCCCTGCTCCTCTTTCCTTTAATTATTCCCTCATCGATCAAATAACCTATCAACTCCTCCCTTGCAATCATATCATCTTCAGGAAATAATGCACAGTACAAGAGACATTGCTTTAGTGCTAAATCACCTAACCGATCATAACTAAACCTCAATAACCTGAATACTTTCTCATCTATGTCCCTAAATTCTGATTCTCTCAATTTGTTCAATGTGTTTCTCCACTCATGTGGATCATCCACTCCCCTCAAGCTTCCTGCCACTGCAATAATTCCCAATGGCAAACCAGCACATTCCCTAGCAATATCTTTCGCAATTCCTTCCACTTCTGGTGAAAGTGCTATGTCACGTCCAAGTTTCTCCATGAACAAATTCCAAGCTTCACCCTCAGAAAGTGGCTTCACTTTGATTTTGTGGTGGCAAGCCATCCGATGACAAACCGTTTCTGATCTAGTTGTCATAATCAGCTTGCATCCTTTCGACAGCACAGGAATTCCCACTTCATCAAGCTCAAAATTGTTCCACAAATCATCTAAAATGAGGATCCATTTTTGTTTCGTCCTTAATTCTTCTGACAATTTGGCAGCTCTATGCACATCATCATCTTCGTTTGCAAGGTCTAGATCAAGACATTTAGCTATGAGATTCTGCAATCTAGTAATGCTGAAATCTTGAGACACAGTCACCCACCAAATATTTGGTTTTTGTAGAAGCTCATTATGGATATGTTTGAGTATTGTCGTTTTACCAATCCCCCCCATGCCATAAATGCCAATGGTTGGGACTTTATCATCCATTAACAAAGACCATATCTCCTTCGTTTTCTCTTCAAATGCTTGACCCACTGGCTTTGTGGAGCTAGTAGGTAATGGAACTCCTCTAGTCTTGTTGTATTTCAGACTTTCAGAAGATCTTGCTCCTGCGCTAGCCTCCTCCATTGGTTCTGTCCTCACTCTAACCATGTCCAGCGCATCATTGTTTACTGATGGAGCACAAGGTTGATCATAACATCCTCCAATGTCAGGACAAAATTGGGATGAATCTCCTCGAGGCTCCAGAAGCTGCACTTGCTCTGTTCTTGGAATAGTCTCAAATGCATCATGCTGAAAAGATCCTTCACCTTGAACTCCCACTTGTACTGCTTGTAAATGCGACTGAATTCTCTCTTCTCCGGGACCTTGTTCCACGCCTTGAACTCCCACTTGTACTGCTTTGCTCTGTTCCAACACTCGATCCACGGGTTCTGTCCTCGTTCTGCTCTCGAGTGCCCCTTCGGAAACTCCATCTTCTTGTGCTCTCATTCCGGTCATGCTTGCTACGTCGTTTCCTGCTATTGCATGAGAAGAAATCCTCTCTTCCCCTACCCCGGGTTCTACAACCTGAACTTCTCTTTGTACCCTTCCAATACCTCCTACCATTGTTGAGATTGAACTTGCTGTGATTTTATGTCTTTTGTTGCCACCACGCATAGCTAGAAAGGCTGCTTCTTGAACTTCTTTAGGCACCCCAAGACAAATGGCAACATTATGCCCTTCCTCTCCTGATAAATGCCATTTGATCCTTGAAATGGAGGTTTTATTGGCAAATGTACGTTGACAAAACTTACACTTCATCCTACCCTCATCACTTTCTTCAACATGATTCCAAAACGGATCATTTGATCCAACCTTTTCGACCTATAGAAAAAAGAAGTCAAAGTATAGAACAAAAATCAGTTAAAATATGGAATAAAAATTGACGGATCAAGTTACAGAACAGAAGTTTCCGGATTGAGAAACTATTTTGCTATCAAAATTGATAGTTAGTTTATAGCACAATCATAGGGGAAAAAAGACTACGATAATTCAGTTAGACTTCTTACTTGTTGAGTATTTAAACCCCTATTTTGACTTTGGAAGGAAGTGTCAGGGCCAGGATTAGAGGCATTTGGCATAGCAGTTTGATTTTGCAATCCTCCGGCTTGGAATTTATCCATCTGTGACCTATATATAAATGAAATGATCATATTATAAAAATTTTCGATAATTGGTAGTCTCTCTTAAGCACTAAAAATCAACGGTGTATCTAATTATCGAAAAAGGTATTAATACTATGCAGAAAAACTAATTGTTTTTTTTACAGAAAATACTAAAAATGAAAAATTGGATACCAGGGAGCAGGAGAAGAAGGTCCAGGTTGATTGAAGCCACCATGTTGAGAAGTGGTTGCGTTCGGTGTCATATAGCCATGTCCCGGCTGAGGTTGATGAATAAAGGAGTTCTGATGCCTGAATAATATTCAAATAGTTAAACATAGAACTGTTATTCTCACAAAAAAGAGAGATAGAGAGCTCAAAAAGACTTGAAAGATCCACGTCAATTTTGGTCAAGTTCATTGTTTTCATGATTAAAAAAGTGTATATTCGAGGTTAATACCTTTGATTCATTGGAGGTTGAGGTCCAGGTAGCATCGTAGGCACTTGATTGCTCATTGGTAACTGATAATCAGTCCATTGTTGGTCCCTAAATGAGCAACATTTGTTGGTGATTTCTTTATACATATGCATAATTCTTTGCTATTAATCCACTAAGCATTTGATATCATTTTAGCTTACCTCAAAGGCATTGATGGTCCAGGTAACATGGGATTGGCACATTGAGGATCAAATAAATTGGGATTAGACTGATACCTATATTCAAACATAATGAATTCACTGATAAGTACAACAACAAGAGGAAGAAGAAGAAGAAGTTAAATAATGATTGAAAAACTTTTTTTTTTTTTCAGAAAATACTAAACATGAAAAATTGGATACCAGGGAGCAGGAAAAGAAGGTCCAGGTTGATTGAATTCACCATGTTGTGATGTGGTTGCGTTCGGTGTCATATAGCGATGTCCCGTCTGTGGTTGATGAATAAAGGAATTATGATGCCTAATTCAATGGACATTGTAGCAAATTGGAGTAAGCATGAGTTCTCACCATGGTTTCAGGAAATGAAGTTGGAAACTGAGTTGTTTGTTGAATACTATCGTTGATCACAATGTTCTGTCCACCTTGATCATTGCATAATATGGAGCCTTGGTTGACGTCAGCCGGCCTGCTTCCATGGAATAAGATAGAGGATAAACAGAAGAATAACTAAATTGCAAGCAATCATCTTCTGATAAAATATGCTTAAGAATGACGTACGGTGTCATATAGAGAAGTGGTGATTGAAGACCGAAAAGATCATCATCCATAGAAGATGGTGGGAACCCTTCCATCTGACCAAAAGTACAAGATGATTAGTACATACTGAGGTGAAAAATGAACAGAAAGCACGTAGCAAAGGAAAAAAAAGAGTATATATATATGAGTGGATTACTGGGTACACACGTTACGTAAGTCAAAATAAAAGAAAAACAAATAAATGGTGAAAAGCATGTTTTAATGGCAGTCCCATTAATTGGAAAAGAAAAGGGTGAATCTAAGAAAAGAAAAGCCTATTTTTTTTATTTTTAATATTAATATATCAAAAAATATTAATTTAATAGTTTTTTTTCAAAATAAACAGATTTTCAAATGCACTCAAACATAATTCTAAGTACAAAAACAAATTATATTTTGCTTGCGGGCATAACAATCCTGGCAGTACCGTTGCCGTTTTTTAGTTTACACATTCTCTGGAGTGTCGATTCCACATTGAAGCAAATTAAAAGAATAAAAGCAAATATTAAATGATTTAATAAAAGTGACTAATGAAAAAGGTGCTTAAATTCTACAAACAGCAGATGGATAGTCGGAATCCCTTGAACACATTTGATATTTTAATTATTCTTATTTTGTTTAATGTAAGGTAATTACCAATCAAGTTAATTCATTGAATCATTGTAAGGAAAAAAAAAGTTGAAAAATACTGAATAAAAATGAATTGCAGTCCCATTAATTGGAAAAGAAAAGGGTGAATCTAAAATGAGTTAAAAACACTACTTTACCTACCCCAATTATGAAGCTTATAAGAAGATGCCTAGAAAATGTAAACACGTGAATATGAGAACCAATAATATACTTTTCTTTTTAAAAAAATTTTATTTAAAAAAATTAAAATAATAATTTTTTTTAAAAAAATTATTTTTAATAAAAAAATAATAATTAAAAAAGAAAAAAAATTCAAAGTTTTTGAAAAGCATGTGCTCTAACAATAACATATTAAATATGTGATTAATAGCATGTGATTAAAGGTTTTCAGTCGATGCCATTACATGCAGTCAAAGACTCCATCCTTACTTTTAATAAACAAAACCTACACTCAATAATATGTCCTAGTTTTTTTGGCCAGTGTTTTTCCGTGGTTTGATTAATTTTTTTAAAATATAAAAATAAAATGTTAAGAGTGAAGAAAGTTTGCGAGCGATATTATTAAACCTAGTCAGGGAAGTTAATATTAAAATCTTCTAACCTAATTTTTTATTTAATTTAAATTTTTCGAAGGACGAAATTAAAAAAAAATCAATTACAAAAATTAAAAGAAAAGAAAAAAAAAACATATTCGATCAATGAGTAAACCTGTCAAACTTGTGAATCAAGTAATTTGGGTTAGTACATCAAACCCATGAACCAGGTTATGGACTTAACTAAGATTATAATTATTAAATTTTTTTTTTTTTTAATAATATGATAACAAAAATAGATAATTGTAAAATTAAACACCAACCATACACATACACACACACTAATTCGGCAAAACTATGAAATAGACAAAAAAAATAATTTAAAAAAAATTAAAAAAAAGGGAAAAAAACAAAAAAAAGTAAAACACTGTCAATTACTATTATAATTCATAATGAAATGAGTGTGGGTGAATAGTGATTCTCTTACACCTTTTAGTTTTTCTTTTAATTAATAAATAAAAAAAATATCTCACCAAACCTAAAATCTAGTATAATTTGAATTATTTTAACAAACCTGTAAATCAGGTTAATCTTATAAAAAAAATAGAATAAAAATTAATAAATTGAAGCTGAATTATAACCTGCCTATAATAAAATAAACAAAAACAATTTTTTTTTTTTTAAAAAGGGCAAAACACCTTGAATTACGTACTATTGTAATTTACAATGAAATAGGTGTGGATATATAGTGATTCTCCCAAGTCTCTTAGCTTTTCTTTTAATGAAAATTAATAACCGTATAATATACTTTCTTGTGGATGCTCTATCGTTGCTAAATTAAAACATATATATATTTTTTTATCTACATCTATGTGAAACTTTTTTAAAATAAAAATATTTAAAAAGATAATGTTAAAAAAAAACATTGTTATTTTATTTTTATTTTTAATAAATACCATCATAATATGATATGGTTTTCTTTTTTACTCAGGTTATTCAGTTAATATGTGAGTCAACCAGTAAACTAAACTTTGGAATACGTTTCTTAACTATTCGTAAGCTTCTTATTTATTCTTAGTAATTAAAATATTTTTTTATTTTTAATATTAATATATTAAAAAATATTAATTTAATATAATTTTTAAATAATCAGATTTTTTAATAAACATAACTCTGAGTACAAAAACAAATTATGTTTAGATTGCGGGCATAAGCATAACAATCTTGACAGTACCGTTGTTGTTTGGACTTTGAGAATGATAAAACAAAAGAGTTAGAATAAATTTAAAATAAAAAATTAATTTTCTAAAAATACTTTTAAAATATAAAAACAAACTAATGATAAAATAGACTTTCATACACTTATCAAAATCGCAGGAACGCAACAATCAGGCATTAGCTTCAAGCAACCAGAGGGAGCTTCACTGCAGTAGAAAACTTCAACATAGCTTGATTTGCTATCCAATCTGCACACCATTGGATAGCAATTTCTTTTCATAACATTTACCTTTGTAAAAAATTTCTACTTATTTTTAGTTTTAATATCAAATTCAGTCTTTAATATTTATCTTCAAAATTTTAATATAAAATTTGACGGTCAAAATTTCACTTATTTTTAATCAATTAAATTGAACAAAATTTTGTTAAGTCAAACATCAACTCTACATTGAATTGTTTTTAGTTTTAATATCAAATTCAGTCTTTAATATTTATCTTCAAAATTTTAATATAAAATTTGACGGTCAAAATTTCACTTATTTTTAATCAATTAAATTGAACAAAATTTTGTTAAGTCAAACATCAACTCTACATTGAATTGTTTTTCTTCTTAGACCACAAGAGCTCCATAACAAGTTTATTGAAATAAATTATCAAATGAAATTAAAGGAATTATGATGCCTTGATGGAGTTTGAGGCCAATTTTATATGAAACTTAATGATAAAAAAATGTCTAAATCTCCCAATTGTTGTCTGTTTGTTTAACAGTAAAGAATTTGAAGATGCTCGAGATCGATACACTAAACATAAAACTTTTTGTATAATACAAACACTTGCTAATTCATTGGACATTGTAGCAAATTGGAGCACTCACCATTGTTTCAGGAAAGGACGTTGAAAACGGAGTTGTTTGTTGAATACTATTGTTGATCACATTGTTCTGTCCACCTTGATCATTGCATGATATGGAGCTTTGGTTGACTGGAACCTCCGGTGGTGGCCTGCTTCCAAGGACAGTGACGACATTATATTGTTTTTTGGCAATAATAGGATAAACCGAAGAATAACTAAATTGCAAGCAATCATCTTCTGATAAAATATGCTTAAAAATGACGTACGAGAGAAGCTCAATGTCGGGCAATAGTGATTGAAAATCGAGCTCATTCCACATCATGTTGACATCCTCCTCTATAGAAGATGGTGGGAACCCTTCCATCTGACCAGAAAAGATCAGAAAAGAGAAAAAGAACAGAAAGCACGGATCAGAAAAGAACATATATATGACTTACTTGTTGGTTAAAGAAATTCGGATGAAAAATATGAAATATAAATGTTGTTGTTAATGATTTAATCCTGTCTTTTAAGCTAAATTATCATACTCAAATTCTTTTTATGATAGATAGAAAGATGCAGGATAACTGGTGAACAAAAACCTCTTTCAACTCCTCTTTATTCATAATTTGGGGAGCAAAACAAATGCAAGATTCATTGTTTACTGTTAAACAAACCTCTTTCAACTCCTATTTATTCTTTTTTAATTATTCTTATTTTGTTTATTGAAAGGTAATTACCGATCAAGTTAATTCATTGAATCATTGTAAGAAAAAAAAAAGTTGAAAAATACTGAATAAAAATGAATGGCAGTCCCATTAATTGGAAAAGAAAAGGGTGAATCTAAAATAAGGAGTTAAAAACGGCAAAGAATCTTGAAAAGACGAAAACAATGAATTTAGTATTGATTTAGTATGAACTCTCTCCACAAGGCATGGATTATAAAATCCGAGAAAAAGATCAATTTATTTATCATGGATTCCTTTAAAGATTCAAACCATACTTACATATATAAAAACAAAAACACCAACAAGATGAAGTACAAATAATTTACCAACAAGATTCAGGTGCTGGTTTGCTTGAGCAGTATTCAGCCAAAAAAAAAAGGAAGAGAAATCACAGATCACAGAAGAATATATGGTTTAGAAAAATAATAAAGTTGCAGCATACATAAATCTAGTTCGCACTGATCATGAGATGTGGAAAGGAAAATACGGAATTGTATAATGAGATGAGATGTGGAAAAGAATGTTACAGCAGCCGGCTAGAGCGTATTTGGTAGTGTAGTAACAGTTGTTTTTCAAATAGTTTTACATGCTGAAATACATGCAAATGATAATAATAATAAGTAATTAACGTATTGTTTGATAGGAAGGAAGTTGCCAGGAAGCAACCCAAACATATTACATTACAAGATATAGAAAGTTAACGTGTGGACCCGCCTCCATGTTCACACTTCGAAGAAGCTGCCAAGAAAATGTAAACACATGAAAATGAGAAAGAATAGCATATTTCCGCTTTTGAAAAATCATTCATCACTTTTAAATACGCAAATGATTATTAAGAAAATTCAACGACAACAATACACTCAAGAGCAATATTACAGTAAAGAAATTAAATCAATACAGATAAATAAATGATCCAAATATAATTAAAGAATCAATCCATTTAATCGAAAAAAACATGACTGAATCCATAAACTACATGCCCCTCTTTTTCTAAAGGAGGCAGCCCCACTTTTTCATCACGTCGCCATGGTCCCCGTGTCCCACACGTTTTTCAGTGACTTTTTGTCAGTTAAAATTATTAAATGATTTTTGTGGTGATTTTAGCCCAGCTTTGGGGTATCAAGTTTCCACGGAGACAAATTAAAAGAATAGAAAAAAATATTACATGGAGACAAATTAAGAGAATTGAAGAAAATATTAAATGATTTAATAGAGATTAAAATTTAATTTTAAATACAAATTAAAATAAAGCAAGGTGACTAATGGAGAAAGTAGTGGAATTCTACAAACAGTAGAGCGTCGGGAATCCTTGCACTTCGCTTTTGAAAAATCATTCATCACTTTTAAATACGCAAACGACAACAATATACCCAAGAGCAATATTACAGTAAAGAGATTAAATCAATACAGATAAATATATGATCCAAATATAATTAAAGAATCAATCCATTTAATCGAAAAAAACATGACTTTTTCATCATGTCGCCGTGGTCCCCGTGTCCCACACGTTTTTAAATGCGTCCAGGCTGGTTCAAAGTGAATTTCACGACTCCTGAACCTTGACTTGTCTGTGAGAGCTTCAACTCTACATTGAAATGCTTTTTCTTAAACTGTGAGACTCATAATAAGCTTATTGAAATAAATTATTATAATGAAATTAAAAACAAAAATGCTTTAAAAAAAAACAGAGAGACGCCGTGTTTTCTCTATTGCTACATGGTAAAAGTCTGAGCATATTTATTATTATTATTATTATTATTATTATTATTATTTTAATAATATTACTGTTCTATCTACCGCCTAGAAATCAAGAACGCTAGTTTCATTTAAAAGATTCTAAAGTTCATAAATTAGCAGACAGGACGAAAACACAACAAATCATACCCAGAGAAGCAAAAGCCAGAAACAAGCTACCTCAATTCCTGCTCCACCTGGCTAAGAAATGCAGCGTGCCCACTTGGAATTACACATCATCCAAATTCCAGGGCAAATAATTGGTTGGAATTGTTTTCTGAGGAGTCATCTCAAATTTGAAAAATAAAAACAGAAAATAGATCCAGCAAATGATTCCAAATATCTTCTAAAAAGAACAATGAAATATGTTTTTTTATTTACTGTAAGGAAAGATATTAATGGAAAAAATAAAAAAATCAATTTAAAAAATATATAATAAGTCAAAATCTAGACTTAAAATCTAACTAGGTTCCTAGTTGAATTGAATAATTGAGAGTGAAACGTGTCAAGACTGACACGAGTTCAGAATAGACTCCACAACAGAAAAAACAAAAAAAAACGATCCATATTGTGGCCCGTAGTAGTATTCCGGAGGAGAGGGTCAAAGATGGCGGCTGGTTCAAAGGACGAGCTTAATCTCATGAATCATTTTTAAACCTTTATAGTAGGAATTGACACGTGTCCTCTAAACCCTCCTGTCCATGGTTGTTAAAATTGCGTTTTAACTTGTAAAATTGTATGATTTTACGAGTCAAAACATGCATTACAGGTTGAATCGCTTGAAAAAATCAAAAATGGATAAAATCGGGTTGAAATCAAGTGAAATCGCGCAACATCGTGATTTCAGGACCGATTTTGCGATTTTGACAAAATTAGGCACTGAAACAAAATTCCCTCCCTCATGTCCAGCTGTCTTCACTTTTTTTCAGCCTATTTGGTCCTTGGACTTTAATTTTCTAGCAATGTTTCTTTGTATGAGCTCCAAACTTTGGTGTTTTTTCAATTGAACCCCCGATTCCTTTAATTAATTAAATCAAAGTTTAATTAAGTCCTCAAACTCATCAATTCCTTAATTAAGCTCATGATTTCATTAATTAAACTAATCCAAATTTTAATTAAATTCTCAAAGTTATTAATTCTTCAATTTCTAACAAATTGACTCTCAAATTTTATTTGAATCATGTATTTTAAGATGCTTGAACTATGTATGAATTTTTATTTGAAGGCTTGAAATATGTATGAATTTTTATTTGAAGCATGAATTTTTTTTAATGTATTTTAAAATTCCTTACGATTTTACGATCCGAGTTTATGAACGGCTTTCCGTGTCGTGTTAAAATCGTGATTTTAACAACCTTGCTCCTGTCCCTCTTCCGATCCTTGCTAAACCCCTTGTTCTGGTTGTAATCATCCATTAGCGTAAACCTATGCTTCTCTTGACTTTGATCCCAATAAACCAACCCATAGAGTTGGTGGTAATGTAAATGATATTACTTTTTAAATTATTTTTATTTTAAAAAATATGAAACTAATTTTAGGCCCCGTTTATTTGCTGGAAAGTAGTTTATTTGCTGGAAAATAGTTTCTTTTTGGAAAGTGAATTCCGAGGAAAGTGAATTATGAGAAAGTATTTTTCGATGTTTGGTAGTGTAATGAAAAATAAGTTGGAAAACACTTTCCAGTGTTTGGTTATGTCATGAAAAATGAGCTGAAAAATAATTTATTAATATTTTATTTTTCTCAAGTTTATTAAAATAATGAGGAACAAATCTTACAAATTAAAAAGTTGAATGAGAATGAAATTGAAAAAACAAAATCTAATTTCATGAATTATCTCAAATAAAATAAATAATAATCAAAATAATAGAGATCAAATCTAAAAAATTAATAAAAAATAAAAGATGAAGAAATTAAAATAATAATAATCAATATTTCATAAATTATTTCAAATAAAATAAGTAACAATCAAAAGAATGAGGATCAAATTTGATAGATAAAAAATTTCAATAAAAAAATGATAAGGAAAAAGCAAATAGCAATTATAAAAATAAGGATCAAAGTTAATATAAAAATAAAATTTTAAGAGATGAAATTAAAAAATAAATATTTAAAACAAAATATATATAGCAATCAAAAGTTTGAGGATCAAATTTGATATAATCAGCAAATAATGATATTTTTAAATTTTTTCCCAACTTCCGGAAAGTGTTTTCCCTCCAAATTTTTCAGGAAAATATTTTCCTGAAAACCAAGTTAAATTTTTCTTTTACTGGAAAGTGGTTTCCATTGACCAACTTTACTATTGGCAAACAAACACAAGAAAGTTTGGGAAGTGATTTTCCGGAAATCACTTTCCGGAAAACAAACATAGCTAAAGGGAAAACACTTTTCTGAAAACCAAGTCAAATGTTTCTTTGACTGAAATTAACCGGAAAGTGTTTTCCGTTGACCAACTTTCCTAATGACAAACAAACACATGAAAGTTTGGAAAATGGTTTCCCGGAAACTACTTTTCGAGAAACAAACATGACCTTAATGCGTTGGTATTAACAAAAATTTTAAAAATATTATATTAATATATTTTTATTTGAAAAATATTTTAAAAAAACCGTATGTAGAATTACTAAACACCCTTAAGCCAGTGAACAAAGACACTAACGACAAAATACAAAGGAAAAGGGATAAAAGCATATATTTGGAGATGACAAAAGGGCTTTGAGATCAAAGAGGATAAGTTTTTTCTTTTTTAATTTTAATAATACTTCTGTTCTTTCTATCCCAAGAAATAGAGAATGCTAGTTTCATTCATCAAGATTCTAAATCTTATATTTAGATAAATTAGTAGAAAGGACAAAAACCCTAACAAAGAAATGCAGCATGCCCGCTTTGAATTATAGATCATCCAAATTCCAGGGTAAATAATTCGAGAGTAATTTGATAGTGTTTATAGATTAATTAATGATATTTTATTACTTTTTTATATTTATTTTAAAAAATAAAGAGATACAACTAGAAAAAGAAAAATTCAAGATGAAAATATTCTTATTATTTTTTATGAGTCATGAATTATATATATATATTTTTAAATGAATCTAGATAATAACTAATAATATATCCCTAGTGATTCCCCTAATCATTATAAAATATTGCGTGGGAAATGCAGGTGAAGAATTAGAAACAAGGAAAAATGTCGAGACAATGAAAATTAATTGTTATATAATTGTACATGGCATACACTTTAAAGCTCCGAACCTCAGTAAATGATTTAATAGAGAATAAAATTTAATTTTAAATGCAAATTAAAATAAAGCAGAGTGACTCATGGAGAAAGCACAACTGGAATTCTACAAACAGTAGAGCGTCGGGAATCCTTGCACACCTTTGGTAATTTAATTATTCTTATTTCGTTTAATAACTCAAATATAATAAAGAATTAATCCATTTAATAGAGAAAACATGACTGAATCCATAAACCACATAAATCCCTTTTTCTTATCTGGTGCAATTCCCATGCGTCTTCTTTATTCCAAATGCCCCTCTTTTCAAATTAGGCATCTTCAATTCAATCTCCTTTTTCATCACGTCTCCATGATCCCCGTTGTGTCACAAACAAATTGCCTAAAGTTTAGGACTTTTTATTGACAGCCACGTACATGCTTTAGGAGTTTCTTTTTTGAAATCCTCATTAGAGGCTAATTTATAGCCTTTCAAGATACCTTTCCAACACGTCAAGAATCACAGCAATCCGATATGTGAGTGAAAAGTTATGATTAAAATACTAAAATGTGTGGAAAAGATACCTTTCCTACGACTTTGCTAAAATTATCTGACAAATTATCAGGCTTATAAAAAAGCTTAATAAAATCAGAAAAAAAAATCATTTTTATTCAATAAAATAAAAAAGAAAACTCAGGTAATAAATGTTCAATTCACTTTCCAGCCAACAATAAAAAATGAAAGTATTTTTATTCAATAATACTTCTTGGCTTACAAATAAGCTGCCAACAATTATATAAGAATCAAATCTCTCCGATCACATGATCGTTTAAAATGCTCAACACTTAGAAAGCAAATTTACAGAATAATAAGTCTAGCAAACTTCTTGATATATATATATTATTCAACCAAATAATTGCTTGTGACATATAGGTGGCGAGCTTCCTAGTATTAAAAATTTAAGATCATCAAATAATTAAACTTTTTATCCAAAGCAATAAATTTTATGTGTCTATTTTAAAATTTGGTTTTCGAAAGAAAATCAAAATGACATATCAAACAATACCTATAAATCTTTTATATTACAGATTAACTATAACACCTATTTATCATTCTTAAGGTCAATATTTAGGAATAAATGAATAAAAGCTACGTATCAATATTTAATTTAAGTAATCTCAAAGACTACTAATTTAGCTTTTGATATTAAAAGGGCGTATGTCGTTACTCTCTGCCTAGTTGATGGGGAAAATATCAGGTCTTCTATCTCCACCACTCCCTGCTAACTCTTTTCCTCATATCTTACGTTATATCTATCAAGTTTGCTTAATTAAGATGGAATATTTATGACTTTTATATGTATTAAATCAATTTAATTGTTTTGACTTATCATGATCAACATGAAGTCATCATATTATAAAACCAAAAATCAATGGTGTATCTAATTATCAAAAAGGTATAAATATTGCTATGAAGTTAACGTGTGGACCACCCCAATTATGAAGCTCGGAAGATGCCTAGAAAATGTAAACACGTGAATATTGAAAACAATAACATACTTTCCTTTTTAAAATGTTTTTTATTTTGAAAAAAAAAATTTAATAAAAAAATTAATAATTTAAAAAGTAAAAAAAATTCAATTTTGTTGAAAAACATTTGCTTTAACAATGACATATTAAATATGTGATTAATTAAGAGCATGTGATTCCTTTTGTTTTTAGTTGTTTTTTCAAAAAAAGATATATAGATTTTTTTAATGTTTTTTTTTATATAATTTTAATGTATTAATATTAAAAATAAAATAAATAAATAAATAAATCATGTAGTCTATTTCCAAACCAATCTAATATTGGAGGTCGAAATTAAAAAAAAAACCAATTAAAAAAATTAAAAGATAAAATTAAAAAAAAAAAACATATTCGATCAGTGAATAAATATATTAAACCTGTAAATCAGGTAACTTGAGCTAACACATCAAACTTATTAACAAGGTTATGGATACCAATTGAGTTACTTTTAGGATATTTTTTTGGCAGCCACGTATATGCTTTAGGAGTTCTTTTTATTAAATCAATATTAAAGTAAAAAAATTAAATCAATACAGATAAATAAATGAACTAAATGTAATCAAACAATTAATCCATTTAACAGAAAAAACATTACTGAATCCATAAACTACATTAATCCCTTCCTTTTCTTGTTTTTTTTTTTTTCTCTGGTGGAATTCCCACACGTCTTCTTTATGGGCAGCCCCACTTTTAAACCCTCTTTTTCATCACGTCCCCATGGTCCCCGTGTCCCACACCTTTTCATCAAAAACCTAAATTTTAGGACTTCTTTGGCAGCCATCTAACAATATATAAAAATAATATTTTTATTTTTAAAAAATTATTTTTAACATCAATACATTAAATAATCTAAAAATATAAAAAAAATATTTAAAAAAATCAAAATTTTTAAAAACACAAGCATTCCCAAACAAGATAACGCGTCAAGAATCACAACAATCTGACATGTGAGTGGAAAGTTGTGATTAAAACACATTACTACTTTTAGATTGATTTTGACAGCGTAGCAGGAAACGTCATTATTGTTATTTTTAAAATATTTTTTTTATTTATAAATATATTAAAATAAAAGTTGTTAATTTCGTTTCGTTTTATTTGTAATGATTTCATACTAATTCAAAAAATGAAATAAAACAAAATAATTTTTATCTTATTTCAAATATCAGTCCCTTCCAAATTTTTCAGCTAAATTCCGTTTAGAATGTTCCGGTTTCATTCCACATGTTCTGTTCTGGTCTTAAAAAGCTATTGAATCAAATTGAACCTGGTTCAATTAATTAATTAAACCATCAAAGTATAAAAAGCTCTTTTTCATTACTATTTTCATTAACTATGATATTAATTTTTTGAAATTTGATTTATCACTAATATTTATGGTTTATATTCATGTTGTTTTTTTTCAAGTTTATACTTTGTAGGAATTTAAGCAAAAAAAATAGATGTTTTAGATCTCATTAGCCTTGATAACATTGACCTAGCTTTATATTTAAAATATTAGTGTTAAAATATTTTAATTTCATAATATTTTGATATTTTATTGAAGTTGAATTGTTTTAAGTTAAAAAATTATTTAATTTTAACTATTTAAAAATATTTTAAATTTTAAAATTATATTTCATCACGTCTCCATGATCCCAGTTGTGTCAAAAACAAATTGCCTAAATTTTAGGCTTTAGCAGTTCCTTTTTTGAAATACTCATTAGTGAAATTTCACGACTCCAGCTGGGCCTTGACTTGTCTGTTTAATTTCTATTATTTTTATTCCATTTTAGCATTTTAGCATTTAATACTCATCAAAACCACTAAAACGAAATCAAGCTCTAGCTTCAAACAACCAGAGGGAGATTTTATAGGGATAAAATTTTAAAAATCACGCCTATGCTACTTTCTAGTTTTAGTATTAAATTTAATATTTAAAAAATGTGTTTATGAATATGGGAGTTTCAGGTTTAGAAACCAAAACTGTCATATTCATACTCTCTCTTAGACATTTTAAAAATGTGTGTAGAAGAATACTTTCACTGATGATTTATAATATTAGGTTAGTTTAATGATAAATCAATATAGTATTTTTTTTATTTCTTGGATTTTCATCTTGGAGAAATTCAATAGGATGAAAATATAATATTAATCAAACTTCAAATTATAATTGTTTATCTATCGAGTTAAAAAAAAATATGACAATTCAGTAGTCTTTAATGAAATAAAACAAAATGAAAAATGTTATTTATGTAATTGTAAGCATACTATATTATATTACTTTTACAAAGGGACGAAGGACATCCTTTGCGTTAGGATGCTCCCACTCCACTACTGACTCCCACCATTCTTCTGGATATACCACAATTTCTTTAAGAGAAGGGGGAGGAGATGGCTGGCCATTTTCAAGCAACGGAAGACAAATTGGCATCCTCTTCAGCTTCTCACAAGACATTACACTAATATCTTCAAGAGAATTGCAAATCAGTTTTGCACTGCAAATGCTTTTCAGTTCTGGTAAGTAAATCAATTCCAGAGTTTTTAACTTTGGGAGAATGACTTCCGTGATGGAATTGGAGGTGCTGCTTTCTTCATCTGTTGTTCCTATTATCTCCTCCATTTTCTCACAGCACCTCACATCAATCCTTTCCAGGTTTACGAGGATTGGCAGCAACACAAGTGGGAACAGCTTCTTCATACTTTTACACCATCCACAATTAAACTCTTTAAGACCAGAAAACGTACCGTTACATGATGGCAATCGTGGTGGAGCAGAGCAGAACCAAGAAGATGAAACCAAGCTCTCCATGTTATCGCATTCCCGAATGCTGATGCGCTCCAGTTCAGTTGCATTCTCTAATGACAAAACATCACATAAACTTCTTGCATCGATGCATTCACAAATCAGTCCTTGAATGCCATTTAAGAACTTGACCTGAAAATCTCTATCTCCTTTGATACTCAAATTACCCAACCCAACTGTTTTACTTGGAAAACGTTCAATGCGTTGCTCTAAATATCTATCCACCTCTGCTACTAAAATCTTGCATGTGCTTAATGATAGGATCCCATCCCGAGATCTGAGATACTCCACGAAGTCAGAAAAACCTTCGAAATGGCACTCCAAAGTTTCCAAATTTCTCAAGGATCCTACTTCCTTTCCTTTAACTGTTATCGGAGCATAACATTCCCCTATAAACTCTTCTAGTACAAAGACTTGCAGGTGAGAGAGTTTTGGTAATATCCCACTAGGAAACTCCTTTTCACCATATCCATTCATTCTAAGATACCTCAGGTTGGTTAGGCATTCCATTCCTTGCGGTATCTTTTCAAGTGCAGTATGAGAGAGACTCAATCTCTTCAGTGCCTGGAGCTTCTCTAATGATGGAACACGTCTTAATTTCTCACAATGATTGAGCAATAATGCTGTGAGGCTCACCAAATCAGAAACAGAGTCTGGCAAATTTCCAATATTTGTCCAAGACAGATCAAGGACCTTAAGCCCATGCAATTGCTTGAAAAATGAATCCGCAATAAATCCCAACCAATGATTTTGACATAGCAATAGAGTTGATAGATAGGGACACCTAGGTGAATGACTGGAAGGAATTTCTTCGATCATGTTGTCCATTAGTGAAACTCTCGTCAGATTCTCCGTCCACTCCTCTGCATCTGGCAACTCTTCTAATTGTGCACCTGCTTTGACCATGCCTTGAGAGTTCTCTAGCAGTATTTGGATAGCCATGTCCCTAATCAAGTCATGCATCTTGACACGTCTAATATCATCATACTTCCTTGTAGCACTTTCCAATAGGCAGACATTTTCAAGTCGATTAAGCATCGTGTGGCCCTCATCAAATGCATCTCCCCTGCTCCTCTTTCCTTTAATTATTCCCTCATCGATCAAATAACCTATCAACTCCCCCCTTTTAATCTCATCATCTTCAGAAAATAATGCACAGTACAAGAGACATTGTTGTAGTGTTAAATCACCTAACCGATCATAACTAAACCTCAATAACTTGAATACTTCATTGTCCTTAAATTCTGATTCTCTCAATTTGTTCAATGTATTTCTCCACTCATATAGGTCATCCACTCCCCTCAAGCTTCCTGCCACTGTAATAATTCCTAATGGCAAACCAGCACATTCCCTTGCAACAGCTTTCGCAATTCTTTCCACTTCTGGTCAAAGTGCTACATCACGTTGAAGCTTCTCCATGAACAAAGTCCAAGCTTCTCCATTAGAAAGTGGCTTCACTTTGATTTTGTGCTGGCAAGCCATCCGATGACAAATCGTTTCTGATCGAGTTGTCATAATCAGCTTGCATCCTTCCAACTTTTCAGGAATTCCCACTTTGTGTAGCTCAAAATTGTTCCACAAATCATCTAAAATGAGAATCCATTTTTGTTTCTTCCTTAGTTCTTCTGACAATTTGGCAGCTCTATGCAGTTCATCATTTTTTCTTGAAAGATCTAGATCGAGATGTTCAGCAATAAGATTCTGCAATCTATTAATGCTGAAATCTTGAGACACGGTCACCCACCAAACATTATCACAAATATCTGGTCTTTGTAGAAGCTCATTATGGATATGTTGCAGTATTGTGGATTTACCAACTCCCCCCATCCCATAAATGCCAATGGTTGAGACTTTCCCATCCATTAACAAAGACCATATCACCTTCGTATTCTCTTCGAATGCTTGACCCACCGGCTTTGTAGAGCTAGTAGGTAATGGAACTCCTCTAGTCTTGTTGTATTTCAGACTTTCAGAAGATCTAGCTCCAGCACCAACCTGCACTGATCTTTGACTATTCTCCACATCCTCCTCCACTGGTTCTGTCCTCGCTCTAACCCGATTAATTCTCTCTTCCCCGGCACCTTGTTCCAGCACCCCCTGAACTCCAACTTGTATCCTTCCAGCACCCCCCGCCAAATTGCCAAGTACTGCATTGCTTTGTTCCAACGATCGATCCACTGGTTCTGTCCTCGGTCTGCTCTCGAGTGCCCCTTCGGAAACTCCATCTTCTTGTGCTCTCATTCCGGTCATGCTTACTGCGTCGTTTCCCGCTATTGCATGTGAAGTAATCCTCTCTTCCCCTACTCCAGGTTCTACAACCTGAACTTCTCTTTGTACCCTTCCAATTCCTCCTACCATTCTTGAAATTCCACAATCATTAACATTGATTGAACCTGCTGTGATTTTATGTCTTTTGTTGCCACCACACATAGCTTTCCAGGCTGCTTCTTGAACTTCTTTAGGCACCCCATGACAAATGGCAACATTATGCCCTTCCTCTCCTGATAAATGCCATTTGATCCTTGAAATGGAGGTTTTATTGGCAAATGTGTGTTGACAAAACTTACACTTCATGCTACCATCAGTCCTATCTTCAATATAATTCCAAAATGAATCCTTTGATCGAACCATTTCAACCTATATAAAAAATGTAGAAATGTAAAGAACTATAAAGAGCTGCCCTGCATTTACTGATGAAGGAAAAGAACAGTGAACTTAGTTCACGATTGAGAAGAACAAATGCTTAAGTAAAACACAGAGCTTTGATTATCAAATGTAAAGAACAAAGAGCAGAATTGAGTTAGTTGGTTACTGCCATCCCAAGTCTTTATTTATAAAGGGAAAGAAACAGAATTTGAATGGAAAACAATAACTAGAAACGTGCCTGCCTTCTTCTCCTTTATTTAAGGAGATGATTACAAGTTAATTCAATCCTAGATAATCTTAACAAAGAAATCAAAAACATATCCTACACTAGATAATAGTCTCAGCTAAAATAAAGAAATAATGCAGCAGTGAATTACTGCTAAGTCTTCTGCTTCTGCTAGCTTAGGTACCAAGCTTCAACACTCCTCCTTGGTTCCAAAGCTAGTCATTCCAATTCTTGCCCTTAGATCTTCAAACCTGGTTTTACCCAACGGTTTGGTGAAAAGATCTGCTAGTTGATCTTCAGAAGTGCAGTAGCACAGTTCCAGTTCTCCTTCTTGTTGAAACTGCCTGAGTGCATGAAACTTGATCTTCATGTGCTTGGTTTTATCATGGAAGACAGAGTTTTTAGAAATGGCTATAGCTGATGTATTGTCACAAAACAATGTTGTGGGATTGTGTTGATTGCAGTCTAAGTCACTTAGCATCTTCCTCAGCCATATCAGTTGTTTTGCTGCTACATAAGCAGCTATATATTCGGCTTCTGCAGTAGAATGTGCCACCACCGATTGTTTCTTTGAATTCCAGCAAAACATACTCTTTCCCACAGCAAAACAGTAGCCTGATGTGCTCATCATTCCTTCATCACTTCCTCCCCAATCACTGTCTGAAAAACCAACAAGATTAATTGAGCCGGACTTCACAAAGTGTATGCCAAAACCTGCAGTCCCTCTTAGATATCTTAATACTCTCTTAGCTGCCACAAAGTGATTTTGACTTGGCTCTTGCATGAACCTGGAAAGATAATTCACAGCAAATTGAATGTCAGGACGTGTGGCTGCTAAATACAGCAAACTCCCAATTAGACTCCTGTAGATTTTCCCATCAGCTTTTGGTGAGCCATCCTCTTTCATTAGCTTCTGCCCCTGTATCATAGGAGTGCTTACTGGCTTGCAATTGTTCATTGCAAAACTGTCCAGTATTTTCAAAGAAAAACGTTGTTGACAAAGAAAATAACCTTGATCAGTTTGAGTTACTTCCATTCCTAAAAAATAAGTCAACAAACCAAGTTCATTCATCTCAAACATGTCTTTCATATTGGTTTTGAATTCCTCTACAAGCTGCTCCTTATCCCCTGTGATTAGTAAATCATCAACATAAACTGATACAATTAGTTTATGTCCAGCAGCATGCTTCACATATAAAGTTACCTCATTCATGCTCCTGTTAAATCCCAAGCTTAAGAGATGATTATCCAACCTGCTATACCAAGCTCTAGGAGCTTGTTTCAATCCATACAATGCTTTCTTCAGTAAATAAACCTTGTTTGTTGAATTAGATTTTTCAAAACCAGCAGGCTGCTCAACATAAATCTCTTCATCTAGCACCCCATTCAAAAATGCAGATTTAACATCCAATTGAAATATATACCAACCGTTTTGTGCTGCTAGAGCAAGCAGGAGTTTCATTGTTTCATGTCTGGAAACTGGAGCAAAAGTTTCTGTGAAGTCGATCCCTGCCTCTTGTGAATATCCTTTCACTACAAGTCTGGCCTTATGCTTGTTGATCTTTCCATCTGCATTTACTTTTGTTTTGAAAATCCATTTCACTCCAATCACCTTCTTATGAGCTGGTCTGTCAACTAGCATCCATGTTTGATTCTTGTCTATCATTGCAAGCTCCTCCTTCATTGCTGCTATCCAAACTTGAGAGTTCATGCTTCTTCAACATTTACTGGTTCTGCCTCGCTACATTGCACCTGCTATAGATATCTGATAGAGATCTTGTCCCTCTTACTGGTTGATCATCACTGTTTTCTGCAGCATCCAAGTCAGTTTGTTGCTCAATATTCCCAGCAACATCTGTTTGTTGATTAATCATGTTTGCATCATCCAACTCATCTTGTTGCATCGGTTTTGATTCTTCATTTGATGAATTTTTCCAGTTCCAAGCTGCATTTTCTACAACTTTGACATCTCTAGCAACCACCACTTTGTTAACATTCAAATCATAGATTTTATAAGCTTAGAATTTGTACTATAGCCTATAAGAATCCCTATATCAGCCTTTTGATCAAGTTTCCTTCTTCTGACTTCAGGTTTCAGAACATAACAAATACTTCCAAACACCTTTAAATGATCAATACTGGGTTTAAAACCATACCAGAGTTCATAAGGAGTTTTATCTGCCAAAACTCTTGAAGCCATTCGGTTTATAAGGTATGCTGCTGTGTTTACTGCTTCTGCCCAGAAATTCAATGGCAACTTCTTCTCATAGAGCAAGCATCTAGCCATCTCCATCAATGTTCGGTTTCTTCTTTCACTTACACCATTCTGCTGTGGTGTGTAGGGAACAGTCAGCTGGTGTTTAATCCCTTCTTTAGCAAGGTATGCTTCAAATTGTCGAGAGGTATACTCTCCTCCATTGTCAGATCTCAAAGTCTTCAATTTGTTTCCTGTTTCTAGTTCAACTGCTGCCTTGAACTTAACAAACTCAGCAAACACATCAGCTTTGGATTTTAGAAAATAAACCCAGCAATACCTGCTAAAATCATCAATAAACAGAAGAAAGTACTTTGAACCATTTAATGATTCATTGTGCATAGGTCCACACACATCTGTGTGTACAAGCTGAAGTTTAGATACTGCCCTGTATGCATTTTCTGGAAAAACAGTTCTGGTTTGTTTTCCCAGCTGACAAGCCTCACATATAGTTTGCTGCTCCTGAATATTTGGCAACCCGTGAGCCATCTGCTGGTCAGCCATTCTTTTTAAAGTAGCATAATTGAAGTGTCCCAGCCGTTTGTGCCAAAGAACAGATTCCTTGCACTCATAAGTATTAGCACTTAAACACACTTCATTCCAATTAACATTAAAGCTTCGGTTCATCATTTTTGCAGACAGTAAAAGCATTCCATTTCTATCTTTAATGTCACACACTCCATCATTAAAAACTATTGAATATCCAGATTCAATCAATTGACCCACACTAACTAGATTTGGTTGATCTTAGGCACATAAAGAACATTTTTAAGAATTTTTGTACCTGACAGTGTTTCTACTGCAATTGCTCCTTTTCCTTCAACTTTCACAAGTCTCCATTGCCAATTCTGACTTTAGACAGGTAGCTTCTATCCAAGTCTCTGAATAAGCTTAAGTCTGCTGTCATATGATTAGTGCAGCCGCTATCAATGAGCCATGATGAGTCCTTTGTCTCTGCTGAATTACATATGTCCTGAACTGTGACCATGAATAGAAGTTCTTCTTTGACTTCTGAACAATCGGCTACTTGTGCTTGTTGTTCAGTTTCTGTTTTATTTTTGCAGAATCTTTGATGTGACCAAATTGCTTGCATTTTCGGCATTGAGCATTCTTGAGCCAACACCAGGCTTCAAGATGATTGTTTTCTGACAGTATTTGCAAGCAGGAAAATGTTCTTTCTTCTCTTTCCCCCTCATGAAACTGTTATTGTTGTTCTGTTGCCAGTTAGCAGATTTCCAGTCTCTCCCTTTTTCTCTTTTTCCTTCTTGATTATTTCTGAAGATGTTCTTAGCCCGACCCTTATCCTTGTAAACTGCAACAAGAGCTCCTTCACTTGATCCTTCTTGTCTATATGCTTGCCTTTGCTCCACAGCTTGCAATGCATTCACCAATTCTTGCAGCTTATCTCAGAAAAATCTTTAGAATCTTCTAAAGAACAGATTTTATGTTCAAATTTTCTGGCAAACTCACCAGGACTTTCTCTACAATTCTAGAGTCTGGAAAATCTTCTCCCAAGAGTCTTACTTGATTCACAAGTTTTGAAATTTGAGAAGAGAAATCTTTGATGCTCTCATTTTCTTTCATCTTCAGACCTTCGAATTGTCTTCTCAGATTCAGAATCTGCATCCTTCTTGATTTCTCATCACCATGGAACTCTGCTTTTAATTTATCCCATGTTTCCTTGGCAGATTTGCATGCCATGATCCTCGTGAAGATGTCTTCACTTACAGCATTATGAAGACAAGAAAGAGCTTTGAATCTCTTTGCCTTTTCTTCATTAAAGAACTTCATCTGTGCAATTGTGGGATTGTTACCTAGAGGAGTAGGTTGCCTATCACTTTCCACTATCTCCCATAAATCAAGAGCTTTGAGATAGGTTTCCATTTTTACAGCCCACACACCAAAATTCTGCCCTGCAAACAATGGTGTTTTTGCTGGAAAATTTGCAGAATCCATTGCTTAAAAAAAAACTCACTCAATCTCTCGTGTATCACTCACCAGCCCTCAAAGTAAAACTTTGATTTATCCTCACAGTACTCTCGTGTTTCTCACTCACAAAGAATCCCTTCAAAGATCAAAAAAAGCTCTGATACCAATTGTAGAAATGTAAAGAACTATAAAGAACTGCCCTGCATTTACTGATGAAGGAAAAGAACAGTACTTAGTTCACGATTGAGAAGAACAAAGGCTTAAGAAAACACAGAGCTTTGATTATTAAATATAAAGAACAAAGAGCAGAATTGAGTTATTGGTTACTGCCATCCCAAGTCTTTATTTATAAAGGAAAGAAACAGAATTTGAATGGAAAACAATAACTAGAAACGTGCCTGCCTTCTTCTCCTTTATTTAAGGAGATGATTACAAGTTAATTCAATCCTAGATAATCTTAACAAAGAAATCAAAAACATATCCTACACTAGATAATAGTCTCAGCTAAAATAAAGAAATAATGCAGCAGTGAATTACTGCTAAGTCTTCTGCTTCTGCTAGCTTAGGTACCAAGCTTCAACAAAAAAAAGGTAAGTCAAAATAAAGAATAAAAATTGATGCAAGTTACACCATATCCAGATGGATGAGAAACTACTTCTTCAGTGTTGTTACCCTTATTTTGCTATTAAAATTGATAGTTAGTTTATTGCACAATCATAGGAGGGAAAAAGACGACGATAATTCAGTTATACTTCTTACTTGTTGAGTATTTAAACCCCTATTTTGACTTTGCAGGGAAGTGCCAAGGCCAGGATTTGAGGCATTTGGCGTAGCAGTTTGATTTTGCAATCCTCGAACTTGGAGGTTATCCATCTGTGACCTATATATAAATGAAGTGATCATATTATAAAACCTTTCCATAATTGGTAGTCTCTCTTAAGCAGTAAAAGTTAATGGTGTTAAAACACAACAGCTAGAAGTCAATCAGTACCTAGGCACGAAGTTCTCTTGTTGGACATTGTCTATGTTAGGAATTACAGGTCGATCGACTTGTCCTTGATTACAAAAATATTGACTCCTGAATCCAAAACCATTTGCAAACAATATGTTTAGCTTGTTGGGTTCATGTTCAAGCCATGATGTTTCTTTCCTGATTGAAAAACTAATTTTTTTTTTATATAGAAAATACTAAACGTGAAAAATTGGATACCAGGGAGCAGGAAAAGAAGGTCCAGGTTGAATGAAGCCACCATGTTCTGAAGTGGTTGCGTTCGGTGTCATATAGGCATGTCCCGGCTGAGGTTGATGAATATTGGAGTTCTGATGCCTGAAGAATATTCAAATAGTTAAACTTAGAACTGTTATGCTGACTTGGTTGATTTTCTAGTTCCATTATGTGCACAAAAAAAGAGAGATAGAGAGCTCAAAAAGACTTGAAAGATCCTCGTCAATTTTGGTCAAGTTTATTGTTTTCATGATTAAAAAAGCTTAAATTCATTCATTGATTTAATCATTGATTCATTGGAGGTTGAGGTCCAGGTAGCATCACAGGCACTTCATTCATTGGAGGTTGAGGTCCAGGCACTTGATTGCTCATTAGTAACTGATAATCAGTCCATTGTTGGTCCCTAAATTAGCAACATTTGTTAGTAATTTCTTTATACATATAGCATGGGATTGGCACATCGAGGATCAGATAAATTAGGATGAGGCAGATACCTATATTCAAATATAATGAATTCATTTAGTGTAATACATTGGCATCACTGATAAGAATATTAGGCAGATAAGTAGAACAACAACAAGAAGTTAAATAATTATGAATATTATGTACAAGAAGAATTTAAATAATGATTATTCTCACTTAGTTGATTTTCTAGTTTCATTATGTGAAGCAAATCAGGAGACAGGGGAAACATGGGGAAGGCAAGGACTCTTGAAAGCTGATTAAAGCTTATTAGCTGTAGTTATTATTTCCTATTTAGCTGATAGGTTCCTAGTCAGATTAGTATTAGATTTCAATTACGTATTAGATCGTAATTCCTTAGCTGTAGGGTATTTAAGAGGGGAACAGAACAAAAGATGGGACATTATTTGTATTCTTGGCAATTACTTTCTTTAAATACAAATTGGAGTGATTCATCTACATAGATATTCTGTATTAAATTATTTATTGTTCTTACTGGGAGCAACGAGAGGTTGTACCGGAGGGCATTTACATTAATATGTGCATAAAAAAAAAACAGAGAGAGAGAGAAAGAGATAGAGAGCTCAAAAGAAGTTAAATAATGATGAATACCTTGATGGAGTTTGAGGCCAATTTGGTTCATTTTGGTTGATCCGTGATGATATCGAGCTTTGGTTGTCTGGAACCTCCGGTGGCAGCCTGCTTCCATGGACAGTGACATTATTAGGATAAACGGAAGAATAACTAAATTGCAAGCAATCATCTTCTGATAAAATATGCTTAAGAATGACGTACGAGAGAAACTCAGAAATATTGAATGTATCTTCAATGGTGTATCTAATTATAAAAATGAAGTGATCATTGTTAAATAATATTTATGTAGTCTTATTTATTAAGGGTAGAATAGTACTTTCAGTTTAACCTATATATACTTTATTTGTATTTAGGTTAAGACTATGCATTCATAATAAACAGATTATTCAGAATTGTAGCCTCCTTTTTGTGTTTGATCTCAATAAGTTTAACATGGTATCAGAGCTGGTTTTATGAAACGAGGCTTAATCCCAAATACAGCTTCGCGGATCCAATTTTTTTTTGAAGTGATATTTTGTCTTCCGCTTCTACAAAATTGGGTATTTCGACAGTTTCTATAATTATTTTGGTATTTCGACAGTTTCTGCAATTATTTTGGTATTTGCATTCAGTTTTTGCAAATTTATTTTGTGTTTTGGAGTAATCGTATAATTTCGAGAAGATATTTGTTTAGTTTTTTGCAATCTCTATTCAGTTTCTACAAATTGGTATTTAGTTTTCCGCTGCTTTTGCATTCTGGTTCTTTGTGACTGTTGGTTATGGCTACTGAAAGAGATGATTCGCTTCAATTTGTGAGTGTGAGGTTGGATGGGAAGAACTATTCGTATTGGAGTTATGTAATGCGAAATTTCCTTAAGGGTAAGAAGATGTGGGGGTATGTTAGTGGAACTTATATAATACCTAAGAATATTGAAGAGGGGGATGTTGTTTTGATAGATACATGGGAAGCAAATAATGCAAAGATTATTACTTGGATCAACAATTCTGTTGAGCATTCGATAGGTATGCAGTTGGCGAAGTATGAGACAACAAAAGAGGTTTGGGATCATCTGCAAAGGTTATTCACACAATCAAATTTTACAAAACAATATCAATTAGAGAATGACATACGAGCTCCTCATCAAAAGAATATGAGTATTCAAGAGTTTTATTCTGCTATGACAGATCTTTGGGATCAATTAGCTCTTACAGAATCGGCAAAATTAAAGGCATGTGGTGCCTATATTGAGCGTAGAGAGCAGCAGCAATTGGTACAGTTTTTAACAGCACTTCACAGTGATTTTGAAGGACTTAGAGGTTCAATTCTGCATCGTTCTCCACTGCCTTGTGTTGACTTTGTTGTTAGTGAGTTATTGGCTGAAGAAATACGTCTTTAGTTTTATTCTGAAAAGGGAATTCTTTCTGCTTCAAATCCTTCATTATTAGCAGTGTCTTCTAAGCCATTCTCTAATCATCAGAATAAGTCTTACACAAGGGTTGGCTTTGATGAGTGCAATTTCTGTAAGCAGAAAGGTCATTGGAAAGCTCAGTGTCCTAAGTTGAGACAGCATAATCAAGCTTGGAAGTCTGGCAATCAATCACAATCTAATGCTCATAGACCACCTCAGGGTTATAAACCACCACACCACAATACTGCAGCAGTAGCTTCCTCAAGCTCTATTACCGATCCTAATATTTTGGTTGAGCAATTTCAGAAGTTTCTCTCCTTGCAGCCACAAGCAATGTCCGCTTCTTCTTCCATAGGTCAGTTGCCTCATAGTTCCTCAGGTATGTCACACTCTAAATGGGCCTTGGATTCTGGTACTTCTCATCATATGTCTCCAGATTCCTCATCTTTTACCTCTGTGCCCCTTTTGTCCTCCATTCCTGTTATGACTACTGATGGCACTCCTATGCCCTTAGCAGGTGTTGGTTCTGTTGTCACACCTCACTTGTCTCTCACTAATATTTATCTTATTCCAAAACTCAAATTAAATCTTGCGTCTGTTGGTCAAATATGTGATTCTGGTGATTATTTAGTCATGTTTTATGGTTCGTTTTGTTGTATACAGGATATGCAGTCTCAGAAGCTGATTGGGACAGGCCGTAGAGAGAATGGACTATATATTTTGGATGAGTTAAAAGTGCCAGTTGCTGCTGCCGCCGCTGCTACTACTACCGTTGATTTGTCTTCCTTTCGTTTGAGTCTTTCATCTTCTAGTTTTTATTTATGGCATTCCTGTCTAAGTCATGTTTCATCCTCTTGTTTGAGATTTTTGGCATCCACAGGAGCTTTAGGAAATTTGAAAACTTGTGACATTTCTGATTGTAGTGGATGTAAATTGGCAAAATTTTCCGCCTTACCTTTTAATCGAAGTATTTCTGTTTCTTCTTCACCATTTGATTTGATTCATTCTGATGTATGGGGACCTTCTCTTGTTGCCACAAAAGGAGGGTCTCGATATTATGTCTCTTTTATTGATGATCATACTCGTTATTGTTGGGTTTATTTAATGAAACATCATTCTGAATTCTTTGAGATATATGTAGCTTTTCGAGCTCTTATCAAAACTCAATATTCTACTATGATTAAATGTTTTAGGTGTGATTTGGGTGGGGAATACACCTCTAATAAATTTTGCCAATTGCTTGCCTTAGATGGAACCACCCACCAAACTTCTTATTGCTGAAAAAAAAACATAGGCACATTGTTGAAACTGCTCGTTCTCTCTTGTTGTCTGCCTTTATTTCTAGTGAGTTTTCGGGAGAAGTTGTTCTTACTGTTGTAAGTTTAATTAATACAATTTCATCTTCTCAAGTTCGGGTCTGTCTCCTTTTGAAAAGTTATATGGGTATGTTCCTGATTATTCCTCATTTAGAGTCTTTGGTTGTACTTGTTTCGTTCTTCGTCCTCATGTAGAACGAAGTAAGTTATCCTCTCGATCCGCTATTTGTGTTTTTCTAGGCTATGGTGAAGGTAAAAAGGGTTATCGTTGTTTTGATCCAATAACTCAGAAACTTTATGTGTCTCGTCATGTTGTCTTCCTTGAGCATATACCTTTCTTTTCTATTCCATCCACTACTCATAACCTGACTAAATCTGATGTTATTAGTATAGATCCGTTTTCTGAGGATTCTAATAATGATATCTCTCCCCATGTTCGATCAATTGGTACTCATAACTCTGTAGGTACTGGTACTTTACTTTCTGGCACACCTGAAGCTCCATTCTCATCTACAGCCCCTCAAGCTTTATCTGAGATTGTGGATCCACCTCCATGTCAGTCCATCCATATTCGTAAGTCTACAAAACTACCAGATTTTGCTTATTCTTGTTATTCTTCATCATTTACTTCCTTTTTAGCTTCTATTCATTTACTTCCTATTCGAGCAATTTTTTTTGTTTCAACTTAGGCTCTGATTCTGACTTAGTTTCGTACGATATGACCATCCTGGGTATATTCTGTCACTCATTACATATTGAAAAATTGACGTACACCTTTAATAGGTCCTATGGATCATTGTTCTTAGAGCAGTTTCTCAGTCAGATTTGGATGCTCAACATTGTCGGATCAAGAACCTTTTTGACCAACTAGATTACTGCTAGATTCTGTTCTCTAAAACAATTTTATCTCACTTCAACTCTTTCATCAAAGATGTAGTCCTGGACGTGTAGATAAATTTGGACTTTTGAATCGCTTGATTTCAATATCATAAGCTCAAAATATTCTTGTTTGAATATCTAACGTGAAGGCAGAGAATTCTGCCGCGAGAAGGATATTGACTCGAGTCTGCTCTAAAAAAACTCTATTTTTGGCCTAGTTTTTGTGATTTTTGTTCTTATTTCATACTCTCAGTCATATCAGGATTCTCGGCATTCGTCAGTTTTTGAGTTAGACCTGGAGATCCCTTTTGACCAACTAAATTACTGTTAGATTCTGTTCTGTAAAACGATTTTATCTCACTTCGACTTCTTCATTAAAGTTGTAGTCCTCGATGTGTAGATGAATTTGGGCTTTTGAATCACTTGATTCCGATACCAGAAGCTCAAGATATTCCCATTTGAATATCTAACGTGAAGGCAGAAAATTCTGCCGCGGGAAGGATATAGCCCAAGTTCGCGGGGCTGATTCGAAGGATTTTTTTTGGACCAAGGACTGAATCAAAAAGTTTTAAAATGAGGGATTGAATTGAAGAAGGATATTGAAAGCTGGAGAGGGAGGATGGATCATCATAAATGATAGGATTTTTTCCACACCAATAAGGAAAATGAGACCTTGCAGCTGCACCATCCAGCTGATTTTCTTTCCTTTTTCGCTGCAAATTCTTGCTGTTTTTCCTTTATCATCATGTCTGATTTTGGGAGCTGCAACCACGTTTTTTCTGGCCTCATTTCAAAGGGAGCAGCTGACCCTATGGAAGGAAAGAAAACAACCACACCCTCCTCTAAAACTAGAAAGAAATCAGACGTAAAGAACCAGCATAAAGTCAGAATATTGCAGCTTCCTTTTGCATTTTTTTTTACTGCAAATCAGTAGGGATTTACGTCCTAGGATTAATGCATTGAATCCTTCTTAAATGGAGACATTTTTAGACTATATATAAGCCCTCTAATGACCTAACGGGGGCAGAAAAAGAGAGAGCCGAAAGAGAGTAAAAAATAGCAGAAAGAGAGCAGAAAAAATAAACGAAAAACGCAAGAGAGGCAGGGATTGAAAAAACATAGATAACAGGGGAACATTGAGAGTTTGTTTTTTTCTTTGATCCTTTTCGTCAAAAAGAGAAAGGAGAATAGGGAGGCAGGCGACAGTAAAACCAGAAAAGCCAATAGAACAAAAGAGGAAGTCTTTCTTTGGTTTTTTAGAGGCAAAACGCAGGAGCTTTTCTATCGGGTTGTGTCTCATCTTTTGCATTTGAAACGTGCAGGATCTGCAGGTATGAGTCCCGACTTCCTTCATCTTTGTCATATTTAAAGCTTTGTTTGGTTTTTGTTTTTCTGTTTGTTGCTTTTTGTTTTGGGGACGTTTATTTTCATCTTAGCAACAAAGTGGCTTGCTTGCATACTGTCCATCCCATGTCTTTGAGTTTAGTTTATTATCACTGTTAGAGCTGCGTTTTTTTTTTTGTTTTACTCCCTAGTGATGAGAAACTGTAAGCTTTAAACATCCCTTTCTCCCGTCGCTCAATCGTTCTTTTGCAATGGAACGCTAATTAGAAGCAAGTGTTTAATTAGGTGCAGAAGAGAGGGTTGAAAAAAAAACGTGAGGGAGAGTCCCTTTCTTCAGTTAATGCCGATTCTGGGTTCACACCGTTTTCTTTCTTTCTTTTCTTTTCTTTTGTTTTTTGAGTTTGCAGGGAGGGGTCATGGTTCATGTTGTAATTTTATTTAGCTTGAGGACCTCGTTTTTTTTATATGTTTTGTGCACACTGACTTGTGTTTTTTTTTAATTGGTGTGCCGAAACTTGTTTATTTGAGATGAATTGTTTTAAGCTTCTTGCAAATTTTGGAATAGGTGAATATTTTTTGTGATGTTTGTTTAATCATGTTATTCATTTTTTTTTAAGAAAAAAAATGGTTTTTTCTTGTGTGTTGCATACGGCCATTACCCTAACATGCTTTGAATTTTTTTTTATATATAAAAAAATATTTGAAGTTTCGAAAAAGGTGTTTTCGCATGGATTTCGTAAACATAACAAAAATTATTTTCTTGCATTTCTGGATTCTACAACATGTTTGTAAAACTCCAAAGGGTATTGGCCAATATTTCAAAAAAAAAAATCCTTTTTTTTTGGGGGGGGAATTCATCTATTATTCACCGCTAATGTTTGGATAAAGAAATTCTCAAAGGATGAATATCCAAAATATTATTGGGAGTAATAAATCCGCACACATCCTTGAAAGAAGCCTTGATTATAATCGAGGACATTTCAATTTTTTTACTCCAAGGTTTATGAGCCGTGAGAGTATAAAACATTAAAAAATATATCTATATATAGGTTTTTTTTTAGCGCCCTAGATTTCTAAGATTTTTGTCCCTCCTCCTTGCGATTTACGAGTGCAAACTTTTGAAATACTAAGGGAAAAATGAGCTTTCAAAGCACATGGAATCTCCTTGGATTTCTATCCTAATAAATTTAGTTTGAATCAAATCTAGAAAAACAGATGGGATTAGAAAACACCAACACTATAGCAATTATAGCGCAAACCAAACACCAAGCAGCTTACCTTAGGTAGGGCGTACTAGGGGTGCTAATACCTTCCCTTTACGCAACCAGTCCCTTACCTTAGAATCTCTGAAAGACTAGTTAGGGTTCCTAGTGACCAAAATACTAGGTGGCGACTCTCATATTCACAATAAAACAAAAGACCCTGAAATAAATCGAAAGTCGTCGCTCCGCCACGAGGGTGCGACACTCCTATTGAGGTTAATGCAAGGTACTCTTCTTCTGATGGTTTACCTTTGATAGATCCTACTTTATACCGCACTATTGTTGGGAGTTTGGTATATCTCATCATTACTCGTCCAGATATTGCATATGTTGTTCATGTTGTTAGTCAGTTTGTTGCTTCTCCTACTATTGTTCATTGGGTAGCTATTCTTCGTATTTTGCGATATCTTCGAGGTACAGTTTTTCAGAGTCTTTTACTCTCATCCACCTCTTCCTTGGAGTTGCGTGCATACTCTGATGCTGATCATAGTAGTGATCCCACAGATCGCAAGTCTGTTACCGGGGTTTTGTATCTTTTTAGGTGATTCTCTTATTTCTTGGAAGAGCAAGAAACAATCTATTGTTTCTCAATCATCCACCGAAACAAAATATCGTGCCATGGCATCTACCACAAAAGAGATTGTTTAGTTACGTTCGTTACTTGCTGATATGGGAGTTTCCTTTTCTCATCCTACTCCTATGTATTGTGACAACCAGAGTTCTATTCAGATTGCTCACAACTCGGTTTTTCATGAGTGAACTAAGCACATTGAGATCGATTGTCATCTTACTCGTCATCATCTCAAGCATGGCACCATTACTTTGCCTTTTGTTCCTTCTTCCTTGCGGATTTCTTTACCAAGGCGCATTCCATCTCTCATTTTCGTTTTCTGGTTGGCAAACTCTCGATGCTTGTAGCTGCCGCATCGTGAGTTTGAGGGGAGATGTTAAATAATATTTATGTAATCTTATTTATTAAGGGTAGAATAGTACTTTCAGTTTAACCTATATATACTTTATTTATATTTAGGTTGAGATTATACATTCATAATAAACAGATTATTCAAAATTGTAGCCTCCTTTTTGTGTTTGATCTCAATAAGTTTAACAATCATATTATAAAACCTTTCAATATTTGGTAGCATCTCTTAAGCAGTAAATATCAATGGTGTATCTAATTATCAAAAAGGTGTTAATACCGTGTTAAAACACAACAGCTAGAAGTCAATCAGTACCTCGTAGAGTTGCCAGAGTTTCGAGGCACGAAGTTCTCTTGTTGCATATTGTCTATGTCAGGAATTACAGCAGCTTGATCGTCTTGTCCTTGATTAGAAAGAAATTGAATCCTGAATCCAAAATCATTCGCAAGCATTATGAAGCATTACAAACTTATGATTATCTAGCTGGGTTCATGTTCAAGCTATGATGTTACTTTCCTCTTTGAAAAACTATTTCTTTTTTTTTTTTACAGCAAATACTAAATATGAAAAATTGGATACCGGGGAGCAGGAAAAGAAGGTCCAGATTGATTGAAGCCACCATTTTGTGAAGTGGTTGCATTCGGTGTCATATAGCCTTGTCCCGGATGAGGTTCAGGAATATTGGAGTTCTGATGCCTGAATAATATTCAAATAGTTAAACTTAGAACTGTTATGCTCACTTGGTTGATTTTCTAGTTCCATTATGTGCACACAAAAAAAAGAGAGATAGAGAGCTCAAAAATACTTGAAAGATCCTCGTCAATTTTGGTCAAGTTTATTGTTTTCATGATTAAAAAAGTGTATATATATTCGAGGTTAATACCATTGATTTATTGGAGGTTGAGGTCCAGGTAACATCGCAGGCACTTGATTGCTCATTGGTAACGGATAATTAGTCCATTGTTGGTCCCTAAATTAGCAACATTTGTTAGTGATTTCTTTATACATATGCATAATTGTTAGCTATTAATCCACTAAGCATTTGATATCATTTTAGCTTACCTCAAAGGCATTGATGGTCCAGGTAGCATGGGATTGACACATTGAGGATCAAATAAATTAGGATTAAGCTGATACGGTGATACCTACATTCAAACATAATGAATTCACTGATAAGTACAACAACAAGAGGAAGAAATGAAGAAGTCAAATAATGATTGAAAAACTTCTTCTTCTTTTTTTTAACAGAAAATACTAAAAATGAAAAATTGGATACCGGGGAGCAGGAAAAAGAAGGTCCAGGTTGATTGAAACCACCATGTTGTGAAGTGGTTGCGTTCGGTGTCATATAGCTATTTCCCGGCTGAGGTCGATGGATAAAGGAATTATGATGCCTTGATGGAGTTTGAGGCCAATTTTATATAAAACTTAATGATAAAAAAATATCATAAAAAAGTCTAAATCTCCCAATTGTTGTCTGTTTGTTTAACAATAAACATTTTGAAGATGCTCGAGATAAATTGATAAACGAAAACATAAGACTTTTTGATCCAATGGGTGATACAAACACTTGCTAATTCAATGGAAATTGTAGCAAATTGGAGTAGGCATGAGCACTCACCATGGTTTGAGGAAATGAAGGTGGAAACTGATCAGTTGTTTGCTGAATACTATCGTTGATCACATTGTTATCCACCACCATGTTCTGTCCATCTTGATCATTGCATAATATGGAGCTTTGGTTGCCTGAAAACTCCGGTGGCGACCTGCTTAATTTGTTATTAGGAACATTATTCTTTTTTGGGAATAATAAGAAAAACTGTAGAATAACTAAATTGCAAGTAATCATCTTCTGATAAAATATGCTTAAGAATGACGCACAAGAGAAACTCAGATATATTGAATGAATCTTCTTGTGATTGAAAATCGAACTGATTCGATGTCAAGTTGACATCATCCTCATTACAAGACGGTGGGACTCCTTCCATCTGAGGTTTAAAAAAGAACAGAAAGCACAGATTAGATAAGAATATATATATAGACACACACACACGACTTATTTATTTGTTAAAGAAATTCGGATGAAAAATAGGAAATATAAATGTTGCTGTTAATTATTTAATTCTTTGTTTTAATGCTAAATTATTTGTCACTTGTTGTGAACAAGTTTAATGAAAGATAATTAATACTGATCAAGTTAATTCATGAATCAGTAAAAAACAACTTCATTGAATCATTATGTCAGAAAAATATTGGATAAAAATAATTAATGGCAGTCCCACAGGGCATGGATTACAAAATCTAGTATTGGAAAAGAAATCCCATATATAAGGAGTTAAAAACAGCAAAGAATTTTGAAAAGACAAAAACAATGAATTCAAGGTTTAGGGTTAATTTGGTATGAACACCACAAGGCATAGATTACAAAATCTGAGAAAAAGATCGATTTATTTATCATGGATTACTTTAAAGATTCAGACAAGATGAAGTACAATTAATTTACCTGGATTCAAGATGTTCTTCAAGTGCTAGCTGGTTTGCTTAAGCAGTGATCAGCCAAAAGAAAAGGAAGAGAAATCACAGATCAGAGAATAATATATGGTTTAGAAAAATAATAAAGATGCAGTATACATAAATCTAGTTCGCACTGATCATGAGATGTAGAAAGGAAAATAGGGAATTGTACAATGAGATGAGATGTGGAAGAGAATGTTACAGCAGCTAGCTCTTTTACATAATATTATTTATTAGTAAGGTCGCCTCAATAATAATTAATTAACGTATTGTTTGATATATTATAAGATATATAAAGTTAACGTGTGGACCAGCCCCAATGTTGAAACTTCGAAGAAGCTGCCAAGAAAATGTAAACAAATTAAGGTTCCATTTGTTTGCTGGAAAGTATTATTTTTTTTGAAGTAAATTTCGAGTAAAGTGAATTCCGGGAAAGTATTTTCCGATGTTTAGTGTAATGAAAAATGAGTTGGAAACACTTTCCAGTATTTGGTTATGTCATAGAAAATGTGTTGGAAAATAATTTATTAATATTTTATTTTTCTCAAGTTTATTAAAATAATAAGAAACAAATCTTACAAATTAAATGGTTGAATGATAATGAAATTGAAAAAAAAATATAATTTCATAAATTATCTCAAATAAAATAAATAATAATCAAAATAATAGAGATCAAATCTAAAAAATTAAAAAATAATAAAAGATGAAGAAATAAAAATAATAATAATCAACATTTCATAAATTATTTCAAATAAAATAAGTAACAATCAAAAGAATAAGGACCAAATTTGATAGATAAAAAATTTCAATAAAAATATGATAAGAAAAAAGCAAATAGCAATTATAAAAATAAGAACCAAAGTTAATATAAAAATAAAATTTTAAAAGATGAAATTGAAAAATAAATATTCAAAACAAAATATATATAGCAATCAAAAGTTTGAGGATCAAATTTGATATAATCAGTAAATAATGACATTTCTAAATTTTTCACAACTCCCGGAAAGTGTTTTCCCCCCAAACTTTTCAGGAAAACACTTTCCTGAAAAGCAAGCCAAATTTTTCTTTTACTGGAAAGTGTTTTCCATTGACCAACTTTTCTACTGGCAAACAAACAAAAGAAAGTTTGGAAAGTGATTTTTCCGGAAATTACTTTCCGGAAAACAAACACAGCTAAAAAGAAAATATTTTCCTGAAAATCAAGTCAAATTTTTCTTTGACTGAAAAGTGTTTTCCGTTGACTAAAAAGTGTTTTCCATTGACCAACTTTTCTAATGATAAACAAATACAGGTGTAACTGGACGACAAAACAGAGTGACCATTTCTTTTTCTAACAACAGGAAAGTTTGGAAAATGGTTTCCCGGAAACTACTTTCCGGGAAACAAACATGGCCTAAATTTTCTAAAAAGAACAGCATATTTCTGCATGCTGTGAATTTTTTAAAAAAATATTTTTTATTTAAATATATATTAAAATAATTTTTTAATTTTTTTTTATATTGTCACATAAATACAATTCAAAAATATTAAATACAAACAGTCACTTGATATAATTTTACAGATTTTTAATTAGTCTCCCTCATTTGAGCCATGTCATGGTTAATAGTTATCAGAAGAACCAACACCCCGACAAAAATAATAATAATTTCACAGTTGAACAATGTTTTTTAAAAAACTTGATATTTTTTTATTTTAAATTAAAATTTTTAATATTTTTAGATTGATTTGACATTTTAATATTCAAAATAAATTTTAAAAAATAATAAAAATTATTATTAATATATTTTTAAATAAAAAATAATTTAAAAAATAATTATTATCACCATCAAACATTATCTTATTCCATGATAGCATACCTGAACTTTTCCACAACAATGGAAATTATTATTTTTTCCAACACCCTTCTACAGATTTATATTCTTAGCCCTCGACCTATAAAGTATGATTTGCTAGCCAATCTGCACACTAGTTTCTAATTAATACAAAGATGATCGTGTTTTTTTGTTGCCAAAATTGTGGGCCAATAATTTTCCATTTTTTTCCGAGTTTTTTAGTGATTTTTTTTTATCTCAAATTCATAAATTAAAAAATTAATAAAATAAAATTTTGAATTAAAATTAAAAACCAAAATTAAAATGCAAAATGCAAAAACTCCAGGGAACAGAATTTTGAAAAACACACCAAGCTACTTTTTTATTTCAGTATCATATTTGGTGTTCAAAGTTTCAATTATTTTTAATGAATTAAATTGAATAAAATTTTATCAAATCAAATACCAACTTAAATTAATCGTTGAAGCTTTTTTTTTTTTTTTACCTTGAGAACTTCATAATTAATTAAAATAAATTATTAACCTCAAATTCCCATGAATATAAAATTAAAAATAAAATAATCAGCTCAAATAATAATTAATTAACGTATTGCCTGATAGTAAGGAAGTTGTCCGGAAGCAACCCACCGCTCACCTACCAAACATGAGAGTGTTCGGAGATTATTTGGTTTTTTGTTTTTTATGGCCATATAAAAAATATATATTTTTAATTTTAAAAAATATAATGTATATTTTAAAAAATTATTTTTTTAATAAAAAAATTATCACATCTCCGTACCAAATACACATATTATATTATAAGATATAAAAAGTTAACATGTGGACCCCCACCAATGTTTAAACTTCGAAGAAGCTGCCAAGAAAATGTAAACACATGAAATTTTCAAAAAAGAATAGTATATTTATGCATGCTGTAAATGTTTTTTTAAAAATATTTTTTATTTAGAAATATATTAAAATAATATTTTTAAATTTTTTACATTTTATATCATAATATCAAAATAATTAAAAATATTTAAAATATATTTTTAAAAAATACATTGGGATTGTAAAGTTAAACCAGTTCTAACGTTTAAATTGTTTTAAAAATATTTTAAAAATATAAAAATAAACAGGGTTTAAGGTGCATTTGAATGTGTCTGCCTTTGAGTGTGTCTATCAGAGCCGAGTGATTTTACTTAACCATGAATTTTTTGTGAGACAAATTATAATGAATTTTTTTCTATTTTACTAATATACCCAAGGTGTTTATAACTAGATGCTACTTGCTGAGGTGGATATTAGCAATATCAAAATTAACTGTAATGTTAAAACTTTGGAAAGCTATTTGAGGCAACACCATGCCCACCAACATCACCCCAACAAAAAAAGATGAATTTTTGTACCTCCCATAAAGAAAATAGATAGAGGTATGAAATTTTATTCTAAATATATTCTTATAAAAATTTTAAAATTCCAAATCATGTACATATTCTGCACATCACACATAATGACATCTTTGTTTAGCGATGGAGCACAGAGTTGATCATAATATATATCTTCCATGGTCAAGACACAATGGATCTGTTGGTTGAGATGGATCTCCATCACAGCCCAACATCATTAGCGCTTATCAAAAGAAGAAGATTTCGAATCAGTCCATTCATTTCCATCTGTAGGCATCTTTCTCAAACATCAAGGAGAATTACTTCTAGATTCTGAGTTGCCACTAAAAAACAAAAAACCCTTACGAACTAGTTCGTCTTCCAATCCTTAAATTAGTTTCCTCGTTGTTTTTCACAATTTTTTAAGAAAAAAAAATAAAAAAGGAAAAATAAAAATATGATCATAAGCTATATATCTAACACTCATTTTAAAGAAATTGATAATCCAAGAATTTAAACCTAGCCAGTTAGCTATAGGACACACAACTCGCTAGGGATACGATGAACCTTTTTTTGATGGCCTTGTAACCCAGCAGATTGGAAAAAATAACAACGCTCCTAGGCCAAGCCCGCGAACATCACCCCCAGCATATTGGAAAAAATGCTCATAACCATTTCGGAAAAAACACACCTAGGCTACCATGGTATGCTAGAAAGTGGAAATAAATCGATAATAATCATGAAATAAATCGTAAGCAGAAAAGAAAAATAAATAAAAATTGTTCATACTACTCCATCTTGATTGATGGGAATGACTTCTGACTTGCATACATATGTAATATGTAAGACTCCTGCTAAAATTATCTGATAAATTTTCGTGAAAAAAAATAATAAAGTCAGAGAACAACCATGAAATGCTTCTTAAATTAAATCAAATGGAGAAGAAAACTCAGGTAATAAATGTTTAATTCACTTTCAAGTGACAATAAAGAATGAAAGCATTTCTATTCAATGATATTTCTTGGCTCACAAATAATCTATCAACAATTATATGAGAATCAAATCTCTCCAATCACATGCTCAACACTTAGAAAGCAAATTTACAGAGTAATAAGTCTAATAAACTTCTTGATGTAGTGCAACAGATAATTCTAAATTTATTAAATAGACTCATTAACATTTTTTATGTATTTATTGACATAAATAATTCCAAATTTATCTAATTAAATATATACAAAACGTGGTTAGTATAACTAAACACACTGACTTTTGGCTACCAAACTAGTTTTGGCATTAAGTGGCTTGTCCCCAGAACCTGGGTCCCAAATGCCAGCAACCGAACATAAAAAGGTTTCAACCCCATGGTGCCTTTTCCCTTGTTGTAAATATAAAATAAAATTTAAGTCAAGGAGGTCCAGTCTTAAATGCTCCAAACATTATCCTTGTATCAAGCTTATGTGATCCAAGAATTCATATTTATTATAAAATTATAATTTAATATGAGTTTTTATCTTATGATTCAAGAAGTTTCTATTGTATATTCAAGAATTTTAAGTTTGTAGTCAATTTTATAATTCATAAAAATATTTGATCCCTGAATTAGTTTTCTAAATGCCTTGCATAAATTCTTAAGAGTAAAAATATTTTAACAATAGTTGTCGTGCTAAAAATGATACTCTATTGAACTTTTATTTCTAATTCTATTTTTTAAGTTTTTGATTTTTGTAAAATTGATTGGAAAAAAAAATCAGGTCATGTGGGCGCTTAACTCGAATCAGCAAAATCAAAGAATCAAGTGAATAATAAATTTCAATATTCAGAGTTGAAGACCGGTGGAGCAAAATCCGACTCTAGTCTAGAGCGTGTTTGGGAACGTCGTGCAAATCGTATTGCTTCAAAATTAAAATTTTATTTGTTTAAAATTAATTTTTTTATGTTTTGAAATCGTTTTGATGTGTTGATATCAAAAATAATTTTTTTAAAAAAATATTATTTTGATGTATTTATAAGGAAAAAACACTTTCAACCGCAAACCGCTCGTTTGAGATTGTGGTAGTGATTGTGGTTCAAAGTGTTTTTCGCTTAGAAATACAACAAAATTATTTTTTTTTATTTTAAAAAATTATTTTTGATATCAACACATCAAAACGATCTAAAAACATAAAAAAAAATTAACAAAAAAGAAATTCAAAGTTTAAGTAAACATGATTTCCATGGCATTCCCCAATATGCCCGAATCAAAGACATTCTAATCTCGTTACTTTTTAGAGATCTCTTAATTTTCAAGAGAACCTTAACCATCCCTTTATGCAAGTGTATGCTTTGCCAAACAATCCTTCAGGAGAATGGGTTCTCAAACATGCCAAATTGTTTTTCAAATAATTCAAAATTCCTAAAACAAACACTATATTAAATTCATCTATATCGGCATGGGTTGATCTATCCAACCTAGTAATATGTCATAGGATTGGAATCTGATTATGTAACAATAGGGAAAAAATGTCAGATTTTTGTTTTTTTTATTGGATTTACTTTCTATGTGGTCAATCTTGCCATTATCATGAGTTTCTAAAGTTAACATAGGCTGATTTTAATATTTTTCAGGTTTTTTTTTTATTTTTTTAATATTATTTTTTTAGAGTTGATCTTTATGATTTTTTTATGGAACAATAGGGAAATTTTTTTTATAAATTATTTATTTAATTATATGATAAAAATAAATGCTCCTCAAATTGAGTATCATTTTTAAAATAATTCTATAAAAAATAAATTATATTTATTTAAGATTATAATAATTCTATAAAAAATAAATAAAAATAAATCATATAGTTTATTTACAAAGCAATCTAATAATATTAAAGAATAACATAAAAAAATAAAAAAAAATATATCAGAGAAATCACATAAGTTTGATAGCAAGGAAGGAAGTTGCTGAGAAGGAACCCGCCGCTTACCTAACAAACATTATATTATAAGATATAGGAAGGTAACGTGTGGACCCCCTAATGTTGAAACTTTGAAGAAGCTGCCTGTAAAATGTAAACACGTGAATATGAGAAAGAATAGCATATTAAGGTAGTAGATATCTCTTCCATTTTTTTCCTCTTCATAATGCATGGATTTAAGTTGCTTGGAGATTTCATTAATGAAATTATTATTTTTTTATTTTTAATATTAGTATATTAAAAAATATTTTTTCAAGATAAATAATTTTTAAAAATATATTCAAACACAATTTTAAATATAAAAATAAATTATGTCTTGATTCTATCGTAACAATCTTCATCTTCAAAGATAAATTATTAAGATCGTGACCTATGTTCTCGATTGAACTAGGAAGGTATGGACTCTAAATCCTATATATATAGATAAATTAGTAGAAAGGACAAAAACCCTAGTGCAAAAGTCCTATAAACTAGCCAAACAAATCATACCCAGAAAATCAAAAGCCAGAAACATTCTAGCTCAATTTTTGCTCCCCCTAGCTAAGAAATGCATAATGCCCGCTTTGAATTATAGATCATCCAAATTCCAGGGTAAATAATTGGAGAGTAATTTGATAGTGCTTATAAATTAATTAATGTCATTTTATTAATTATTATTTTATATTTATTTTAAAGAAATAGAGAGATAAACTAGAAGAAGAAAAATCCAAGGTAAAAATATTCTTATTATTTTTTGTGTTTGTTTTTTTAAGTGAATCCAAAAAATAACCAATAATAAATGACTAATTACATCCAAAGAATAATGCGGTGACGGTAGCACAGCATTGATTCTACATGGGGACAAATTAAAAGAATAGAAGAAAATATTAAATGATTTAATAGAGAATAAAATTTAATTTTAAATGCAAATTAAAATAAAGTAGAGTGACTAATGGAGGAAGTACTGGAATTCTACGAACAGTAGAGCGTCGGGAATCCTTGCACACCTTTGGTATTTTAATTATTCTTATTTCGTTTAATAACTCAATAGGATGAAAAAAAAATATTAATCAAACTTCAAATTATAATTATTTATCATTTGAGTTAAAAAAAAATATGACAATTCAGTAGTCTTTAATGAAATAAAAAAAAATAAAAAATGTTATTTATGTAATTGTGCTTAACTTTACAAAGGGACGAAGGACATTCTTTGCATTAGGATGCTCCCACTCCACTACCGTCTCCCACCATTCTTTTGGATATACTATGATTTCTTCAAGAGAAGGGGGAGGAGATGGCTGGCCATTTTCAAGCAACGGAAGACAAATTGGCATCCTCTTCAGCTTCTGACAACGGAATACATTAATTTCTTCAAGAGAATTGCAAATCAGTTTTGCACTACAAATGCTTTTCAGTTCTGGTAATTCAAATAAATTCAGAATTCTTAACTTTGGGAGAATGACTTCCGTGATAGAATTGGAGGTGCTGCTTTCTTCATCTGTTGTTCCTATTATCTCCTCCATTTTCTCACACTCATTAACTTCAATCACTTCCAGGTTTACCAGGTTTGGCAGCAACACAAGTGGGAACAGCTTCTTCATACTTTTACATCTAACATAATAAAACTCTTTAAGACCAGAAAACATACCATTATATGATGGCAATGGTGGCGGATCAAAGCAGAAACAAGAAGATGAAACCAAGCTCTCCATGCTATTGCAATCCACAATGTTGATGTGCTCCAGTTCAGTTGCATTCTCTAATGACAAAACATCACATAAACTTCTTGCATCGATGCATTCACAAACCAGTCCTTGAATGCCATTTAAGAACTTGACCTGAAAATCTCCGTCTCCGTTGATACTCAAATTACCCAACCCAACTGTTTTACTTGGAAAATTCAATGCTTGCCAAATACACCCACCTCTCCTACTAAAATTTTGTATGTGCTTAATGATTGGATCCCATCCCGAGATCTGAGATACTCCACGAAGTCAGGGAAACCTTCGAAATGGCATTCCAAAGTTTCTAAATTTCTCAAGGATCCTACTTCCTTTCCTTTAACTGTTATCGGAGCATTCGTAAAATTTTCTAGTACAAAGACTTGCAGGTGAGAGAGTTTTGGTAATATCCCACTAGGAAACTCCTTTTCACCACATCCATGCATTCTAAGATACCTCAGGTTGGTTAGGCATTCCATTCCTTGCGGCATCTTTGCAAGTGCCCGAGTATCAGAGAGATCCAACCTCTTCAGTGCCCTGAGCTTCTTTAATGATGGAACATATCTTAAGTTCTCACACATTTTGAGCAATAACGCAGTGAGACTCACCAAATCAGAGACAGAGTCTGGCAAGTTTTCAATACCTGTGCAAGACAGATCGAGGACCTTGAGCCCATGCAATTGCTTGAAAAATGAATCCGCAATCAATGCAACTTTATTTCACATAGAAATAGAGTTGAAATGGACACTTGGTGAATACTGGAAGGAATTTCTTGATCTTGTTTTTCATTAGTGAAACTCGTCAGATTCTCCGTCCACTCCTCTGCATTTGGCAGCTCTTTTAATTGCGCACCTGCTTTAACCATAACTTGAGAGTTGTCTTGTAGTATTTGGATGGCCATGTCCCTAATCAAGTCATGCATCTTGACACATCTACGACCATCGTCCATTTTAGCACTTTCCAATAGGCAGACATTTTCAAGTCTATTAAGCATCGTGTGGCCCTCATCAAATGCATCTCCCCTGCTCCTCATTCCTTTAATTATTCCCTCATCAATCAAATAACCTATCAACTCCTCCCTTTCAATCTTACCATCTTCAGGAAATAATGCACAGTACAAGAGACATCGTTGTAGTGCTAAATCACCTAACCGATCATAACTAAACCTCAATAACTTGAATACTTTCTCATCTATGTCCCTAAATTCTGATTCTCTCAATTTGTTCAATGTATTTCTCCACTCATGTAGGTCATCCACTCCCCTCAAGCTTCTTGCTACTGTAATAATTCCCAATGGCAAACCATCACATTCCTCTGCAATAGCTTTTGCAATCCCTTCCACTTCTCGCGAAAGTGCTTTGTCACGTCCAAGTTTCTCCAAGAACAAATTCCAAGCTTCTCCATCAGAAAGTGGCTTCACTTTGATTTTGTGATTGCAAGCAATTCCATGACAAACCGTTTCTAATCGAGTTGTCAAAATCAACTTGCATCCTTCCAACTTCTCAGGAATTCCCACTTTGTCTAGCTCAAAATCATTCCACAAATCATCTAGAATGAGAATCCATTTTTGTTTCTTCATTAGTTCTTCTGACAATTTGGCAGCTCTATGCAGATCATCATCTTCGCTTGAAAGGTCTAGATGAAGACGTTTAGCAATAAGATTCTGCAATCTATTAATGCTGAAATCTTGAGACACAGTCACCCACCAAACATGATCACAAATATCTGGTCTTTGTGGAAGCTCATTATGGATATGTTGCAGTACTGTGGATTTACCAACTCCCCCCATCCCATAAATGCCAATGGTTGGGACTTCATCATCCATTAACAAAGACCATATCACCTTCGTATTCTCTTCGAATGCTTGACCCACCGGCATTGTAGAGCTAGTAGGTAATGGAACTCCTCTAGTCTTGTTGTATTTCAGACTTTCAGAAGATCTAGCTACAGCACCAACCTGCACTGATCTTCGACTATTCTCCACATCCTCCTCCACTGGTTCTGTCCTCACTCTAACCCGATTAATTCTCTCTTCCCCGGCACATTGTTCCAGCACCCCCTGAACTCCCACTTGTATCCTTCCAGCAGCCCCTGCCAAATTGCCAAGTACTGCATTGCTTTGTTCCAACGATCGATCCACTGGTTCTGTCCTCGGTCTGCTCTCGAGTGCCCCTTCGGAAACTCCATCTTCTTGTGCTCTCATTCCGGTCATGCTTACTACGTCGTTTCCTGCTATTGCATGTGAAGTAATCCTCTCTTCCCCTACTCCGGGTTCTACATCCTGAACTTCTCTTTGTACCATTCCAATTCCTCCTGTGATTTTATGTCTTTTGTTGCCACCACACATAGCTTTCCAGGCTGCTTCTTGAACTTCTTTAGGCACCCCACGACAAATGGCAACATTATGCCCTTCCTCTCCTGATAAATGCCATTTGATCCTTGAAATTGTGGTTTTATTGGCAAATGTATGTGGACAAAACTTACACTTCATGCTACCATCATCAGCCCTTTCAACATAATTCCAAAATGAATTCTTTGGTCCACCCATTTCAACCTGTAGGAAAAAACAAAAGGGGAGGGGGGGGGTTTAAAATATAGAATAAACATAAGTCAAAATAAAGAATAAAAATTGATGCAAATTACAGCATATCCGGATGGATGAGAAACTACTTCTTCAGTGTTGTTATTTTGCTATTAAGATTGATAGTTAGTTTATTGCACAATCATAGAAGGGAAATATACGAGGATAATTCAGTTAGACTTCTTACTTGTTGAGTATTTAAACCCCTATTTTGACTTTGCAGGGAAGTGCCAAGGCCAGGATTTGAGGCATTTGGCCTAGCAGTTTGATTTTGCAATCCTCGGACTTGGAGGTTATCCATCTGTGACCTATATATAAATGAAGTGATCATATTATAAAACCTTTCCATAATTGGTAGTCTCTTTTAAGCACTAAAAGTTAATGGTGTTAAAACACAACAGCTAGAAGTCAATCAGTACCTAGGCACGAAGTTCTCTTGTTGTACGTTGTCTATGTTAGGAATTACAGCAGCTCGATCGACTTGTCCTTGATTAGAAAAATATTGACTCCTGAATCCAAAATCATTTGCAAACAATATGTTTAGCTTGTTGGGTTCATGTTCAAGCTATGATGTTTCTTTCCTGATTGAAAATCTATATTTTTTTTTTTGGAGAAAATACTAAACATGAAAAATAGGATACCGGGGAGCAGGAAAAGAAGGTCCAGGTTGAATGAAGCCATCGTGTTCTGAAGTGGTTGCGTTCGGTGTCATATAGCCATGTCCCGGCTGTGGTTGATGAATATTGGAGTACTGATGCCTGAATAATATTCAAATAGTTAAACTTGGAACTGTTATTCTAACTTGGTTGATTTTCTAGTTCCATTATGTGCACAAAAAAAAACAGAGAGATAGAGAACTCAAAAAGACTCGAAAGATCCTCGTCAATTCTGGTCAAGTTTATTATTTTCATGATTAAAAAAGTGTATATTCAAAGTTAATACCATTGATTCAATGGAGGTTGAGGTCCAGGTAGCATCGCAGGCACTTGATTCCTCATTGGTAACTGATAATTAGTCCATTGTTGGTCCCTAAATTAGCAGCATTTGTTAGTAATTTCTTATACATATACGCATAATTCTTTACTATTAATCCACTAAGCATTTGATATCATTTTAGCTTACCTCAAAGGCATTGATGGTCCAGGTAGCATGGGATTGGCACATCGAGGATCAGATAAATTAGGATGAGGCAGATACCTATATTCAAATATAATGAATTCATTTAGTGTAATAAATTGGCATCACTGATAAGAATATTAGGCAGATAAGTAGAACAACAACAAGAAGTTAAATAATTATGAATATTATGTACAAGAAGAATTTAAATAATGATTATTCTCACTTAGTTGATTTTCTAGTTTCATTATGTGAAGCAAATCAGGAGACAGGGGAAACAGGGGACTCTTGAAAGCTGATTAAAGCTTATTAGCTGTGGTTATTATTTCCCATTTAGCTGATAGTTTCCTAGTCAGATTAGTATTAGATTTCAATTACGTATTGGATCGTAAGTCCTTAGCTGTAGGGTATTTAAGAGGGGAACAGAACAAAAGATGGGACATTATTTGTATTCTTGGCAATTACTTTCTTTAAATACAAATTTGAGTGATTCCTCTACATAAAAATTCTGTATTAAATTATTTATTGTTCTTACTGGGAGCAACGAGAGGTTGTACCGGAGGGCATTTACATTAATATGTGCACAAAAAAAAAAGAGAAAGAGAGAGAGATAGAGAGCTCAAAAGAAGTTAAATAATGATGAATACCTTGATGGAGTTTGAGGCCAATTTGGTTCATTTTGGTTGATCCGTGATGATATGGAGCTTTGGTTGTCTGGAACCTCCGGTGGCCTGCTTCCATGGACAGTGACATTATTAGGATAAACGGAAGAATAACTAAATTGCGAGCAATCATCTTCTGATAAAATATGCTTACGAATGACGTACGAGAGAAACTCAGAAATATTGAATGTATCTTCAATGGTGTATCTAATTATAAAAATGAAGTGATCATATTATAAAACCTTTCAATATTTGGTAGCCTCTCTTAAGCAGTAAATATCAATGGTGTATCTAATTATCAAAAAGGTGTTAATACCGTGTTAAAACACAACAGCTAGAAGTCAATCAGTACCTCGTAGAGTTGCCAGAGTTTCGAGGCACGAAGTTCTCTTGTTGCATATTGTCTATGTCAGGAATTACAGCAGCTTGATCGTCTTGTCCTTGATTAGAAAGAAATTGAATCCTGAATCCAAAGTCATTCGCAAGCATTATGAAGCATTACAAACTTATGATTATCTAGCTGGGTTCATGTTCAAGCTATGATGTTACTTTCTTCTTTGAAAAACTATTTCTTTTTTTTTTACAGCAAATAGTAAATATGAAAAATTGGATACCGGGGAGCAGGAAAAGAAGGTCCAGATTGATTGAAGCCACCATGTTGTGAAGTGGTTGCATTCGGTGTCATAGAGCCATGTCCCTTCTGAGGTTGATGAATAAAGGAGTTCTGATGCCTGAATAATATTCAAAATAGTTAAACACAGAACTGTTATTCTCACAAAAAGAGAGATAGAGAGCTCAAAAAGACTTGAAAGATCCTCGACCTCGTCAATTTTGGTCAAGTTCATTGTTTTCATGATTAAAAAAGTGTATCTTCGAGGTTAATACCATTGATTCAATGGAGGTTGAGGTCCAGGTAGCATCGCAGGCACTTGATTGCTCATAATTGGTAACTGATAATTAGTCCGTTGTTGGTCCCTAAATTAGCAACATTTGTTAGTGATTTCTTTATACATATGCATAATTCTTTGCTATTAATCCACTAAGCATTTGATATCATTTTAGCTTACCTCAAAGGCATTGATGGTCCAGGCACCATGGGATTGGCACATTGAATATCAAATAAATTAGGATTACGCTGATACCTATATTCAAACATAACGAATTCACTGATAAGTACAACAACAAGAGGAAGAAGAAGAAGGAAGTTAAATAATGATTGAAATTTTTTTTATTTTTTTTTCAGAAAATACTAAACATGAAAAATTGGATACCAGGGAGCAGGAGAAGAAGGTCCAGATTGATTGAATTCACCATGTTGTGATGTGGTTGCGTTCTGTGTCATATAGCGATGTCCCGTCTGAGGTTGATGAATAAAGGAATAATGATGCCTAATTCAATGTAGCAAATTGGAGTAAGCATGAGTACTCACCATGGTTTCAGGAAATGAAGGTGGAAACTGAGTTGTTTGTTGAATGATATCGTTGATCGCATTGTTCTGTCCACCTTGATCATTGCATGATATGGAGCCTTGGTTGACTGGAACCTCCGGTGCCGGCCTGCTTCCATGGAATAATATAGAGGATAAACTAAAGTAACTAAATTGCAAGCAATCATCTTCTGATAAAATATGCTTAAGAATGACGTACGAGAGAAGTGGTGATTGAAGATCGAAAAGATCATCATCCATAGAAGATGGTTGGAACCCTTCCATCTGACCAAAAGTACAAGATGATTAGTACATGCTGAGGTGAAAAAAGAACAGAAAGCACATAGCAAAGAAAAAGAAAAAGTATTAATTAAATAACTCTAAAACGCGTGGTGTTTTCACTGTAGCCATCATTGTATTTTTTTTTTTAACAGTTTTTCTGTAGCATTTTTTTTTCTGCTTTTTTTTCCTACTTTTGTTTCTTCTTCATTTTTTTTACATTTTTTTTTTTTTTTTTTACCCAAAATTTTCTTTTTTTTTTCTTTTTCAAATTTTTTTTTCAAAATTATCTTTGCTAATTTTTTTAAATATTGAGCTGGTTGAAAATTTAACTATATATCTTTTTTCATTAAAACATTCTGGATTGCTATAATGTATTCATACATTGTTTTTTTTTTCTTTCTGATTTGTTTATTCTTTTTTTAAAATGGTCTTTGTAGATTTTTTTTTATATTAAGTTGGTTGAGAATTTAGCTTTGTAGTTTTTTTTTTTTTAAAAAAAAAACAATATGGATTGCTACAGTGTTTCCCTACATAGTTTTGTTTTGCTGTAGTGTTCCCCACATATTTTTTAAAAAATTATCTTTATCGAATTTATTTTTTCAATATTGAGTTGTCTGATAATCTAGCTTTACCTTTCCCCACATGGTTTTTTTTTATGTTTTCATTTCTTTTTCTTTTTTTCCTCAATTGTCATTTTTTACATGTTTTTTTTTGTTTTTTTCAGAATTATTTTTGTTGATTTTACTTTTTTTGCTATTGAGCTGGTTGAAATTTTAGTTTTTTTGGTTTTTTCTTTAAAACACTGTAGTTTTCCCCGTGTGTTTTTTTTCTCGCCTTTGTTTCCTTTTTTTTACATGTTTTTTTTTCATTTCTTTTACCCAAAATTGACTCTTTTTTTTTTTTTAAATAGTCTTTGTCAGGTTTTTTTATATATTGAGCTGGTTGAGAACTTAGCTTTTTAGCTTTTTTTTTTAAAAAAAAAAAACACTATGGATTGCTACAGTGTTTCCCTTACATGGTTTTTGTTTGGCTGCAGTGTTTCCCCCACGTGTTTTTTTTTTAAATTATCTTTGTCAAATTTATTTTTTCAATATTGAATTGGTTGAGAATTTAGCTTTAGCTTTCCCCATGTTTTTTTTTTCATTTTTTTAAATTTTTCCCAAAATTGTCTTTCTTCTTTATATTTTCTTTTTTTTTTCATAGTTATTTTTGTTGATTTTTTTTTTTACTATTGGGCTGATGTATAATTTAGTTTTTTTTATTTTTTTTCTTTAAAACACTAGATTGCTGCAGTATTTCTCTACATGGTTTTTTTATTAAATAATTTTTTTTTTAGAATTATCTTTGTCGATTTTATTTTTTTCATATTAAGCTGATTAAGAATTTAGCTTTGTAGTTATTTAAAACACTGAAGATTGCTACAGTGTTTTCCCACATAATTTTTGGCTTGCTACAGTGTTTCCCTATACATTTTTTTGTTGATGTTTTTTTTTTTCAAATATGTTTTTGTCAAATTTATTTTTTTCATACTGAACCGGTTAACAATTTGGCTTTTTTTCCTTAAAACATCGTTGATTGCTACAGTGTTTTCCCATATGCTTTTTTTCCTTATGTTTTTTTTTTTTAAAAAAATTGTCTTTGTCGTTTTTATTGTTTTTGATATTGAGCTGGTTAAAAATTACAACTGTAGATTTTCTCATGAAACACTATAGATTGTTATAGTGTTTCCCTGGATGTTTTTTTTCCTTTTGTTTTTTTTTATATATTTATCAAAATTATCTTTATTGAATTTTTTTTTAATATTGAGCTGGTTAAGAATTATAGTTGTATATTTCCTCACAAAACACTACAGATTGCTACAGTGTTTTTTTAAATGATTTTAACATTTAGCTGGTTGAAAATTTAGCTTTAACTTTCCCCACATGTTTTTTTTTCTATTTTTTTATTATTTTCTTTTTGCTTTTTGTTCTTCCAAAATTGTCATCTTCTTTTTTTCATTGTTTTTTTTTCATAATTGTTTTTGTCGATTTTTTTTTTAATATTGAGCTGGTTGAGAATATAGCTTTATAGTTTTTTCCTTTAAAATATTGTGGATGGTAACAGTTTTTTTTTATATGATTTTTTTCACAAATCCACAATAATGCACAAGCATGCTACAAGCCCGCGGCATTGCGCGAGCATGTCACGCCTTTTAATAATATATTTACTTATTAATATATTATATTATTATAATTATAAATATAAATATTATTATATTGTGTTATATTATATTGTATTATATAACTATTTTTTTTAATGAATTTTTTTTGTTTGATTTAGTTTGTTAATGTTAAAAAAATTTTATTTAGTTATCAGATTATCAGATTTAGTATTATATAACAAGTTATTTTTTTTATTTAGTTTAGTTTGTTAAAGTTAATTTTCTTTCTATTTAATTATCAGACTTTCATACTTTCATGACAGGTGTCTTGGGCTTGACGGGTTAACTTGGTTTGATGGGTTAACCCAGTTAATTCTGAGTAAATCCGTCATTTGTTTTTCTATTTAGTTATCAAACTTTCATGATGTGAATCCCAAGTTTTACGGGATAACCTGGTTTAAAGAGTTAACCCAATTAATTCATTTTTTTTTTCTTTTTCTTCATTAGTTTTTTCCTTTAAGTTGATTTTTTTTCTTTGTTTTTTTTTAATTAATCTATTTAATTATCACACTTTTATGACACGACTTTATAGCTAGACCCACATCCAATATTCTTGAGTCCGGTGTTGCAGTCAGGCTCACTTAATCTTGGGTCATGCAAGTTTAATTTTATTATTAATATTATAAATATTACTCATAGGTCAGGCGTTGTAGTCAAACTCAAGATTCTTGGATATAGCTTTGCAAAAAAACCCAAAATTTTTAAATTTTTATTTGTTTTAATATTTTTTATGCAAAAAATAGACCCGCGGCATCGCGCGCGGGTCAAGTATCTAGTATATATATATAAAATGTTAAGAGTGAAGAAAGTTTGTTGGCGATATTATTAAACCTCGTCAGGAGAGTTAATATTAAAATCTTCTAACCTAACTTTTTATTTAATTTAAATTTTTAATTAAATTATATGAGAATTAACTCAGTTTAAATCGATCAATATCTAAATACAACTTAGAAAACTAGTAAAACATGGCTTAGCTTTTAAAAAAATTTTCTAGACAATAACTTTTAAAAAAACAAATATTGAAACAATGACAGATTTGATCGATCCCAGTCCCTCGCGACCTGGGTCATGGATTCTATTGGGTTTGGTAATTTTTTATAAGCTTTTTTTATTTAATTATATGATAAAAATAGATGCTATCATCCTAAAATAAATATTTATTTAAGATTTTGATAACCCTATAGAAAGCAAACAAAAATAAATCATTTAGTCTATTTCCAAATCAATCTAATATTGAAAGACAAAATTGAAAAACAAAAATAAAAAAAAATAAAAAAACAGAAACAAAAAAAAACATATTCGATCAATGGGTGAACCTGTCAAATTTATGAATCAGGTAATTTAGGCTAGCACATCAAACCTATGAACCAGGTTATGGACTTAACTAGGATTATAATTTTTTTTTTAAATTATTTTTATTTAATAATATCATAACAAAAATAAATAACTGTAAAATTAAATACCAACCCAATATATATATATATATATGCTAATTTGGCTCATATATGAAATAGACAAAAAACGTTTTTTAAAAAATGATAATAAAAAGGAAAGAAAAGGCAAAACATTATCGATTACTATTGTAATCCATAATGAAATGAGTGTGGGTGAATAGTTATTCTCTTACATCTTTTAGTTATATATATGCTAATTTGGCCCATATATGAAATAGACAAAAAAAGTTTTTTAAAAAATGATAATAAAAAGGAAAGCAAAGGAAAAATAATAAAAAAGGCAAAACATTATCGATTACTATTGTAATCCATAATGAAATGAGTGTGGGTGAATAGTTATTCTCTTACATCTTTTAGTTTTTCTTTTAATTAATAAACAAAAAAATATCCCACCAAACAAACTAGTGTAATTTGAGTTATTTTAACAAACTTGTAAATCAAGTTAATCTTATAAAAAAATAGAATAAAAATTAATAAATTAAAGCTGAATTATAACCAGCCTATAATTAATAAATTGTAAATCCCGGCTGAGGTTGATGAATAAAGGAATTATGATGCCTTGATGGAGTTTGAGGCCAATTTTATATAAAACTTAATGATAAAAAAATATCATAAAAATTGTGTAAATATCCCAATTGTTGTCTGTTTGTTTAACAGTAAACAATTTGAAGATGCTCGAGATCGATACACTAAACATAAAACTTTTTGAATAATACAAACACTTGCTAATTCAATGCACATTGTAGCAAATTGGAGCACTCACCATTGTTTCAGGAAAGGAAGTTGGAAACGGAGTTGTTTGTTGAATACTATTGTTGATCACATTGTTCTGTCCACCTTGATCATTGCATGATATGGAGCTTTGGTTGACTGGAACCTCCGGTGGCGGCCTGCTTCCATGGACAGTGACGACATTATATTGTTTTTTGGCAATAATTGGATAAACCGAAGAATAACTAAATTGCAAGCAATCATCTTCTGATAAATATGCTTAAAAATGACGTACGAGAGAAACTCAAGCTCAGACAGTGGTGATTCAAAGTTGTCAACCTCCTCCATAAAAGATGGTTGGAACCCTTCCATCTGACCAGAAAAGATCAGAAAAGACAAAAAAAAACTGAGGTCTAAAAGAACAGAAAGCACAGATCAGAAAAGAATATATATATATATATGACTTTCTTGTTTGTTAAAGAAATTCGGATGAAAAATATGAAATATAAATGTTGTTGTTAATGATTTAATCCTTTGTCTTTTAAGATAAATTTTCATACTCAAATTCTTTTTATGATAGATAGAAAGATGCAGGATAACTATTGAAGGTAGAAGAGCTGATTGTTTTGACGGGGTGAACAAAAACCTCTTTCAACTCCTCTTTATTCATAATTTGGGGAGCAAAACAAATGCAAGATTCATTGTTTACTGTTAAACAAACCTCTTTCAACTCCTATTTATTCTCTTTTAATTATTCTTATTTTGTTTATTGAAAGGTAATTACCGATCAAGTTAATTCATTGAATCATTGTAAGAAAAAAAAGTTGAAAAATACTGAATAAAAATGAATGGCAGTCCCATTAATTGGAAAAGAAAAGGGTGAATCTAAAATAAGGAGTTAAAAAAGGCAAAGAATCTTGAAAAGACGAAAACAATGAATTCAGTATTGATTTAGTATGAACTCTCTCCACAAGGCATGGATTATAAAATCCGAGAAAAAGATCAATTTATTTACCATGGATTCCTTTAAAGATTCAAACCATACTTACATAATAATTTACCAACAGGACTCAAGTGCTGGTTTGCTTGAGCAGTATTCAGCCAAAAGAAAAGGAAGAGAAATCACAGATCACAGAAGAATATATGGTTTAGAAAAATAATAAAGTTGCAGCATACATAAATCTAGTTCGCACTGATCATGAAATGTAGAAAGGAAAATAGGGAGTTGTATAATGAGATGAGATGTGGAAGAGAATGTTACAGCAGCAAGGTCGCCTCAATAATACTATTTATTAGTAAGGTCGCCTCAATAATAATAATTAATTAACGTATTGTTTGATAGGAAGGAAGTTGCCACGAAGCAACCCAAACATATTACATTATAAGATATAGAAGCCCCCATGTTCACACTTCGTAGAAGCTGCCAAGAAAATGTAAACACATGAAAATGAGAAAGAAGCATACCCCATCTCGTGAAGTTCTACGTGTACGTATTTAACTTTACAATATTCTTTGCTGTGAAAATATATCATGTATAATTAATAAATAATATAAGTGCTTATACATCTTCTTTTCTTTTCTTTTTTTAACTTTAAACAGAGAGGTGGCTGCCCCAATACATTCGGCCTGCCGACACTTATTTTTTTGGGAGTATTAATTCCGTGATGGAATTGGAGGTGCTTCTTTCTTCATCTGTTAATCCTGTTATCTCCTCCATTATCTCACAATCACTAGCATCAATCATTTCCAGGTTTATGAGGTTTGACAGCAACACAAGTGGGAACAGCTTCTTCATACTCTTACATCCATAACAATAAAACTCTTTAAGACCAGAAAACATACCGTCAATGCTACGGGTTGTTGCAAAGTAAATAGGAAACTTCATCCATAGACAAATCTTTTCTGATCGGGTTGCAAGAATATCTAGACCATCTAAAATCAGAACCAATTTCTGTTTCTCCATTATTTCCTTTTTCAATTCTACCACCCTATGCAGCTCCTCATCTTCATTAGAAATATTCAGACCAATACGTCTTTCATTTCCACCATGTTCTGCACATCACACATAATGACATCTTTGTTTAGCGATGGAGCACAGAGTTGATCATAATATATCTCTTCCATGGTCAAGACACAATGGATCTGCTGGTTGAGATGAATCTCCATCACAACCCAACATCATGAGTGCAAATAATGGTGGAGCCAGAATAAATAAAAAGCAAAGATTTGCATGTGGCTAGTGAAGGAGAATGATGCTGGCAAAGCAGGACCGACAATGGAACTCCATGAAGAACAGCAAAAAAAGCATGGGATTTTGACGGTGCCGCTCAAAAGTGTGGATGCGGTTTACGAGGTTTGACAGCAACACAAGTGGGAACAGCTTCTTCATACTCTTACATCCATAACAATAAAACTCTTTAAGACCAGAAAACATACCATTATATGATGGCAATGATGGTGGAGCATTGCAGAACCAAGAAGATGAAACCAAGCTCTCCATGCTATTGCAATCTTGAATGTTGATGTCCTCCAGTTCAGTTGCATTCTCTAATGACAAAGCATCGCATAAACTTCTTGCATCGATGCATTCACAAACCAGTCCTTGAATGCCATTTAAGTACTTGACCTGTAAATCTCTCTCTGTTGATACTCAAATTACCCAACGCAACTGTTTTACTTAAAAAAACTCAATCCTACCTAATTTATTTTAAAAAAAAATTATGTTTTTTTTATTGCGGCATAACAGTGTTGGCAGTACCGTTGTTGTTTGGAGTTTGGAGTTTGGACTTTGAGCAGCAGTAGATATCTCCAGCGTACTGTTACCTGCCGGCTAGAAAAGGTATGTTGCTGTTTTTAAGTTTACTAGAGAGAGGGCAGAAAGCCTTGAGAAAATAATTTCACATTCTGTGTGGTAGAAACCTGATTCCACCCAAAAAAAAAAAATAACACGGTAATTGAAGCAAATTAAAAGAATAAAAGAAAATATAAAATGATTTAATAGAGAACAAAAATTAATTTTCAATGCAGATTAAAATAAAGCAAAGTGACTAATGAAAAAGGTACTTAAATCCTACAAGCAGCAGATAGATAGTCGGAATCCCTTGCGCACACATTTGATATATAGATAATTAAATCAACATTAAACCAAATTAATGTAACCCTTTTGAAAAATCATCCACTCCTTTTTCATCAGAGACTAACTTGTAGCCCTTTACGATACCTTTCCAACGTATCAAGAATCAGAGCAATTCGATATGTGTGTGGAAAGTTACGATTAAAATACTTTAAGTGTATCTAGGTTATTTCTAAGAAAAAAAACATTACTTTAAGTTTATCCAAGCTGCTGTTTAAAAAGTCAAGAAAATAAAGTTTTCGATTAAAATAAAATAAAATAAAAACTTTGAGGGGAAAAAAAAGCACGCCTATGAAGCTTGATAGTATATCAAATTAGAGGCTCGATTAAAAAATGCCCTTTAATTTCTATTATTTCTATTCACATTTTAGCATTTTATTCCAATGACAGAGCATTTGGAATGCACTTTCATAGACTCATCAAAACCCCAGGAACGCCATCAAGCATTAGCTTCAAACAACCAGATCGGGAGCTTCAGTGCAGTAGAAAACTTTAACATCTGCTATGAAGCTTGATTTGCTATCCAATCCACACACAAGTTTTCCATTGATACAAAGATACTGTATTTTTAACCATCTAGTAAGTGATCCAGTGGTAAGAGTTAAGGACCAAAAAGTTTGTTTTTTCTTGTGATTTCAGGTTCAAGCCTTATTGTTGCCAATATTAATGGTCACGGGAGACTTACTTGGTCATTAACTTTAAAATCCGTGAGAATTATTCAAGGTGCGCGTAAGTTGGCCTGGATACTGTATTTTTAACCATCTAGTAAGTGATTTGCTATCCAATCCACACACAAGTTTTTCATTGATACAAAGATACTGTATTTTTAACCATCTAGTAAGTGATCAAGTAGTAAGAGTTAGGGACTAAGAGGTTTGTTTTTTCTTGTGATCTCAGGTTCGAGCCTTATTGTTGCCAATATTAATGGTCACGGGAGACTTACTTGGTCATTAACTTTAAAATCCGTGAGAATTATTCAAGGTGCGCGCAAGTTGACCTGGATACCCCCAATAAAAAAAAATATTGTATTTTTGTTGCTGGGAAATTGTCAACCAATAACTTTTTATCTTGTTTCCAAGTTTTCTAGATGACTTTTTTCTTTCATCTCAAAATCATAAATAAAAAGTAAATAAAATAAAATTTTGAATCAAAAATAAAAATAAAACAATAAAACATGCAAAAAGTCTAGGGATCAAGATTTTAAAAACCAAGCCTATGCTACTTTCTTGTTTTAAATATTCAAAACAAGGCTCCATTATCATATATTCATAGAGACATATATACCAATGTAGCTTTTGATGTTTACCGGTTTGGATGTCTATATGCTTTTAAATATTTTTTAAAATTTATATTTGTTTTTAAAAAATATTAAATTAATAATTTTTTTAGTTGTTCTTAATGATTTTGATGTATTGATATTAAAAAAAATCTAAAAAATTATTTTTAAAAAATACTTATATAACATTATCAAACACATGATAACCTTGTCCAAAAGCTTTCTACCGAGCATAAAATGGTTTTCAACCCAATCATACTTTGTCCTCATTATAAATATAAAATAAAGTTCAAGTGAAGTAGGGTCCAATCTTAAATGGTTCAAACATTATTGTTAGAACGTGACAGTGTCCCATCATTAGTAGTGTAGCACGTGCCATGTCTTAAGCTTATGTGATCCGAAAACAAGGCAATTGGTGTTTGATGAAATTAGCTCACTAAAAATAAAATAAAATAAAATCCTCTGTGAACTAATTAATTACTCAATTAATTCCTAAATTAGTTTTTTTTATTGTTTTTCACAAAATTTATAAAAATAAAAATATTTTATTAGATATTTTAGATACTCCACTATTATAATATTTTATTTAAGTTTAGATTTTTATTTCAAAATTGAATTTTATTTAATGTAACAAGTATTATGATGTTTTATTTTATCTGATAAATTTTGAAGTATTATTTGATTTTATTAATTTTTAAAAAATATATTTTAAAAAATTATGAAATGATGTGCAAAATTTATATGTTCCAAAACTTAACATAAATATGATGTTTTTATAGCACTGCTTTTACATTGTCGGTCATGTACCCTAAAGTCGTTTCATCACAATAATGAACAATACAACAAACATTGTTGCTATGCCTAACTCTTGATTGTCTCCGGTCCTCCAAGGCATTCCTCCACTCCTTGGTTAACTATCTCATGGAGGTTAACTCCCTCCAACTCTCCTACCGATAAAGTAAGGAAGCCATTTACACTTCATAAGAAACCCTAATATAACAAACAGAGGATCTGTAAGTTTCAGAGAACGACATCAATTTAATTACGCGAAGTTCAATCTTTTTTCCTCTACAAATTAAATCATGTACGTAAACCTGTTACCTACATTTTGTAATATTTCTGGATCTGCTCTTTGATTCATCAAGGACAGAGTTGATTGCAGCTTCGTCATAGAAAAGTTCGTCTTCTTCATCTTCTTGGTTGGCGAGGAAATATAAGTGGACTCTTCTCCAGTTTAAGGATTCCAACCTAGCACATGAATGATAAAGGGCAGAGTCATCATTTAAATAATAAAGGGACGAAGGACATCCTTAGCATTAGGATGCTTCCATTCCACCACTGACTCTCACTATTCTTTTGGATGTACTCCATCACTCTAAGAGAAGGGGGATGAGATAGCTGGCCATTTTCAGCATCTGACAATTTGTTATCCCAATTTATTGGAGAGAGTCGCAGATCAAACTCTTTAAAAATAGAAATATACCATGATAAGATGGAGATGATGGTGGAGCGAAGCGGAGCAGAGCCAAGAAGACGAAATCAAGCTCTCCATGTTATAGCACTTCCAAATGTTGATACTGGCATTTATTGAAATGAAACTTAAAATCAACTGTTTTGAAGCCATTTGATAGCTAAGAACTCAGAATCCATGAGATGAAGTATTTGGCAAAGCCTTCCCCGTGATTGGAGCAACCTCACTAATTTATCGACGAAATGGCTAAAATTGTCTACCTCTTAACTAATCTTTAGCAAATTATCTGAATTAGGTTTTACCGAAACGAAAATAATAAATTTGTTCTATTACTATCAACTGCCAGAACTCCTGACAAGTAATTACGACCAGTTTTTTAACATCCAAGCTCTTGTAATCTCACAAACGCTTGAGACCCAAACCCAATCAACAGATCAGAGAACCTTCATTTGTTAAGGCTCCATGCACCAGAACCGGAGAAGGAGCTAGGCTGCGGGGTGTTCGATGGTTGAAAAGGGAACGTGAATTGTGCTGGAGAGCATGCCGGTGGCGATGTGTTTGGAGCTTAGCCTGGTGCTCTCCAAATCCTTACTAAATTATTAGAAAGTAACATTATAACATTTTTAAATCTGTTTAAATTTTTTGGTTTAAGATAATTTTTTAATATTATAAGTCATTTATTAAGTTAATTCAAATTAATTATTTTTATTAAAATAATATCATTTCATTTTTTTAATTAATCTGGTCAGATATAATAACTAGGTTTGATTGAATCGGTCAAATTTTACAAATCAATATCTTATATGGTTTAATTATAAACCCAATCTAAGTTAAATTTTGGCTAAAGAATACATTTTGGAGAGTTGAATCAATAATATTGCTTTATATCACAGCTAGGCAGATAGCAGAAGGCTAGTGACTGCTGGGCAGAAAGCCTTAATTAGGAAATAACTTCATATTCTGGGGGTAGAAACCCCACGAACGCAATCAAGCATTTGCTTCAAACAATAAGAGGGAGCTTCATTGCGGTAGGAAACTTCAACATCTATTATAAAAATGCAATCAAACATAATTCTGAGTACAAAAACAAATTACGTTTTGATTGCGAGCATAACAATCTTGGCAGTAAGTACCATGATCTTTTCCAATTGAGTTAATCCCACATTGAAAAGATACTATGTTATCTTTTTAAGTTGAAGTATTTAAACCAAAAGGTTTTTTATCCCACATTGAAAAAACATGATGTTTTTCCTTGGAAACATAGAGTTTATATGCTAATGGGTTTCAAATCCCACATTGAAAAAACATAACTTTTTTCATGGGAATATAGAGTATATATATGAAAGTGCTTCAAATCCGACATTGAAAAGATATTATGTTATCATTTTAAGTTGAAGTATTTAAATCAAAAGGTTTTTTTATCCCACATTGAAAAAACATGATTTTTTCCTTGGGAACATAGAGTATATATACTAATGAGTTTCAAATCCCACATTGAAAAAACATAACTTTTTTCATGGAAACATAGAGTATATATATGAAAGGGCTTCAAATCCCACATTGAAAAGATACTATGCTATCCCTTTAAGTTGAAGTATTTAAACCAAAATGTTTTTTTATCCCACATTGAAAAAACATGATTTTTTCCTTGGGAACATAGAGTATATATACTAATGGGTTTCAAATCCCACATTGAAAACATATAAGTTTTTTCATGTGAACATAGAGTATATATATGAAAGGGCTTCAAACCCCACATTGAAAAGATACTATGTTATCATTTTAATTTGAAATATTTAAACAAAACATTTTTTATCCCACATTTAAAAAAAAAAACAAAAAACAAGTCTCGTCTGGGTTCGCCCGGGTTTGGCCGGGCTGTTGCCACAACCGGTCTTTTATTAAACCCGGACAGGTCCAGCCACCGGGTCCCGGGTCGACCCGTCGGGCCGGGTTTAATAACACTGCTTTTAAACCCTCTTTTTCATCACGTCCCCATGGTCCCCGTGTCCCACATGTTTTCATCAAAAACCAAAATTTTAGGACTTCTTTGGCAGCCATCTAAAAATATATAAAAATAATATTTTTAATTTTAAAAATTATTTTTAATCAATACATTAAAATAATCTAAAAATATTAAAAAAAATCAAAATTTTAAAAGCACAAGCATTCCCAAACAAGGTAATGCGTCAAGAATCACAACAATATGACATGTGAGTGGAAAGTTGTGATTAAAAAGCATTACTACTTTTAGAGTGATTTTTGACAGCGTAGCAGGAAATGTCATTATTGTTATTTTTAAAATATTTTTTTTATTTATAAATATATTAAAATGAAAGTTGTTAATTTCGTTTTGTTTTATTTGTAATGATTTCATACCAATTCAACAAATAAAATAAAACAAAATAATTTTCATCTCATTTCAAATCTCGGTCCCTTCCAAATTTTTCGGCTAAATTCCGTTCAGAATGTTCCGGTTTCATTCCACATGTTCTGTTCCGGTTTTAAAAAGCCATTGAATCAAATTGAACCTGGTTCAATTAATTAATTAAACATCAAAGTATAAAAAGCTCTTTTTCATTACTATTTTCATTAACTATGATATTAATTTTTTAAAATTTGATTTATCACTAATATATATGGTTTATATTCATGTTGTTTTTTTTTCAAGTTTATACTTTGTAGGAATTTAAGCAAAAAAAATAGATGTTTTAGATCTCATTAGCCTTGATAACATTGACCTAGTTTTATATTTAAAATATTAGTGTTAAAATATTTTAATTTCATAATATTTTGATATTTTATTGAAGTTGAATTGTTTTAAGTTAAAAAATTATTTAATCTTAACTATTTAAAAATATTTTAAATTTTAAAATTATATTTCATCACGTCTCCATGATCCCCGTTGTGTCAAAAACAAATTGCCTAAATTTTAGGCTTTAGCAGTTCCTTTTTTAAAATCCTCATTAGTGAAATTTCACGACTCCAGCTGGGCCTTGACTTGTCTGTTTAATTTTTATTATTTTTATTCCATTTTAGCATTTCATACTCATCAAAACCACAGGAACGCAATCAAGCTTTAGCTTCAAACAACCAGAGGGAGATTTTATAGGGATAAAATTTTAAAAATCACGCCTATGCTACTTTCTAGTTTTAGTATTAAATTTAGTATTTAAAAAATGTGTTTATGAATATGGCAGTTTCAGGTTTAGACATTTTAAAAATGTGTGTAGAAGAATACTTTCACTGATGATTTATAATATTAGGTTACTTTAATGATAAATCAATATAGTATTTTTTTTTTATTTTTTGGATTTTCATCTTGGAGAAATTCAATAGGATGAAAATATAATATTAATCAAACTTCAAATTATGATTGTTTATCTATCGAGTTAAAAAAAAATATGACAATTTAATATTCTTTAATGAAATAAAAAAATGAAAAATGTTATTTATGTAATTGTAAGCATACTATATTATATTACTTTATAAAGGGACGAAGGACATCCTTTGCGTTAGGTTGCTCCCACTCCACTACTGACTCCTACCATTCTTTTGGATATGCGTCGATTTCTTTAAGAGAAGGGGGAGGAGATGGCTGGCCATTTTCAAGCAACGGAAGACAAATTGACATCCTCTTCAGCTTCTCACAAGCCATTACACTAATTTCTTCAAGAGAATTGCAAATCAGCTTTGCACTGCAAATGCTTTTCAGTTCTGGTAAACCAAACTTTGGGAGAATGACTTCCGTGATGGAATGAGAGGTGCTGCTTTCTTCATCTGTTGTTCCTATTATCTCCTCCATTTTCTCACAATCATTAACTTCAATCCTTTCCAGGTTTACGAGGTTTGGCAGCAACATAAGCGGGAATAGCTTCTTCATACTTTTACATCCATAACAAAAAAAATCTTTAAGACCAGAAAACGTACCATTACATAATGGCAATCGTGGTGGAGCAGAGCAGAACCAAGAAGATGAAACCAAGCTCTCCATGTTATGGCATTTCCGAATGCTGATGCGCTCCAGTTCAGTTGCATTCTCTAATAACAAAACATCACATAAACTTCTTGCATCGATGCATTCACAAAACAATCCTTGAATGCCATTTACGAACTTGACCTGAAAATCTCCATCTTTGTTGATACTCAAATTACCCAACCCAACTGTTTTACTTGGAAAACTTCAATGCATTGCTCTATATCTACCCACCTCTCCTACGAAAATCTTGCATGTGCTTAATGATAGGATCCCATCCCGAGATCTGAGATACTCCACGAAGTCAGAAAAACCTTCGAAATGGCACTCCAAAGTTTCCAAATTTCTCAAGGATCCTACTTCCTTTCCTTTAACTGTTATCGGAGCATCATCTCCATAAACTTTCTAGTACAAAGACTTGCAGGTGAGAGAGTTTTGGTAATATCCCACTAGGAAACTCCTTTTCACCACATCCATTCATTCTAAGATACCTCAGGTTGGTTAGGCATTCCATTCCTTGCGGCATCTTTTCAAGTCGAGTACGAGAGAGATCCAACCTCTTCAGTGCCCTGAGCTTCTTTAATGATGGAACATATCTTAAGTTGTCACACTTACGGAGCAATAACGCAGTGAGACTCACCAAATCAGAGACAGAGTCTGGCAAGTTTTCAATACCTGTCCAAGACAGATCGAGGACCTTGAGCCCATGCAATTGCTTGAAAAATGAATCCGCAATAAATCGCAACATATGATTTTTACATAGCAATAGAGTTGATAGAAAGGGACACCTTGGTGAATAGCTGGAAGGAATTTCTTCGATCTCGTTTCTCATTAGTGAAACCATCGTCAGATTCTCCGTCCACTGCTCTGCATCTGGCAACTCTTTTAATTGCGCACCTGCTTTAACCATGACTTGATATTCGTCTTGCAGTATATGGATGGCCATGTCCCTAATCAAGTCATGCATCTTGACACGTCTAATATCATCATAATCCATTTTAGCACTTTCCAATAGGCAGACATATTCAAGTCTATTAAGCATCGTGTGGCCCTCATCAAATGCATCTCCCCTGCTCCTCTTTCCTTTAATTATTCCCTCATCGATCAAATAACCTATCAACTCCTCCCTTTCAATCTCATCATCTTCAGGAAATAATGCACAGTACAAGAGACATTGTTGTAGTGCTAAATCACCTAACCGATCATAACTAAACCTCAATAACTTGAATACCTTCTCATCTATGTCCCTAAATTCTGATTCTCTCAATTTGTTCAATGTATTTCTCCACTCATGTGGGTCATCCACTCCCCTCAAGCTTCCTGCCACTGCAATAATTCCCAACGGCAAACCAGCACATTCTCTAGCAATAGCTTTTGCAATTCCTTCCACTTTTGGTAAAAGTGTTATGTCACGTTCAAGTTTTTCCATGAACAAAGTCCAAGCTTCTCCCTCCGAAAGTAGCTTCACTTTGATCTTGTGGTGGCAAGCCATCCGATGACAAACCGTTTCTGATCTAGTTGTCATAATCAGCTTGCATCCTTTCAATAGCATAGGAATTCCCACTTCATCAAGCTCAAAATTGTGCCACAAATCATCTAAAATGAGAATCCATTTTTGTTTCGTCCTTAATTCTTCTGACAATTTGGCAGCTCTATGCACATCATCATCTTCGTTTGCAAGGTCTAGATGAAGACATTTAGCTATGAGATTCTGCAATCTAGTAATGCTAAAATCTTGAGACACTATCACCCACCAAACATGATCACAAATATCTGGTCTTTGTAGAAGCTCATTGTAGATATGTTTGAGTATTGTCGTTTTACCAATCCCCCCCATCCCATAAATGCCAATGGTTGAGACTTCATCATCCATTAACAAAGACCATATCACCTTTGTATTCTCTTCAAATGCTTGACCCACTGGCTTTGTGGAGCTAGTAGGTAATGGAACTCCTCTAGTCTCACAAGAGCTACCTCTCTCCAGATGCTGCACTTGTTCTGTTCTCGGTATAGTTTCAGATCCATCATGCAGACGCTCCACATCCTCATCTTCCTGCATTAAATACGTAGAGATTTCATTCAGCTGCTGCTCCTTTGAAAGGGCAGAGTGTATCTGAACCCAAGTGCCATCAGCAAATTGATCCACTACATCTGTTCCTGGTGTTGCTTCTCCTCTATTCTCATAAGGAGAGACACTTCTGTCAACATGCTGAAAAGATTCTTCACCAGTGTACTCCATGCCTTGAACTCCCGCTTGCATCCTTCCAGCATCCCCTGCCAAATTAACAAGTACTGCATTGTCTTGTTCTTGAGGACAGGTGGAAATGGCATAATCATTAACATTGCTTGAACTTGCTATGCTTTTATGTCTTTTGTTGCCACCATTCATAGCTAGAAAGGCTGCTTCTTGAACTTCTTTAGGCACCCGACCACAAATGCCAACACCATGCCTTCTCTCTCCTGATAAATGCCATTTGATCCTCGAAATGGAAGTACCATTGGCAAATACATGCCTACAAAACTTACACTTCATGCTTCCATCATTCATATCTTCAACATGATTCCAAAACGGATCATTTGGTCTAACCATTTTGTCCTATAGATAAAAAGGGTCAAAATATTGAATAAAAATTAATGGAAGTACATTAATTGGAAAAGGAAGGTTGAAACTAAAATAATAAGTTACAAACGGCAAAGAAACTAAGAAGGAAAAAAAATGAATTCAAGGTTAACTTGGGGTCAATTTAGTATGAACTCCATAAGGCATGGATTGTTACAACTGAGAAAGATCAAATTATTTATTTTTGGAAGCTTTTGATGATCCTAACTCCAAAGTTTCTCATTAGAATTTCTACAACTTGTGTTTTACTTGAAAGATTCAAACCAGAGTTACATGTGAAAAACAAAATGAAGAAGATGGAGTATAAATAATTTACCTGGATTCAAGTAGTTCTTCAAGTGCTGGTTTGCTTAAGTAGTATTCAGGAAGAAAAACAAGATCAGAGAAGAATATATGGTTTAAAAATAACAAGGAAGTTGCAAGATGATGAGCTCCAGATGATCATCGGAAAGGTTTAAGAAATTTGATGAGGGAAATTGGAAATCAATGGTATAATGAGATGAGATTTGGAAGAGAATGTTACAGTAGCAAAGATTCTTTTATTGTTTGACAAGAAGTTGCTAGGAAAAAAGCCATAACTTTCCTACCAAAGATTATATTACAAGAGACAACAAGTTGCTGTACACCTCTATTTCGCTTTTCATTTGTCTACCGCTGCATATAATTAAAATCTTCAACAAAAGAATCAGAAGATAAAAATTATTTAAAAAAAAAACATTTCTGACAATAATGCCAAACACTTTAACTCGTGGACCCACCCCATTGTTGAAACTTTGAAAAAGCTGACCAAAGTCTAGGACTTCGATGATACTTAAATAATGTTCCTACCGTTACATAACTTAAAGAATATATATATACATAACTTAAAGAATACACACACACAAAGCAGCACAAACAATAATAATAATTTTGGATGCAAAACAAGGTTTTTTTAAAATTTTAATCAATTTTTTTTATAATTTAATTTTTTCAATTATTTTTTATTTCAATTTTCTCGATTTTTGTCTCATCCCTACCCATCAGTGTATTAATTAGCCATTCCTTTCCTTGCATGTTCTCCTTTTTTTTTTTTCTTTTTTTTTTTCTATGGCGCAATTGCCAAAAAATACCTCTTTTTGTAAAGGAGACAGCCCTCCTTTTTCATCGCGTCTCCATGATCCCACATGTTTTCATCAAAAACCTAAATTATAAGAATTCTTAGGCAGCCACGTACATGCTTCAGGAGTTCTTTTTTCAAAATCCTCATTAGAGATTAATTTAAAACAAATTAAAATAATTATGATTAAAATTATTAAAATAATTTAAAAATATAAAAAATTATTTAAAACAAATTAAATATTTTAAAAACACAACATTCTCAAACAAGATAACACGTCAAGAATCACAACAATCCGTTATATGAGTGGAAAGTTGTGATTAAAATACTAGAGTGATCACTTTTAGAATGATTTTGACTATGTGAAAGTGAATGTGATTGTTGTTATTTTTTTAAAATTTTTAAATATTTTTATTTAAAAATATATTAAAATAATATATTGTATTATAGAATAACTCAAAAATTAATTCTATGTATTCAATCTTCACAAACTTTAATATGTATTAAGTTAGATTTGTGTAATTGATTTATCAAGTTTGCTTAATCAAGATGGAATATTTATGATTATTTTAATCTTTAGTGTCTTCTCTCCTGGTACATGGTAAAAGCCTGGGCATTTTTTTCTTTTTTAATTTTAATAATAGTTCTGTTCTTTCTATCCCAAGAAATCAAGAATGCTAGTTTCATTCATCAAGATTCTAAATACTATATACAGATAAACTCAAGAATGTATCTTCTCTCTCTCTCTCTTTATTTTTAATCCATATTATATATATATATATAGTTAAATAATTTATTTATAATTAATGATATAAGATGATTTATAATAGTGAATAGATCTATTATTTTTTTAGGTTACTTTAATGGTAAATCAATATAGTATTTTTTTGGATTTTCATCTTGGAGAAGCTGAATAGGATGAAAATATAATATTAATCAAACTTTAAATGATAATTATTTATCTATCGAATAAGAATATCCTTGTTGATTTAAAGGACTATTTTCATATCAAAAATAATTATGTTTTGCACCTGATTTTTAACAAAAATGATTGAAAAAATGATATATTATTGAATATGAGCAAATTTAAGATTACAAAAATGATTAGTATTTTTACAGATGCATAAAATTGATAAATGATGCAACAAATTAAGAAGGATACGTATTATTACATTTAACGCAGTAATTAACCATTCTACATATTAATTGTTTCAAGAAAAAAAGGTCCTTTGGACAATACCTTGGAAATACAATTCAAAAATACCCTTTAATTTCTATTTTTTTTATTTAGCATTTTATCCCAATGATAGGACATTTAGAATGCACTTTCATACAACCAGAGGGAGCTTCAGTCAGTAGAAAACTTCAACATCTACTGTGAAGCTTGATTTGTTATCCAATCTGCACACCAGTTTTTATCCCACTGCAGTAGAACTTTTTATCTTTTTCCAAGTTTTTTTTTGGGTGAATTTTTTTCTTTCATCTCAAATTAACTTGTGAATAAAAAAAATAAAATTTTAAACCAAAATAAAAAATAAAAAATATAAGATGCAAAAAATTATAGGGATCGAAATTTTAAAAATCACGCATATGCTTCTTTCTAGTTTTAGTATTAAATTTGTTCGTAGAAGTTTCATTTATTTTTAATCAATTAAATTGAACAAAATCTTGTCAAGTCAAACATAAACTCTTTATTGAATCGTCTTTTCTTTTTGGATAATAAGAGCTTCATAAAAAGCTTATTAAAATAAATTATTAAATGAAATTAAAAACAAAAATGCTTTTTTTATTTAAAAAAAAAACAAAACAGAGAGACATCTACCGTGTTTTCTCTATTGGTACATGATAAAAGTCTGAAAAGATTTTTTATTATTATTTTAATTTTAATAATAGTACTGTTATTTCTACCGCCAAGAAATCAAGAAAGCTAGCTAATTTTAATACAATGCTAGAGTTCTTAACTTTGGGAGAATGAATTCCGTGATGGAATTGGAGGTGCTGCTTTCTATTATGCACTGATCATGAGATGTGGAAGAGAATGTTACAGTCGCTATCTCTTTTACATAATATTATTTATTAGTAAGGTCGCCTCAATAATAATTAATTAACGTATTGTTTGATATATTATAAGATATATAAAGTTAACGTGTGGACCCGCCCCAATGTTGAAACTTGGAAGAAGCTGCCAAGAAAATGTAAACACATGAAATTTTCTAAAAAGAATAGCATAATTAAAAAATATATTTTTTATTTAAAAATACATTAAAATTATTTTTTTTATCAGCACATCAAAATAATTTAAAAATATTAAAAAATATATTTTTAAAAAAATCAAAAATTTTAAAAAAAACATTATGACTGTAAAGATAAACCAGTCAATATTCTCAAGGTAGCAATTACTAATTGGGATAAAAAGAAATTAAAAGAAAAATTAAAGGTTTTGAGTCAACGCCATTACCAATATTCGCTTGCAGGTGTGTATGGTAGTTCTTATGCTTCTGCCTTTGAGTGTGTATATTAGAGCAGAGTGATTTTATTTAACCATGAAATTTTGTGAGACAAATTATAGTGAATGTTTTTCTATTTTACCAATATACCCAAGGTCTTTATAACAGAGTGATGCTACATGCTGAGGTGGATATTAGCAACAGAGGAAAGCATACAAAAGTAACAAAAAAAAAACATCAAATGAAAAAAAAAAAAACAACCTTTAGAAACACGCGTCTTTGGATTAACATTCTTTTAGTTTATTTTTTATGTTGTTCATAAAGACAGAAAAAACTTTAAAATACAAATTAAAAAATCTTGAGGAATTGATTAACCAATCCTGTTAGTTTTTTTTTTTTCTATGAAGACAGAAAAAACTTAAAAACACAGATTAAAATAAAGATTTAATAGAGAATGAAATTTAATTTTAAATGCAAATTAAAATAAAGCAGAGTGACTAATGGAGAAAGTACTTGGAATTCTACAAAGAGTACAGCGTCGGGAATCCTTGCACACGTTTGGTATTTTAATTATTCTTATTTCGTTTAATAACTCAATTGGAAGTTCAATTCCCAGAATTTCTGCTTTTGAAAAATCATTCATCACTTTTAAATAACGCAAATGATTATTAAGAAAATTCAACGACAACAATATACTCAATAGCAATATTACAGTAAAGAAATCAAATCAATACAGATAAATAAATGATCCAAATATAATCAAAGAATTAGTCCATTTAATAAAAAAAACATTACTGAATCCATAAACTACATAATTCCCTTTTCTTTTTTCTTTTTTCTTCTTCTTCTCTGGTGCATTTCCCACACGAAATACTCATTTCAAATTAGGCACCCCCCTTTTTCTAAAGGAGGCAGCCCCCAATTTTCAACCTCGTTTTCCATCACGTCTCCATGATCCCCGTTGTGTCACAAACAAATTTTCTAAATTTTAGGCTTTAGGAGTTCCTTTTTTGAAATCCTCATTAGATGCTAATATCTAGCCCTTCAAGATACCTTTCCAACGCATCAAGAATCACAGCAATCTTATATGTGAGTGGAAAGTTATGATTAAAATACTAAAGTGTGTGGAGGCTGTTTCCAAAAAAAAAAAAGAACATTACTACTACTTTAAGTGTATCTTTTGATGTTTCCGGTTTATATTGATATATTATTCATGTGAATAATATAAGAGAATTGCACTTAAAAAATAATGAACAATTTTTTTTTTTAGTATGTTAATTTTTTCAATATTTTTTTTTAAAAAACACTAGTTTAGAGTGAATTAAATTCACCCGCATTGTAACATCAATTTTATACTTGATAATATTTTATCTAATTTTATTACATGTTCAAAAAATTATGAAAACTGTAGTTCTTGTCGGATGTATTTCGTACATAATGGAATTGTAGATGGTTTCATAGAATAATAAAAAATATTTTATATAAAGTATAATTTATTTCATGATTTAATAGCAATAGTTAAATCTACAATATTTAAATTAAAAATCATCAATATTAATATATATTTTTTAAAATTATTTTATAATTTCAATTTCAAAAACATTCTTAACCAAACACATTAAATTACTTTTTTTTCAACTTCAATTTCAATCACAATACTAAACACACTAAAAGTTTTAGTTATAAACTAGCCCAACAAATCATACCCAGGGAAGCAAAAGCCAGAAACAAGCTACCTCGATTCTTGCTCCACCGGGGTAAGAAATGCAGCATGCCCACTTGGAATTATAGAGCGTCCAAATTCCATGGCAAATAATTGGTTGGAATTGTTTTCTGAGGGGTCTTTTCAAAATCTGAAAATAAAAACAGAAAATAGATCCAGCAAATGATTCCAAATATCTTCTAAAAAGAACGATGAAATATGTTTTTTTATTTACCGTAAGGAAAGATATTAATGAAATTTTTTTATAAAAAAAATCAATTTAAAAAATATATAACAAGTCAAAATCTATACTTAAAATCTTTCTCGTATTAAATTCTTAATTCAATCAAATAAAATATTAATTTAATAAAACATAGTTAAGTTTTTGATAGTTGAATATTTAGTATAACGGTGACGTACTACTTATTATTTCTATTATTTTTATTCCATTTTAGCATTTTAGCATTTCATACTCATCAAAACCATTGGAACACAATCAAGCTTTATCTTCAAACAACCAGGGAGATTTTATAGGGATAAAATTTTAAAAATCACGCCTATACTACTTTCTAGTTTTAATATTAAATTTAGTATTTAAAAAATGTGTTTATGAATATGGCAGTTTCAGGTTTAGAAACCAAAACTGCCATATTCATACTCTTTTAGACATTTTAAAAATATGTGTAGAAGAATACTTTCACTGATGAGTTATAATATTAGGTTACTTTAATGATAAATCAATATAGTATTTTTTTTTATTTTTTGGATTTTCATCTTGGAGAAATTCAATAGGATGAAAATATAATATTAATCAAACTTCAAATTATAATTGTTTATCTATCGAGTTAAAAAAAAAATGACAATTCAGTAGTCTTTAATGAAAAAGAAAAAAAAAATGTTATTTATGTAATTGTAAGCACGCTATATTATATTACTTTACAAAGGGACGAAGGACACCCTTTGCATTAGGATGCTCCCACTGCACTATTGTCTCCCACCATTCTTTTGGATATGCATTGATTGTTTTAAGAGAAGGGGGAGGAGATGGCTGGCCATTTTCAAGCAACGAAAAACAAATTGGCATCCTCTTCAGCTTCTCACAACCCATTACAGTAATATCTTCAAGAGAATTGCAAATCAGTTTTGCACTGCAAATGCTTTTCAGTTCTGGTAAGTCTACCAATTCCAGAGTTATTAACTTTGGGAGAATGACTTCCGTGATGGTATTGGAGGTGCTGCTTTCTTCATCTGTTGTTCCTATTATCTCCTCCATTTTGTAACAGAACCTCACATCAATCCTTTCCAGGTTTACGAGGTTTGGCAGCAACACAAGCGGGAACAGCTTCTTCATACTTTTACAGCCATGACAAAAAAACTTTTTAAGACCAGAAAACGTACCGTTACATGATGGCAATCGTGGTGGAGCAGAGCAGAACCGAGAAGATGAAACCAAGCTCTCCATGTTATTGCAATCCCGAATGGTGATGCGCTCCAGTTCAGTTGCATTCTCTAATGACAAAACATCACATAAACTTCTTGCATCGATGCATTGAAAAATCAGTCCTTGAATGCCATTTAAGAACTTGACCTGAAAATCTCTATCTCCGTTGATACTCAAATTACTCAACACAACTGTTTTACTTGGAAAATCTTCAATGCATTCATAGAAATGTCTACCCAACTCTCCTACTAAAATCTTGCATGTGCTTAATGATAGGATCCCATCCTGAGATCTGAGATACTTCACGAAGTCAGAAAAACCTTCGAACTGGCACTCCAAAGTTTCCAAATTTCTCAAGGATCCTACTTCATTTCCTTTAACTGTTATAGGAGCACCATCTTGCCTAAACTCTTCTAGTACAAAGACTTGCAGGTGAGAGAGTTTTGGTAATATACCACTAGGAAACTCCTTTTTACCAAATCCATTCATTATAAGATACCTCAGGTTGGTTAGGCATTCCATTCCTTGCGGTATCTTTTCAAGTGCAGTATGAGAGAGACTCAACCTCTTCAGTGCCTGGAGCTTCTCTAATGATGGAACACGTCTTAATTTCTCACAATTATTGAGCAATAATGCTGTGAGGCTCACCAAATCAGAGACAGAGTCTGGCAAATTTCCAATATCTGTCCGAGACAGATCGAGGACCTTAAGCCCATGCAATTGCTTGAAAAATGAATCCGCAATAAATCCCAACCAACGATTTTCACATAGCAATAGAGTTGATAGATAGGGACACCTAGGTGAATGGCTGGAAGGAATTTCTTCGATCATGTTTTCCATTAGTGAAACTCTCGTCAGATTCTCCGTCCACTCCTTTGCATCTGGCAACTCTTTTAATTGTGCACCTGCTTTGACCATGCCTTGAGAGTTCTCTAGCAGTATTCGGATGGCCATGTCCCTAATCAAGTCATGCATCTTGACATGACTAATATCACTTTCCAATAGGCAGACATATTCAAGTCGATTAAGCATCGTGTGGCCCTCATCAAATGCATCTCCCCTGCTCCTCTTTCCTTTAATTATTCCCTCATCGATCAAATAACCTATCAACTCCTCCCTTACAATCTCATCATCTTCAGGAAATAATGCACAGTACAAGAGACATTGTTGTAGTGCTAAATCACCTAACCGATCATAACTAGACCTCAATAACTTGAATACCTTCTCATCCATGTCCCTAAATTCTGATTCTCTCAATTTGTTCAATGTATTTCTCCACTCACGTAGGTCATCTACTCCGCTCAAGCTTCCTGCCACTGTAATAATTCCTAATGGCAAACCAGCACATTCCCTTGCAACAGCTTTCGCAATTCCTTCCACTTCTGGTGAAAGTGCTACATCACGTTGAAGCTTCTCCATGAACAAAGTCCAAGCTTCTCCATTAGAAAGTGGCTTCACTTTGATTTTGTGCTGGCGCTGGCAAGCCATCTGATGACAAACCTTTTCTGATCGAGTTGTCATAATCAGCTTGCATCCTTCCAACTTTTCAGGAATTCCCACTTTGTGTAGCTCAAAATTGTTCCACAAATCATCTAAAATGAGAATCCATTTTTGTTTCTTCCTTAGTTCTTCTGACAATTTAGCAGCTCTATGCAATTCATCATTTTTTCTTGAAAGATCTAGATCAAGATGTTCAGCAATAAGATTCTGCAATCTATTAATGCTGAAATCTTGAGACACAGTCACCCACCAAACATCATCACAAATATCTGGTCTTTGTAAAAGCTCATTATGGATATGTTGCAGTATTGTGGATTTACCAACTCCCCCCATCCCATAAATGCCAATGGTTGAGACATCCCCATCCATTAACAAAGACCATATCACCTTCGTATTCTCTTCGAATGCCTGACCCACTGGCTTTGTAGAGCTAAGAGGTAATAGAAGTCCTCTAGTCTTGTTGTATTTCAAACTTTCAGAAGATCTAGCTCCAGCACCAACCTGCACTGATCTTCGACTATTCTCCACATCCTCCTCCACTGGTTCTGTCCTCACTCTAACCCGATTAATTCTCTCTTCCCCGGCACCTTGTTCCAGCACCCCCTGAACTCCCACTTGTATCCTTCCAGCACCCCCTGCCAAATTGCCAAGTACTACATTGCTTTGTTCCAATGATCGATCCACTGGTTCTGTCCTCGGTCTGCTCTCGAGTGCCCCTTCGGAAACTCCATCTTCTTGTGCTCTCATTCCGGTCATGCTTACTCGTCGTTTCCTGCTATTGCATGTGAAGTAATCCTCTCTTCCCCTACTCCGGGTTCTACAACCTGAACTTCTCTTGTACCCTTCCAATTCCTCCTCCCAAATTTTCAATCTCATTGTTTTGTTCTTGTGGACAAGTTGAAATTCCACAGTCATTAACATTGACTGCACTTGCTGTGATTTTTTGTCTTTTGTTGCCACCACAGTACATAGCTAGAAAGGCTGCTTCTTGAACTTCTTTAGTCACCCCACGACAAATGGCAACACCATTCCCTTCTTCTCCTGATAAATGCCATTTGATCCTTGTAATGGCAGTTTTAATGGTAAATGTATGTGGACAAAACTTACACTTCAGTACTTTATTGATTAATGATCCAACCATTTTATCCCTCTTTTCAACATAATTCCAAAACCGATCATTTGATTCAACCTATAGAAAAAAAAGGGGGGGGGTCAAAATATAGAATAAAAATCACATCTGGATGGATGAGAAACTACTTCAGTGCTATTACCCTTATTTTGCTATTAAAATTGACAGTCAGTTTATTGGAAAAAGACGACGATAATTCAGTTAGAATTCTTACTTGTTGAGTATTTAAACCCCTAATTTGACTTTGCAAGGAAGTGTCAAGGCCAGGATTTGAGGCATTTGACCTAGCAGTTTGATTTTGCAATTCTTGGACTTGGACGTTATCCATCTGTGACCTGTATAAAAATGAAGTGATCATATTATAAAACCAAAAATCAATGGTGTTATTATAAAACCATTCAATATTTGGTAGTCTCTCTTAAACAGTCAAAATCAATGGTGTATCTAATTATCAAAAAGGTTTTAATACCGTGTTAGAACACAACAGCTAGAAGTCAATCAGTACCTCGTAGAGTTGCCAGAGTTTCGAAGCAGGAAGTTCTCTTGTTGCATATTGTCTATGTCAGGAATTACAGCAGCTTGATCGACTTGTCCTTGATTAGAAGGAAATTGAATCCTGAATCAAAAACCATTCGTAAGCAATATGAAGCATTACATACTTATGATTATCTTGTTTGGTTTATGTTCAAGCTATGATGTTACGGAAAATACTAAAAATGAAAAATTGGATACCGGGGAGCAGGAAAAGAAGGTCCAGGTTGATTGAAGCCACCATGTTGAGAAGTGGTTGCGTTCGGTGTCATATAGCCATGTCCCGGCCGAGGTTGATGAGTATTGGAGTACTGAAGCCTGAATAATATTCAAATAGTTAAACTTAGAACTGTTATTCTCACAAAAAAGAGAGATAGAGAGCTCAAAAAGACTTGAAAGATCCTCGTCAATTTTGGTCAAGTTCATTGTTTTCATGATTAAAAAAGTGTATATTCGAGGTTAATACCTTTGATTCATTGGAGGTTGAGGTCCAGGTAGCATCGCAGGCACTTGATTCCTCATTGGTAACTGATAATTAGTCAATTGTTGGTCCCTGAATTAGCAACACTTGTTAGTAATTTCTTTATACATATGCATAATTCTTTGCTATTAATCCACTAAGTATTTGATATCATTTTAGCTTACCTCAAAGGATTGGCACATTGAGGATCAAATAAATTATGATTAGGCTGATACCTATATTCAAACATAATGAATTCACTGATAAGTACAACAACAAGAGGAAGAAGAAGAAGAAGTTAAATAATGATTGAAAAACATTTTTTTTTTTTTTCAGAAAATACTAAACATGAAAAATTGGATACCAGGGAGCATGAGAAGAAGGTCCAGGTAGATTGAATTCACCATGTTGTGATGTGGTTGCGTTCGGTGTCATATAGCCATGTCCCGTCTGAGGTTGATGAATAAAGGAATAATGATGCCTAATTCAATGGAAATTGTAGCAAATTGGAGTAAGCATGAGTACTCACCATGGTTTCAGGAAATGAAGTTGGAAACTGAGTTGTTTGTTGAATACTATCGTTGATCACATTGTTCTGTCCACCTTGATCATTGCATAATATGGAGCCTTGGTTGTCTGCCGGCCTGCTTCCATGGAATAATATATAGGATAAACTGAAGTAACTAAATTGCAAGCAATCATCTTCTGATAAAATATGTTTAAGAATGACGTACAAGAGAAATAGTGATTCAAGATCGAACTCTGTCAAGTCATCCATAGATGGTTGGAACCCTTCCATCTGACCAAAAGTACAAGATGATTAGTACATACTGAGGTGAAAAAAGAACAGAAAGCACATCTGAGTGGATTACTGGGTACACACGTTACATAAGTCAAAATAAAAGAAAAACAAATAAATGGTGAAACGCATATTTTAATGGCAGTCCCATTAATTGGAAAAGAAAAGGGTGAATCTAAGAAAAGAAAAGCCTTTTTTATTATTTTTAATACTAATATATCAAAAAATATTAATTTAATATATTTTTTTAAATAAACAGATTTTAAAAAACAAATTATATTTTGATTGCGGGCATAACAATCCTGGCAGTACCGTTGCCGTTTTTTAGTTTACACATTCTCTGGAGCGTCGATTCCACATTGAAGCAAATTAAAAGAATAAAAGCAAATATTAAATGATTTAATAAAAGTGACTAATGAAAAAAGTGCTTAAATTCTACAAACAGCTGATAGATAGTCGGAATCCCTTGAACACATTTGATATTTTAATTATTCTTATTTTGTTTATTGAAAGGTAATTACCGATCAAGTTAATTCATTGAATCATTGTAAGAAAAAAAAAAGTAGAAAAATACTGAATAAAAAAGAATGGCAGTCCCATTAATTGGAAAAGAAAAGGGTGAATAAAAAATGAGTTAAAAACACTACTTTACCTACCCAATTATGAAGCTTAGAAGAAGATGCCTAGAAAATGTAAACACATGAATATGAGAAACAATAATATACTTTTCTTTTTAAAATATTTTTTATTTAAAAAAATCAAAGTTTTTGAAAAGCATGTGCTCTAACAATAACAGATTAAATATGTGATTAATAGCATGTGATTAAAGGTTTTCAGTCGATGCCATTACATGCAGTCAAAGACTCCATCCTTACTTTAAATAAACAAAACCTACACTCAATAATATGTCCTAGTTTTTTTGGCCAGTGTTTTTCCGTGGTTGGATTAATTTTTTTAAAATATAAAAATAAAATATTAAGAGTGAAGAAAGTTTGTTGGGCGATATTATTAAACTTGTTCAGGGGAGTTAATATTAAAATCTTCTAATCTAATTTTTTATTTAATTTAAATTTTTAATTAAATTATATGAGAATTAACTCAGTTTAAATCGATCAATATCCAAATACAACTTAGAAAACTAGAAAAACATGGCCTAGCTTTTAAAAAAACTTCTAGATAACTTTTTTTTTTATATATATATATGCTAATTCGGCCCAAATATGAAATAGACAAAAAAAAAATTAATGATAAAAAAAAGGAAAGAAAAGGAAAAAAAACAGAAAAAGCAAAACACTATCGGTTACTATTGTAATCCATAATGAAATGAGTATGGGTGAATAGTGATTCTCTTACACATTTTAGTTTTTCTTTTAATTAATAAAAAAAAATATCCCACAAAACCTGAAAACTAATATAATTTGAATTATTTTAACAAACTTATAAATCACGTTAATCTTATAAAAAAATAAAATAAAAATTAATAAATTAAAGCTGAATTATAACCAGCCTATTATTAAATAAACAAAAAAGGCAAAACACCTTGAATTACATACTATTGTAATTTACAATGAAATAGGTGTGGATATATAGTGATTCTCCCAAGTCTCTTAGCTTTTCTTTTAATGAAAATTAATAACCGTATAATATCTTTCTTGTGGATGCTCTATCGTTGCTAAATTAAAACATCTTTTTTTTCTTTATCTACAATTATGTGAAACATTTAAAAAAAAAAAACATTGTTATTTTAGTTTTTTTTTTAATAAATACCATCATAATATGATGTGGTTTTGTTATTTACTCAAGTTATTCAGTTAATATGTGAGTCAACCAGTAAACTAAACTTTGGATTACGTTTCTTAACTATTCGTAAGCTTCCTATTTATTCTTAGTAATCAAAATATTTTTTTTATTTTTAATATTAATATATTAAAAAATATTAATTTAATATTTTTTTAAAATAACCAGATTTTTTAATAAACATAACTCTGAGTACAAAAACAATCATGTTTAGATTGCGAGCATAAGCATAACAATCTTGACAGTACCGTTGTTGTTTGGACTTTGAGAAGGATAAAACGAAAGAGTTAGAATACATTTAAAATAAAAAATTAATTTTTTAAAAATACTTTTAAAATACAAAAACGAACTAATAATAAAATAAACTTTCATACACTTATCAAAATCCCAGGAACGCAACAATCAGGCATTAGCTTCAAGCAACCAGAGGGAGCTTCACTGCAGTAGAACACTTCAACATAGCTTGATTTGCTATCCAATCTGCACACCAGTTGGATAGCAATTTCTTTTCATAACATTTACCTTTGTAAAAACTTTCTATTTATTTTTAGTTTTAATATCAAATTCAGTCTTTAATATTTATCTTCAAAATTTTAATATAAAATTTGACGGTCAAAATTTCACTTATTTTTAATCAATTAAATTGAACAAAATCTTGTTAAGTCAAACATCAACTCTACATTGAATTGTTTTTTCTTCTTAGACCACAAGAGCTCCATAACAAGTTTATTGAAATAAATTATCAAATGAAATTAAAGGAATTATGATGCCTTGATGGAGTTTGAGGCCAATTTTATATAAAACTTAATGATAAAAAAATATCATAAAATTTCTAAATCTCCCAATTGTTGTCTGTTTGTTTAACAGTAAACAATTTGAAGAAGCTCGAGATCGATACACTAAACATAAAACTTTTTGCATAATACAAGCACTTGCTAATTCAATGGACATTGTAGCAAATTGGAGCACTCACCATTGTTTCAGGAAAGGAAATTGGAAACGGAGTTGTTTGTTGAATACTATTGTTGATCACATTGTTCTGTCCACCTTGATCATTGCATGATATGGAGCTTTGGTTGACTGGAACCTCCGGTGGCGACCTGCTTCCATGGACAGTGACGACATTAATTGGAAAAGAAAAGGGTGAATCTAAAATAAGGAGTTAAAACAGCAAAGAATCTTGAAAAGACGAAAACAATGAATTCAACGTTTAGGGTTAATTTAATCAGTATGAACACCACAGGGCATGGATTATAAAATCTGAGAAAAAGATCTATCTATTTATCATGGATTACTTTAAAGATTCAGACAAGATGAATGACAAATAATTTACCTGGATTCAAGATGTTCTTCAAGTGCTAGCTGGTTTGCTTGAGCAGTGATCAGCCAAAAGAAAAGGAAGAGAAATCACAGATCACAGAAGAATTTATGGCTTAGAAAAATAATAAAGTTGCAGTATACATAAATCTAGTTCGCACTGATCATGAGATGTGGAAAGGAAAATAGGGAATTCTATAATGAGATGAGATGTGGAAAAGAATGTTACTGCCGCTAGCTCCCTTAAATAATACTATTTATTAGTAAGGTATTGTTTGATAGGAAGGAAGTTGCCAGGAAGCAACCCAAACATTACATTATATGATATAGAAAGTTAACGTGTGGAACCGCCCCCTTTGAAGAAGCTGCCAAGAAAATGTAAACACATGAATATGAGAAAGAATAGCATATTTCTGCATTGTGTGAATTTTTTTTTTTTAATTATTTTTATATTGCAATGTAAAAACAATTCAAAAATATTAATTACAAACGGTCACTTGATATAATTTTACAGACTTTTAATTAGCCTCACTCATTTGACCCATGTCATGGGTTAATGGTTCTCAGCAACTCTCCATTCCGTGACCTTTCTGGCCCTACCTAGAACAACCAACACCCCGACAAAAATAATAATAATTTTACAGTCGAATCATGTTTTTTAAAAACTTGATATTTTTTTATTTTAAATTAATTTTTTTAATATATTTAGATTATTTTAACATTTTAATGTTAAAAATAAATTTTAAAAAATAATAAAAATATTATTTTATTATATTTTTAAATTAAAAAAAAAACAATTATTATCTCAATATCAAACATTATCTTATTCTATGATACTATCCTTGGAACTTTTCCACACCAATGGAAATTTGTTTTTCCCAAACACCCTTCTACAAATTTATATTTTTAGCCCTCAGACCTATAAAGTATGATTTGCTAGCCAATCTGCACACTAGTTTCCCATTAATACAAAGATGATCGTGTTTTTTTGGTGCCAAAATTGTCGGCCAATAATTTTCCATTTTTATCCGAGTTTTTAATGATTTTTTTATCTCAAATTTATAAATTAAAAAATTAATAAAATAAAATTTTGAATCAAAATTAAAAATCAAAATTAAAATGAAAATGCAAAAACTTAGGGAACAGAATTTTGAAAAACACGCCAGGCTACTTTTTGATTTCAGTATCATATTTGGTGTTCACAGTTTCAATTATTTTTAATGAATTAAATTGAATAAAATTTTATCACATCAAATACCAATTTAAATTAATCTTCTTCTTTTTTACCTTTTTACCTTGAAAACTTTATAATTAATTAAAATAAATTATCAACCTCAAATTCCCATGAATATAAAATTAAAAATAAAATAATCAGCTCAAATAATAATTAATTAACATCTTGCCTGATAGCAAGGAAGTTGTCAGGAAGCAACCCACCGCTCACCTACCAAACATGAGAGTGTTTGGAGATTATTTTGGTTTTTTTTTTTATGGCCATATAAAAAATATATATTTTTAATTTTAAAAAATATAATGTATATTGAAAAAAATTATTTTTTAATAAAAAAAATTATCACATCTCCATACCAAACACCCATATTATATTATAAGATATAAAAGTTAACGTGTGGACCCCACAAATGTTGAAACTTCGAAGAAGCTGCCAAGAAAATGTAAACACATGAAATTTTCAAAAAAGAATAGTATATTTATGCATGCTGTAAATGTTTTTTAAAAATATTTTTTATTTATAAATATATTAAAATAATATTTTTAAATTTTTTACTTTTTATATCATAATATCAAAATAATTAAAAAATAGTAAAAATATATTTTTAAAAAACACATTAGGATTGTAAAGATAAACCAGTTCTAACATTTAAATTGTTTTAAAAGTATTTTTAAAATATAAAAATAAACAGTGTTTAAGGTGTATTTGGTAGTTTTTATCCTTCTGCCTTTGAGTGTGTCTATCAGAGCAGAGTGATTTTACTTAACCATGAAATTTTTGTGAGATAAATTATAATGATTTTTTTTTCTATTTTACTAATATACCCAAGGTGTTTATAACTAGATGCTACTTGCTGAGGTGTATATTAGCAACAGAGGAAAGCATACAAAAGTAACAAAAAAAAAAATGGATAGTAAAGACGAAAGCATATCAAGCTAACAAAATCAACCCCACCAATTCTCAAATATTCAGATTTTAAAAAACAGAAGGAAATAATAATTTAAGAAGAAACATGTTTTCAAGCTGTGTCAAATGCAGAATGCTTTAATTAATACGAGGAAAATCTTGTTGATAATATAGTTCGGTATAGCGCACTGCCAGTTTAAAATTACAATCATTATTGATTTTTAAAGTATTTTTTATTTAAAAATATATAATAATTTCAGAATCATGTTTTTTAAAAAATTAAAATTTTTAATAATTTTATATTATTTTAACATTTTAATGTTAAAAATAAAATTTAAAAAATAATAAAAATATTATTTTAATATATTTTTAAATAAAAAAAATAATTTTAAAAAAATTATTATCACATTATCAAACAATATCTTATTTTATGATAGTATACATGAACTTTTCCCCACCAATGGAAATTTTTTTTCCCAACACTCTTCTACATATTTATATTTTTAGCCCTCGATCTATAAAGTATGATTTGCTATCTAATCTGCACACTAGTTTCTTATTAAAAAAGTTGGTATTCCGCTAATTGTTGTGGTTGTGATTTGAAAAAAATTATTTTATAAAAATTATTTTTAATTGAGGTTGGTTTAAAAAAAATAAATGTTTGGTTAAAATTATGGTTGAAATTAAGGTTGAACAAAAAATAGTTAGTGTTTGGTTAAAAATGCTTTTGAAATTGAGGTTATAAAATAATTTAAAAATATATATATTAATATTGATGCCTTTTAATTTAAATATTATAGATTTAACTATTTCTATTACATCATGAAATAAATAATATTTTATATAAAAATATTTTTTATTGTTCCATTAAACTATCTATAATTCCATCATGTATGAAATACGTCTAACAAGTACTACAATTTTCATAAATTTTTTAAGAGCGTAACAACATCAGATAAAATAAAATCAGGAACAAAATTGAGATTGCGATCAATTTCTGTAAATGCGGCATCATAAAGCGATCTCCGTTTAATTTATGTAGTCATTGAATAATGTTTAACACTAGTTTTCTGAATAAAATACAATTAAAAATTAAATTTTTTTTTATTTTTTTTTATTTTGTTGGGTCAGACTTGATTTAATATATTTTTAACGTTGAACTGGATTGGTCCAATCGAAACAGTGGAACATGCTCCACTGTTCCATGCATAAAACCCATGACCAGGGATTACAAGAAGCAACAACGAGCTGCTTTTTGCAACTTATAGCTGTGCCACAATTAATAGTGGAACCCACTGGCATAACTGTGGCAGGAGAATTACCAAATAATAAAAATTGTGGTTGCGGGTCAACTTTATCTACAGCTACAATACCAAAATTAAGAACCAATAATATTTAGTAATTTTTTCTATCTTAAATTTATAAATTAACAAAATAAAGTTTTAAATTAAAATTAAAAACCTCCAGTAAACAGAATTTTGAAAAACACACCAGACTACTTTCGATTTCAAAGTTTCAATAATGATAGGAAGGAAGTTGCCAGGAAGCAACCCACCGCTCACCTACCAATGAGAGTTAACGTGTGACCCGCCCCAATGTTCAAACTTCGAAGAAGCTGCCAAGAAAATGTAAACACATGAAATTTTCAAAAAAGAATGGTATATTTATGCATGCTGTGAATTTTTTTTAAAAAAAATATTTTGGCATTTTAATGTTAAAAATAATTTTTTAAAAATTTTTTAGATTATTTTTACATTTTAATGTTAAAAATAAATTTTAAAAAATAAAAAATTATTATTTTAATATATTTTTAAATAAAAAAATTATTATCACACCATCAACCATTATCTTATTCTATGATAGTATACCTGAACTTTTCCACACCAATGGAATTTTTTTTTTTCCAACACCCTTCTACAGATTTATATTTTTAGCCCTCGACCTATAAAGTATAATTTGCTATCCAATCTGCACACTAGTTTTCCATTAAAAAATTACTATTTTAAGTGCGTCCAGACTGGTTCAAAGTGAATTTCACAACTTTTCTGTGAGAGCTTCAACTCTACATTGAAATGTTTTTTCTTAAACTGTGAGAGCTTCATAATAAGCTTATTGAAATAAATTATTATAATGAAATTAAAAACAAAAATGCTTAAAAAAAAACAGAGAGACGCCGTGTTTTCTCTATTGCTACATGGTAAAAGTCTGAGCATATTTATTTATTTATTTTTATTTTTATTTTAATAATATTACTGTTATATCTACCGCCTGCAAATCAAGAACGGTAGTTTCATTTAAAAGATTCTAAAGTTCATATTTAGAAAAATTAGCAGAAAGGACGAAAACACAACAAATCATACCCAGAGAAGCAATAGCCAGAAACAAGCTACCTCAAGTCTTGCTCCACCTGGCTAAGAAATGCAGCGTGCCCACTTGGAATTACACATCATCCAAATTCCAGGGCAAATAATTGGTTGGATTTGTTTTTCGAGGAGTCATCTCAAATTTGAAAATAAAAACAGAAAATAGATCCAGCAAATGATTCCAAATATCTTCTAAAAAGAACAATGAAATATGTTTTTTTATTTACGGTAAGGAAAGATATTAATGGAAAAAATAAAAAAAATCAATTTAAAAAATATATAATAAGTCAAAATCTAGACTTAAAATCTAACTCGTATCAGGTTTCTAGTTGAATTGAATAATTGAATAAGAAGGTGGGAATGGGAGACAGCAAAAGGTGTCAAACAGAAAAAAAGAAAAGAAAAAAAAGATCCATATTCCAAAGGAGAGGGTCAAAGATTGCGGCCGATTCAAAGGACGAGCTTAATCTCATGAATCATTTTTTAACTTTATGTAAGACTTGACACGTGTCCTCTAAACCCTCCTGCCCTCCGATCCTTGCTAAACCCTTGTTCTGGTCGTAATCATCCATTAGCGTAAACCTATGCTTCTCTGACTTTGATCCCAATAAACCAACCATGGAGTTGGTGGTAATGTAATTGATATTACTTTTTTAAATTATTTTTATTTAAAAAATATCAAATAATTTTAATGTGTTGGTATTAAAAAAATTAAAAAATTATTAATATATTTTTATTTGAAAAATATTTTTTAAAAACCATATGTAGAATTACTAAACACCCTTAAGCCAGTGGACAAAGACACAAACGAAAAATACAAAGGAAAAGGGATAAAAGCATATATTTGGAGATGATAAAGGGCATTGAGATCAAAGAGGATAAGTTTTCCAGTGATGGGATTGGATGTTGATGAAAGATTGTGTGGATAAGAGCATAGTAATTAATTTTACTAAAAAGTTCTTCAGTGACCTAATTCTGGCCCAACAAAATTATCATTATCCAATAACAATTTGATTAATTCAGTGTTGCTTAATCCCAGTTTGCTATTGCGTTTTAAATGGTATTGGTTAAATTTTATTTTTTTATATATTATTTTGATGGGTTGATATAAAAATAATTTTAAAAAAATAAAATAATTTTAAAAATATTATTATAACACCAACTTATGAAATTTTCTTTATTGATTAGTGAATTTGATTAGACTAAGAATCTCCATCACAGCCCAACATCATTAGCTTATCTGCCATCCCTTTCAAGAGAAGAAGATTTCGAATCAGTCCATTCATTCCCATCTGTAGCATCTTTCTCAAGCGTCAATGGAGAATTACTTCTGGATTCTGAGTTGCCAATAAAAAACAAAAAACCCTTATAAACTAGTTCGTCTCCCAGTTCTTAAATTAGTTTCCACATTGTTTTTCACAATTTTTAAGAAAAGAAAAAAAAAATAAAAAATGATCATAAGCTATATATCTAACACTCACTTGAAAGAAACTGATAACCATGCAAGCATTTTACATGGCAGTATTTGATATGGGGTAAGATTTTGGAGACAAATTAGAGTACTCAAATTGAATGTACTAGGTGAATTGCCTGCGCGGTGCTGCGGGTTATAACATGAACTGAGCAAAATCTAAAGGCACTGAGATCAAACTGAGCAACCACACAGAGTAAATCTGAAAACATTGTAACCATTGAGATCGAAACTGAGCAACCATTTTGGAAAAAATAAAATTTAAATTATTTTTTTAAATGTTTTTTAATCATTTTAATATTAATTAAATAAAATTTTAAAAAAAATTATTTTAATATATTTTTAAATAAAAAATATTTTGCAACGCAACTTTTACCTCACTTAAATAAATCCTTATTCTATTGCACATAAACATATGTTTTCATGTATAGTGGATTAACCAATCTTTTTAGTTTTCTTATATTATTCATAAAGATCGAAACGCTTAAAAATAAAATTTTAATAATCAAGAGAAAAAAAAATAGTTGAATTTTTGTACCTTCCACAAGAAAAATAGATAGATGTGTGAAATTTTATTCTAAATATATTCTTATAAAAATTTCAAAATTCCAATTCATGTTACTCGATTATTATTCTTTTTTTAAGTTTCTTCTCTCTCTCTTTTTTTTTCTTTTTAATCTGTATTATGCATTTTTAAAATATAATTTATTGCTAGTTAATGATATAAGATGATTTGTACTAGTGAATAGATCTATTATTTTATTAGGTTACTTTAATGATAAATCAATATAGTATTAATTTGTTTTTGGGATTTTCATCTTGGAAATACTCAATAGGATGAAAATATAATATTAATTAAACTTTAAATTATAATTATTTATCTATCCAGTTAAACAACTATGACAGTTCAATAGTCTTAAAAGATAATGAAATATATAAAAAAATGAAAAATAGTATTTATGTTAATTGTAAGCACACGATATAAATAAGGAATATTTCATATTAATAAACGCTTTACGAGTCCAATCAATCAGATGTTAATTAACATAAAGAAATTAACATGGTGTTTGCAGAGAATGAATTGTAGAAAGAGAGATTGAGAGTGTGAGCAATAAAAGATGATGCTTACCCTTTATTCTATATTATATTATAATATAGATCGAGAAGATAACCTTACAGGAAAAAGACATCCTTTGCGTGAGGATGCTCCCCTCCATTACTGTCTCCCACCATTCTTTTGAACTTACATAGATGTTTTTAAGAGAAGAATAAAAGAATAAAAGAAAATATAAAATGATTTAATACAGTACAAAAATTAGTTTTCAATACAGATTAAAATAAAGCAAAGTGACTAATGAAAAAAGTACTTGAATCCTACAAACAGCAGATAGATAGTCGGAATCCCTTGCGCACACATTTGATATATAGATAATTAAATCAACATTAAACCAAATTAATATAACCCTTTTGAAAAATCATCCACTACTTTTAAATAATTAATTATCCCTATTAAGAAAATCCAATGACGACAATGTATTTAAGGAGCAATATTAAAGCAAAGAAATTAAATCAATACAGGTAAATAAATGATCCAAAGATTAATCCATTCAATAGAAAAAAACGTAACTGAATCCATAAACTGCATAAATTCGGAGAAGAATACTTCTCAACAACAAATTGAGAATGATAAAACAAAAGAGTTAGAATAATTAGAAATCTGATCAATTTAGTTACCCATCACTGTATTAGTCATTCCTTTCCTCATCTGTGCTCTCTTTTTTTCCCTCTCTCTAGTGCAATTCCCACACGTCTTCTTTATGCCAAATAGCCCTCTTTACAGAGGAGGCAGCTCCCTTTCTCAAAAGCAGGCAGCCCTCTTTTTTAATCAGAGACTAACTTGTAGCACTTTACGATACCTTTCCAACGCATCAAGAATCAGAGCAATCCGATATGTGTGGAAAGTTATGATTAAAATACTTTAAGTGTATCAAGGCTGTTTCTAAGAAAAAGAACATTACTTTAAGTTTATACAGGCTGCTGTTTAAAAAGTCAAGAAAATAAAGTTTTGGATTAAAATAAAATAAAATAAAAACTTTAAGGAAAAAAAAAAAGCACGCCTATGAAGCTTGATAGTATATCAAATTAAATAGAAGCTCGATTAAAAAATGCCCTTTAATTTCTATTATTTCTATTCACATTTTAGCATTTTATTCCAATGACAGAGCATTTGGAATGCACTTTCATAGACTCATCAAAACCCCAGGAACGCCATCAAGCTTTAGCTTCAAACAACCAGAGGGAGCTTCAGTGCAGTAGAAAACTTCAACATCTACTATGAAGCTTGATTTGCTATCCAATCCACACATCAGTTTTCCATTGATACAAAGATACCGTATTTTTAACCATCTAATAGTAAAAGTTTGTAATCAAGGGGTTTGCTCCCTCTGTGACCTTAGGTTCGAGCCTTGTGGTTATTAATATTGATGATCATTAACTTCAAGATCTATAAGAACTGGAAGCTTACTTGGTCATTAACTTCAAAATCCGTGAGAATTAGTTAAGATGCGTGCAAGTTGGCCCGGATACCCTCAATTAATAAATTAAAAAAAGCTGTATTTTTGTTGCCGGAAAATTATCCACCAATAACTTTTTATCTTTTTCCAAGTTTTATAGGTGACTTTTTTCTTTCATCTCAAAATCATGGATCAAAAGTGAATAAAATAAAATTTCGAATCAAAACTAAAAATAAAAAAATAAAACATGCAAAAAGTCCAGGGATCAAGATTTTAAAAATCACGCCTATACTACTTTCTAGTTTTAATTATGCGAAGTTCAATCTTTTTTCCTCTACAAATTAAATCATGTACGTAAACCTGTTACCTACATTTTGTAATATTTCTGGATCTGCTCTTTGATTCATCAAGGACAGAGTTGATTGCAGCTTCGTCATAGAAAAGTTCGTCTTCTTCATCTTCTTGGTTGGCGAGGAAATATAAGTGGACTCTTCTCCAGTTTAAGGATTCCAACCTAGCACATGAATGATAAAGGGCACAGTCATCATTTAAATAATAAAGGACATCCTTAGCATTAGGATGCTCCCATTCCATCACTACTCTCGCTGTTGTAACCCATTTTTGGGTCCCCACATATAAAATAATAAAATATAAAAAAATTCAAAAAAATATATTACAAAAAAAATATAACAGTGAAAAATGCCAGAGCGTCATAAACATGCTAAAAAAATTGTTTGAAGATTTTCAAAAATATAAAAATTATTTTTTGATAGTATATCATTAACTGATGAGAGCCCCGATGATAAAGAAAATTCAATTTGTGGAAGAAAAATGCAAAATCAGAAGTTTATGGACTCAATTAAATTTTATTGAAGGTTTAATTGAATTTATGGAGATTTTAATTGCAAGAAAAATTGATTTGGAGTTAATTTGGGCTTTAATTAGGAAGAAATTAATTTTCTGGGGTCAAATTATAATTTTGGAAGTTAATTTGGTCAAATCAGGGGCTTAATTGCATAAATTATTGAAGTTTATGGCCAATTAGGGACTTAATTGAAGAAATCCGAGACCAAGGACTACATTGTAAAAACGCGCGAAAATGGAGGGCCGAAATTTGAATCTGATGCTTTTGGCGCCTTTTCCTATTAAATGAAACGGCGCCGTTTCATTCACTGTTGCAAAAAAAAAAAAAAACAGAAGCCCAAAACGGTGCCGTTTTGACGGCACTGTAGCTCTTCTTCTTCCCCTGGACACACGAGGCAGGGGAAGAAGAAGATTTTTTTCTTCCCCTTTTCGCCTAATTACTTTCCTTCTGCTCAAAAAGACGCCGAAACAAGGACACCACTTGCCGACCACTTTCCACGTGTTGGACGGGCGTTGGACGGGCGGCAGCACACCGGCCACCACCATGACGTCCCCCCCCTGTTTTTCGCCTATAAAACAGGGGAGGAAGAGAAGAAAAAAAAAAAAAACAGAGGGAGAAGGAGAGAGAGGAGAGAAGAGATAGAAGAGAGAGAAGAGAAGAGGAGAGAAGAAGAAGAAGAAGAGAAGCAGCAGAAGAAAACGAAGAAAACAGAAGAGAGAGAGAGAGAGAGAGAGAGAGAACCACCGCCGGCCTCCGCCACCATCGCCACCGTGCCTACGCCGCCAGCAGCACCGCCACGACGCACCGCAGGTAATCTCTCGCCGCCCTGTCGCCTTCTCCTTTGCTGCCTCCCCGTTTGCATGCAGAACGTGAATTAATTCACGTTCTGCAGCTGAAGAGGCTGGTTACTGTGCTTAGCACAGTAACCAGCCCATTTGGTAATGGGCCGGTTGGCCCAGCCCACTGATATGGGCCGGACCCGGCCCATTTCAAATTTTTTTTTCCAGAAGTTTTACAATTTTTCCAGCACATTTTTTTTTAATCAATTTTGCTTAATATCGGTATGTATTTTACATTGTGAAAATATAAATTCGGTATTAAAATACCCGGTTTTCGTCCCGCGGTACTGTTCACACGTCACTATTCATACGGTACTGTTCATACGGTACTGTTCACACATGCATAAAAAAAAAAAATCATGAAATAATATTTTACACTAGTTTTCTGAAACACAATTAAAAATAAAAAAATATTTTTTTTATTTTATTAGATTTAATATATTTTTAGCGTTGAACCGGATTGGTCCAGCCAATACCGTGGAGCCATCAATGCATAAAACCCATGAACAAGGAACCAATTCTCTATTGTTCATGTGAAGAGTGAATCATGACTTCACTGTTCATGGGTTGTCTCGTTACAAGAAGCAGCAAAGAGTTGCTTCTTGTAACCCATGGCTATACCACAATTAATGGAGGAATCCACTAGCATAAAACTATGCCAAGAGTATTATCAAACAAGAAAAATTGTGGTTACGGGTAAACCTCGTCCACAGTCACAATATCAAAATTATCGGCCAATAATTTTTCGAGTTTTTAGTAATTTTTTAATTTTAAATTTATAAATTAATAAAATAAAATTTTAAATCAAAATTAAAAAAACTCCTTGAAACAGAATACACCAGACTACTTTTTGATTTCAAAGTTTCAATAATGATAGGAAGGAAGTTGCCAGGAAGCAACCCACCGCTCACCAACCAATGAGAGTTAACGTGTGGACCAGCCCCAACGTTCAAATTTCGAAGAAGCTGCCAAGAAAATGTAAACACATGAAATTTTCAAAAAAGAATAGTATATTTATGCATGCTGTGAATATTTTTTTAATATTTTTTATTTAAAAGTATATTAAAATAATTTTTTAAATTATTATTTTTTTATCCACCCATCAAAATAATTTAAAATATTAAAAAATTATTTAAAAAAAAATCAAAATTTTTAAAAAACACATTGTGTGTGGTAAAGATAAACCTGTTCTAGATTAAAAGAGTGTTTGGTTGTGCGTTTCAACCTGCGTTTCACCAAATTTTGAATTTTTTTTTTGCTAAAATTGAGTGCGGTTTGTACTTTTTGGATCGTTTTGATGTGCTGATGTTAAAAATGTTTTTTAAAAAATAAAAAAACATCATTGGCATGTATTTCAGCACAAAAAACTATTTGAAAAGTAACCGCTACCACATTACCAAACACACTCTAAATGTGCAAATGAGAGTGAGACTCAAATCTAATTACGTAACAATTATTAATTGGGATGAAAAGAAATTAAAAGACAAATAACCAATATTCTCAAGGTGTATTTCGTAGTTCTTATGCTTCTGCCTTTGAGTGTGTATATTAGAGCAGACTAGCAGAGTGATTTTACTTAACCATGAAATTTTAGCGAGACAAATTATAGTGAATGTTTTTCTATTTTACCAATATACCCAAGGTGTCTATAACAGAGTGATGCTACATACTGAGGTGGATATTAGCAATAGAGGAAAGCAGTGTTGTAAAATCTAGACCGGGCTAGCAGGTCAACTAGAGAACTAGACTAGTCCGGGTAGGATAAAAAACCGGCCAAAAAAAAGAGGTATATATATTAATTTTATTGAACGATCACCCGAGTAGGAACATACAAATGTAACTAAACAAAATAATAGCAAAGACGAAAGCATATCAAGCTAGCAAAATCAACCCGCCATTTCTCAAATATTCAGATTTTAAAAAACACAGGCATAATAATTTAAGAAAAAACATGTTTTTCAAGCTGTGTCAAATGCAGAATGCTTTAATTCATGCGAGGAAAATCTTGTTGATAATATAGTCTGGTATAGTACAATGACAATTTGAGATTAGAAAGGATTTTTTATTTAAAAATATAAATAATATTTTTTTATTTTTTTAAAATTTATTTTTAATATTAACACATCAAAATAATCTAAAAACACTAAAAAATAATAATTTAAAATAAAAAAATAAAAAAATTAACTTTTTTTTTAAATACATTTACAATATAAAATAAAAAATGATCGTAGTATTTGCCTGGTGGCCTCCCTCGGGACACAACGCTGCACTTCCTTAAATGAAAATATTTAAGTCGGTAGCTGCATGAGGTTTTACCTCAGGGTTTAAAGCATCAGACCTCATCCTCAATGAACATGAACCCACTCTGTAGATTATTAGTTTTTATTTTTATTTTATTTTTCAATCCAAGTACTCCATGGCTGGACCTTATCGTCTTGATCCAGAAATTGATTGCCAAGAATCACTTCGTACAGTAAACAGACTTTGTACAGTAAATATAATTTTATCTTTAATTAATTGGTTGGAATTGTTTTCTGAGGAGTCAATTCAAAATTTGAAAATAAAAACAGAAAATAGATCCAGCAAATGATTCCAAATATCTTCTAAAAGAACAATGAAATATGTTTTTTTTATTTACTGTAAGGAAAGATATTAATGGAAAAAATAAAAAAATCAATTTAAAAAATATATAATAAGTCAAAATCTAACTCGTATCAGGTTCCTAGTTGAATTGAATAATTGAGAGCGAAACGTGTCAAGACTGACACGAGTTCAAAATAGACTCCACAACAGGAAAAAAAAAAAAAAAAAGATCCATATTGTGGCCCGTAGTAGTATTCCGGAGGAGAGGGTCGAAGATGGCGGCTGGTTCAAAGGATGAGCTTAATCTCATGAATCATTTTTTAACCTTTATCGTAAGACTTGACACGTGTCCTCTAAACCCTCATGTCCCTCTTCCGATCCTTGCTAAACCCTTGTTTTGGTCGTAATCATCCATTAGCGTAAAGCTATGCTTCTCTTGACTTAATTTGATCCCAATAAACCAATCCATGGAGTTGGTGGTAATGTAATTGATATTACTTTTTAAATTATTTTTATTTAAAAAAATATCAACATAATTTTAATGTGTTGGTATTAAAAAAAATTAAAAATATTCTATTAATATATTTTTATTTGAAAAATATTTTTTAAAAAACCGTATGTAGAATTACTAAACACCCTTAAGCCGGTGGACAAAGACACAAACGACAAAATACAAAGGAAAAGGGATAAAAGCATATATTTGGAGATGATAAAAGGGCATTGAGATCAAAGAGGATAAGTTTTTCAGTGATGGGATTGGATGGTGATGAAGGATTGTGTGGATAAGAGCATAGTAATTAATTATTTACTAAAAAGTTCTTCAGTGACCTAATTCCGTGGCCCCACAAAATTATCATTATCCAATAAACTATTTGATTAATTCAGTGTTGCTTAATCCCAGTTTGCTATTGCGTTTTAAATGGTTACTGGTTATTATAACACCAACTTAACTTATGGTAATTTTCTTTATTGATGAGTGAATTTGATTAGATTTAAGAATCTCCATCACAGCCCAACATCATTAGCTTATCTGCCATCCCTTTCAAGAGAAGAAGATTTCGAATCAGTCCATTTATTCCCATCTGTAGGCATCTTTCTCAAGCATCAAGGAGAATTACTTCTGGATTCTGAGTTGCCAATAAAAAACATAAAACCCTTATAAAGTAGTTCGTCTCCCAGTCCTTAAATTAGTTTCCTCATTGTTTTTCACAATTTTTAAAGAAATTTTACGACTGCTGGGCCTTGACTTGTCTGTTTAATTTCTATTAGTCTTATTCACATTTTAGTATTTTATGCCAATGATAGAATGCACTTTCATAGACTCATCAAAACCACAGGAACGCAATCAAGCTTTAGCTTCAAAACAACCAGAGGGAGATTTAGTGCAGTGGAGAACTTCAACATCTACTATGAAGCTTGATTTGCTATCCAATCTTCACGTTAGTTTTCCATTGATACAAAGATACTGTATGTGTTTTTGTTGCCAGAAAGTTGTTCGATCAATAACTTTTTATCTTCTTCCAAGTTTTTTTTTTTGTGTGATTCTTTTTTCCTTTCATCTCAAACTCATGAACTAAAAGTTAAACAAAATAAAATTTTAGATAAAAAAAAAAAATAAAAAATATAAGATGCAAAAAATTATAAGGTAAACAATAAACTAAATTTAGAATATGTCTCTTACTATTCGTAAGCTTCCTATTCCTTTTTAGTTTTTCTTAAAGTTATTCTATTTGATGTCATGAGTGTTCCATTGAGAGATAAAAAAGAAGACAAATTCCCATCCTCTTCACCTTCTTACAATGCATTACAGTAATATCTCTAAGAGAATTGTAAATCAATTTTTGCATTGCAAATACTTTTCAGTTCCGGTAAATCAAACAATTTCAGAATTTTCCAAGATAAACAGATTTTTAAATACACTCAAACATAATTTTAAATATAAAAACAAATTATGTTTTTTTGATTGCGGCATAACAGTGATGGCAGTACCGTTGTTGTTTGGACTTTGAGCAGCAGTAGATATCTCCAGCGTACTGTTACCTGCCGGCTAGAAAATGTATGATGCCGTTTTTTAGTTTAATAGAGAGAGGGCAGAAAGCCTTAAGAAAATAATTTCACATTCTGTGTGGTAGAAACCTGATTCCACCCAAAAAAAAAAAATAACACGGTAATTGAAGCAAATTAAAAGAATAAAAGAAAATATAAAATGATTTAAAAGAGAACAAAAATTAATTTTAAATGCAGATTAAAATAAAGCAAAGTGACTAATGAAAAAAGTACTTCAATCCTACAAACAGCAGATAGATAGTCGGAATCCCTTGCGCACACATTTGATATATAGATAATTAAATCAACATTAAACCAAATTAATATAACCCTTTTGAAAAATCATCCACTACTTTTAAATAATTAATTATCCCTATTAAGAAAATCCAATGACGACAATGTATTTAAGGAGCAATATTAAAGCAAAGAAATTAAATCAATACAGGTAAATAAATGATCCAAAGATTAATCCATTCAATAGAAAAAACATGAATGAATCCATAAACTGCTTAAATTCGGAGAAGAATACTTCTCAACAACAAATTGAGAATGATAAAACAAAAGAGTTAGAATAATTAGAAATCTGAACAATTTAGTTACCCATCACTGTATTAGTCATTCCTTTCCTCATCTGTGCTCTCTTTTTTTCCCTCTCTCTAGTGCAATTCTCTCACGTCTTCTTTATGCCAAATAGCCCTCTTTACAGAGGAGGCAGCACCCTTTTTCATCAGAGACTAACTTGTAGCCCTTTACGATACCTTTCCAACGCATCAAGAATCACAGCAATCCGATATGTGTGTGGAAAGTTACGATTAAAATACTTTAAGTGTATCTAGGCTGTTTCTAAAAAAAAGAACATTACTTTAAGTTTATCCAGGCTGCTATTTAAAAAGTCAAGAAAATAAAGTTTTAGATTAAAATAAAATAAAATAAAAACTTTAAGGAAAAAAAAAAAGCACGCCTATGAAGCTTGATAGTATATCAAATTAAATAGAAGCTCGATTAAAAAATGCCCTTTAATTTCTATTATTTCTATTCACATTTTAGCATTTTATTCCAATGATAGAGCATTTGGAATGCACTTTCATAGACTCATCAAAACCCCAGGAACGCCATCAAGCATTAGCTTCAAACAACCAGATCCGGAGCTTCAGTGCAGTAGAAAACTTTAACATCTACTATGAAGCTTGATTTGCTATCCAATCCACACATCAGTTTTCCATTGATACAAAGATACCGTATTTTTAACCATCTAATATTAAGAGCGTGTGATAAAGGGGTTTGCTTCCCCTAATATTAAGAGCGTGTGATAAAGGGGTTTGCTTCCCCTGTAGTTTCAGGTTCGAGCCCTGTGGTTATTAATATTGATGACCATTGAAGGCTTACCTGGTCGTTAATTTCAAGATCCAAGAAAATTAATCGAGGTATGGACAAACTGGCTTAAACACTCAAGTGAATAAAAATAAAATATTTTATTTTTGTTACCGGAAAATTGTCAACCAATAACTTTTTATCCTTTTCCAAGTTTTTTAGGTGACTTTTTTCTTTTATCTCAAAATCATGGATAAAAAATGAATAGAATAAAATTTCGAATCAAAACTAAAACTAAAAAAATAAAAAATGCTAAAAGTCTAGGGATTAAGATTTTAAAAATCATGCCTACGCTAACTTCTAGTTTTAAATATTTAAAACAAGGCTCCATATATTATCATATATTCATAGAGACATACCAATGTAGCTTTTGATGTTTACCGGTTTGGGTATGTCCATATGCTTTTAAATATTTTTTAAAATTTATATTTGTTTTAAAAAAATATTAAATTAATAATTTTTTAGTTGTTTTTAATGATTTTGATGTATTGATATTAAAAAAAATCTAAAAATATATTTTTAAAAAATATTTTATATAACAGTATCAAACACATGATAACCTTGTCCAAAAGCTTTCGACCGAGCATAAAATGGTTTTCAACCCAATCATACTTTTTCCTCATTATAAATATAAAATAAAGTTCAAGTGAAGTAGGGTCCAATCTTAACTGGTTCAAACATTATTGTTAGAACGTGACAGTGTCCCAGCATTAGTAGTGTAGCACGTGCCATGTCTTAAGCTTATGTGATCCGAAAACAAGGCAATTGGTGTTTGATGGAATTAGCTGTCACTAAAAATAAAATAAAATAAAATCCTCCGTGAACTAATTAATTACTCAATTAATTCCTAAATTAGTTTTTTTATTGTTTTACACAAAATTTATATAAATAAAAATATTTTATTAGATATTTTAGATACTCCACTATTATAATATTTTATTTAAGTTTAGATTTTTATTTCAAAATTGAATTTTATTTAATGTAACAAGTATTACGATGTTTTTTTTATCTGAAAATTTTTGAAATATTATTTGATTTTATTAATTTAAAAACAAATAATATTTTAAAAGAGTACGAAATGTTGTATAAAATTTATATGTATTTATTTTCTGATATACGTGTTCCAAGAATTAGCAGGGATACGATGTTTTTACAGCAGTGCTTTTATGTTATCGGTCATGGACCCGAAACACGGTTCATGACAATAACGCAAAACACAACAAACATTGATGCTATGCTGAATCCTTGAAGTGCGTCTAACAAAATCTCAATATCCGGAATGCCTCTTCTTCCATGGCATCTTGCCTAACTCTTGATTGTCTCAGGTCCTCCAAGGCATTACTCCACTCTTTTTTTTTTTTTTTTTTTATTAATGTGGATGTCTGGACCAGCTTGCACACACCTCGACTAATCACACGGGCCTTGAAGTTAACAACCATGTAAGCCTCTAGTGGCTATTATATGAATATCCATAGAGCTCGAACCTGAGACCACAAAAAAAAAAAAACTCTTAATTTCAAACTCTTATCACTAGACCACTTTCTAGATGGTTGCATTCCTCCACTCCTTGGTTAACTATCTCATGGAGGTTAACTCCCCCCAACTCTCTTACGGATAAAGTAAGGAAGCCATTTACACTTCATAAGAAACCGTAATATAACAAACAGAGGATCTGTAAGTTTCAGAGAACGACATCAATTTAATTATGCGAAGTTCAATCTTTTTTCCTCTACAAATTAAATCATTTACGTAAACCTGTTACCTACATTTTGTAATATTTCTGGATCTGCTCTTTGATTCATCAAGGACAGAGTTGATTGCAGCTTCGTCATAGAAAAGTTCGTCTTCTTCATCTTCTTGGTTGGCGAGGAAATATAAGTGGACTCTTCTCCAGTTTAAGGATTCCAATCAAGCACATGAATGATAAAGGGCAGAGTCATCATTTAAATAATAAAGGATCGAACATCCTTAGCATTAGGATGCTCCCATTCCACCACTGACTCTCACCATTCTTTTGGATGTACTCCATCACTCTAAGAGAAGGGGGATGAGATAGCTGGCCATTTTCAAGCAACGGAAGATGAATTGCCAGCCTTTTCAGCATCTGACAATTTGTTATCCCAATTTGTTGGAGAGAATCGCAGATCGAACTCTTTAAAAATAGAAATATACCATGATAAGATGGAGATGATGGTGGAGCGGAGCGGAGCAGAGCCAAGAAGACGAAACCAAGCTCTCCATGTTATAGCACTTCCAAATGTCGGTACTGGCATTTATTGAAATGAAACTTAAAATCAACTGTTTTGAAAGCCATTTGATAGCTAGGAACTCAGAATCCATGAGATTAAGTATTTGGCAAAGCCTTCCCCGTGATCGGAGCAATCTCACTAATTTATCGACGGAATGGCTAGAATTGTCTTCCTCTTAACTAATCTTTAGCAAATTGTCTTAATATGGTTTTACCAAAAAGAAAATAATAAATTTGTTCTATTACTATCAACTGCCAGAACTCCTGACAAGTAATTACGACCAGTTTTTTAACATCCAAGCTCTTGTAATCTCACAAACGCTTGAGACCCAAACCCAATCAACAGATCAGAGAACCTTTATTTGTCAAGGCTCCATACACTTTCTCGACAAGAACCGGAGGAGGAGGCTGTGGGGAATTCGATGGTTGAAAAAGGAACGTGAATTATGCTGGAGAGCATGCAGGTGGCGATGTGTTTGGAGCTTAGCCTGGTGTTCCTCCAAATCCTTACTAAATTATTACAAAGTAACATTATAATATTTTTAAATCTGTTTAATTTTTTTGGTTTAAGATCGTGTTTTTTTGTTGTTGAAAAATTATCCTTACAAAGTAACTTTTTATCCTTTTCCAAGCTTTATGGTGATTTTTTTAATCTCAAATTCATGAACAAAAAAAGGTAGCAGCGTGAAGCCTCGCCAAAAGCCCAAGATTAAAATAACCATGCTCCTAGCCCAAGCCCGCCAACATCACCCCCAGCAGATTGGAAAAATGCTCATAACCATTCCGGAAAAACACACCTAGGCTACTATGGTATACTAGAAAGTGGAAATAAATCGATATTAATCATCAAATAAATCGTTAGCAGAAACCAAAAATAAATAAATAAATTGTTCATGCTACTCCATCTTATTGATGGGAATGGCTTTTGACCAGCATACATACGACTCTGCTAAAATTATCTGACAAATTATCAGGCTTATAAAAAAACTTAATAAAATTAGAAAAAAAATTATCATTTTTATTTAATAAAAGAATATTAAAAATATTAATTTAATATTTTTTTTAAAATAAACAGATTTTTAAATGCAATCAAACATAATTTTGAGTACAAAAACAAATTACGTTTTGATTGCAAGCATAACAATCTTGGCAGTAAGTACTTTTATGATTTTATTTTTGCAGCCACGTACATGCTTTAGGAGTTCTTTTTATTAAATCAATATTAAAGTAAAAAAAATTAAATCAATACAGATAAATAAATTAACTAAATATAATCAAACAATTAATCCATTTAACAGAAAAAACATTACTGAATCCATAAACTACATTAATCCCCTTTCTTTTCTTTTCTTGTTTTTTTTTTCTCTGGTGGAATTCCCACACATCTTCTTTTTTTTTTCTCTGGTGAAATTCAATAGGATGAAAATATAATATTAATCAAACTTCAAATTATAATTGTTTATCTATCGAGTTTAAAAAAATATGACAATTCAGTAGTCTTTAATGAAATAAAAAAAAATAAAAAATGTTATTTATGTAATTGTAAGCACACTATATTATATTACTTTACAAAGGGACGAAGGACATCCTTTGCATTAGGGTGCTCCCACTCCACTACTGACTTCCACCATTCATCTGGATATGCCTCGATTGTTTTAAGAGAAGGGGGAGGAGATGGCTGGCCATTTTCAAGCAACGGAAGACAAATTGGCATCCTCTTCAGCTTCTTACAAAAAAATACCTTAATATTTTTAAGAGAATTGCAAATCAGCTTTGCACTGCAAATGCTTTTCAGTTCTGGTAACCTATCCAGTTGCAGAGTTGTTAACTTTGGGAGAATGACTTCCGTGATGGAATTGGAGGTGCTGCTTTCTTCATCTGTTGTTCCTATTATCTCCTCCATTTTCTCACAATTGGAAACTTCAATCCTTCTCAGGTTTACGAGGTTTGGCAGCAACACAAGCGGGAACAGCTTCTTTATACTTTTACAGTAATAACAAAAAAACTCTTTAAGACCAGAAAATGTACCGTTACATGATGGCAATCGTGGTGGAGCAGAGCAGAACCAAGAAGATGAAACCAAGCTCTCCATGTTATGGCATTCCTGAATGCGGATGTGCTCCAGTTCAGTTGCATTCTCTAATGACAAAACATCACATAAACTTCTTGCATCGATGCATTCACAAATCAGTCCTTGAATGCCATTTAAGAACTTAACCTGAAAATCTCTATCTCCGTTGATACTCAAATTACCCAACCCAACTGTTTTACTTAAATTTCCAAACAATTTCTCTTTCAAACTAAGCACCTCTCCTACTAAAATTTTGTATGTGCTTAATGATTGAATCCCATCCCGAGATCTGAGATACTCCACTAAGTCAGAAAAACCTTTGAAATGGCACTCCAAAGTTTCCAAATTTCTCAAGGATCCTACTTCCTTTCCTTTAACTGTTATCGGAGCATCTTCGATAAACTTTTTCTTCAGTACAAAGACTTGCAGGTGAGAGAGTTTTGGTAATATCCCACTAGGAAACTCCTTTTCACCACATCCATTCATTCTAAGATACCTCAGGTTGGTTAGGCATTCCATTCCTTGCGGCATCTTTTCAAGTCGAGTACGAGCGAGATCCAACCTCTTCAGTGCCCTGAGCTTCTTTAATGATGGAACATATCTTAAGTTCTCACACATTTTGAGCAATAACGCAGTGAGACTCACCAAATCAGAGACAGAGTCTGGCAAGTTTTCAATACCTGTGCAAGACAGATCGAGGACCTTGAGCCCATGCAATTGCTTGAAAAATGAATCAGCAATAAATCGCAACCAAGGATTTTTACATAGCAATAGAGTTGATAGATTGGGACACCTTGGTGAATAGCTGGAAGGAATTTCTTCGATCTCGTTTCTCATTAGTGAAAGCATCGTCAGATTCTCCGTCCACTCCTCTGCATCTGGCAACTCTTTTAACTGCACACCTGCTTTAACCATGACTTGATATTCGTCTTGCAGTATATGGATGGCCATGTCCCTAATCAAGTCATGCATCTTGATATATCTAGTATCATCATAAACCATTTGAGCACTTTCCAATAGGCAGACATATTCAAGTCTATTAAGCATCGTGTGGCCCTCATCAAATGCATCTCCCCTGCTCCTCATTCCTTTAATAATTCCCTCATCGATCAAATAACCTATCAACTGCTCCCTTTGAATCACACCATCTTCAGGAAATAATGCACAGTATAAGAGACATTGTTGTAGTGCTAAATCACCTAACCGATCATAACTAAACCTCAATAACTTGAATACCTTCTCATCCATGTCCCTAAATTCTGATTCTCTCAATTTCTTCAATGTATTCCTCCACTCATGTAGATCATCCACTCCCCTCAAGCTTCTTGCCACTGTAATAATTCCTAGTGGCAAACCAGCACATTCCTTTGCAATAGCTTTCGCAATTCGTTCCACTTCTGGTGAAAGTGCTACAGCACGTCCAAGTTTCTCCATGAACAAAGTCCAAGCTTCTCCATCAGAAAGTGGATTCACTTTGATTTTACGGTGGCAAGCCATCCGATGACAAACCGTTTCTGATCGAGTTGTCATAATCAGCTTGCATCCTTTCAACTTTTCAGGAATTCCCACTTCGTGTAGCTCAAAATTATTCCACAAATCATCTAAAATGAGAATCCATTTTTGTTTCTTCCTTAGTTCTTCTGACAACTTGGCAGCTCTATGCAGTTCATCATTTTTTCTTGAAAGATCTAGATCAAGATGTTCAGCAATAAGAATCTGCAATCTATTAATGCTGAAATCTTGAGACACAGTCACCCACCAAACATTATCACAAATATCTGGTCTTTGTAGAAGCTCATTATGGATATGTTGCAGTATTGTGGATTTACCAACTCCCCCCATCCCATAAATGCCAATGGTTGGGACTTTATCATCCATTAAGAAAGACCATATCATATTTGTATTCCATTGGAATGCTCGACCCACTAGCTTTGTTGAGCTAGTAGGTAATGGAACTCCTCTAGTCTTGTTGCATTTCAGACTTTCAGAAGATCTAGCTCCTGCGCCAGCCTCCTCCATTGGTTCTGTCCTCACTCTAACCATGTCCAACAACGCATCATGCCTATTTACATCATTGTTTACTGATGGAGCACAAGGTTGATCATAACATCTTCCAATGTCAAGACAAAATTGGGATGAATCTCCTCGAGGCTCCAGAAGCTGCACTTGCTCTGTTCTTGGAATAGTCTCAAATGCATCATGCTGAAAAGATCCTTCACCAGTGTTTTCCATGTCATTTTCTGCTTGTAAATGCGACTGAATTCTCTCTTCTCCGGGACCTTGTTCCACGCCTTGAACTCCCACTTGTACTGCTTTGCTCTGTTCCAACACTCGATCCACGGGTTCTGTCCTCGTTCTGCTCTCGAGTGCCCCTTCGGAAACTCCATCTTCTTGTGCTCTCATTCCGGTCATGCTTACTACGTCGTTTCCTGCTATTGCATGAGAAGAAATCCTCTCTTCCCCTACCCCGGGGTTCTACAACCTGAACTTCTCTTTGTACCCTTCCAATACCTCCTACCATTGTTGAGATTGAACTTGCTGTGATTTTATGTCTTTTGTTGCCACCACGCATAGCTAGAAAGGCTGCTTCTTGAACTTCTTTAGGCACCCCAAGACAAATGGCAACATTATGCCCTTCCTCTCCTGATAAATGCCATTTGATCCTTGAAATGGAGGTTTTATTGGCAAATGTATGTGGACAAAACTTACACTTCATCCTACCCTTATCACTTTCTTCAACAGAATTCCAAAACGGATCATTTGATCCAACCTTTTCGACCTATAGAAAAAAGAAGTCAAAGTATAGAACAAAAATCAGTCAAAATATGGAATAAAAATTGACGGATCAAGTTACAGAACAGAAGTTTCCGGATTGAGAAACTATTTTGCTATCAAAATTGATAGTTAGTTTATAGCACAATCATAGGGGAAAAAAGACTACGATAATTCAGTTAGACTTCTTACTTGTTGAGTATTTAAACCCCTATTTTGACTTTGGAAGGAAGTGTCAGGGCCAGGATTAGAGGCATTTGGCATAGCAGTTTGATTTTGCAATCCTCGGACTTGGAAGTTATCCATCTGTGACCTATATATAAATGAAATGATCATATTATAAAAAATTTCGATAATTGTTAGTCACTCTTAAGCACTAAAAATCAATGGTGTATCTAATTATCGAAAAGGTATTAATACTATGCAGAAAAACTAATTGTTTTTTTTACAGAAAATACTAAAAATGAAAAATTGGATACCGGGGAGCAGGAGAAGAAGGTCCAGGTTGATTGAAGCCACCATGTTGAGAAGTGGTTGCGTTCGGTGTCATATAGCCATGTCCCGGCTGAGGTTGATGAATAAAGGAGTTCTGATGCCTGAATAATATTCAAAAAGTTAAACATAGAACTGTTATTCTCACAAAAAAGAAAGATAGAGAGCTCAAAAAGACTTGAAAGATCCACGTCAATTTTGGTCAAGTTCATTGTTTTCATGATTAAAAAAGTGTATATTCGAGGTTAATACCTTTGATTCATTGGAGGTTGAGGTCCAGGTAGCATCGTAGGCACTTGATTGCTCATTGGTAACTGATAATCAGTCCATTGTTGGTCCCTAAATGAGCAACATTTGTTGGTGATTTCTTTATACATATGCATAATTCTTTGCTATTAATCCACTAAGCATTTGATATCATTTTAGCTTACCTCAAAGGCATTGATGGTCCAGGTAACATGGGATTGGCACATTGAGGATCAAATAAATTGGGATTAGACTGATACCTATATTCAAACATAATGAATTCACTGATAAGTACAACAACAAGAGGAAGAAGAAGAAGAAGAAGTTAAATAATGATTGAAAAACTTTTTTTTTTTTTTCAGAAAATACTAAACATGAAAAATTGGATACCAGGGAGCAGGAAAAGAAGGTCCAGGTTGATTGAATTCACCATGTTGTGATGTGGTTGCGTTCGGTGTCATATAGCGATGTCCCGTCTGTGGTTGATGAATAAAGGAATTATGATGCCTAATTCAATGGACATTGTAGCAAATTGGAGTAAGCATGAGTTCTCACCATGGTTTCAGGAAATGAAGTTGGAAACTGAGTTGTTTGTTGAATACTATCGTTGATCACAATGTTCTGTCCACCTTGATCATTGCATAATATGGAGCCTTGGTTGACGTCAGCCGGCCTGCTTCCATGGAATAATATAGAGGATAAACAGAAGAATAACTAAATTGCAAGCAATCATCTTCTGATAAAATATGCTTAAGAATGACGTACGGTGTCATATAGAGAAGTGGTGATTGAAGACCGAAAAGATCATCATCCATAGAAGATGGTGGGAACCCTTCCATCTGACCAAAAGTACAAAATGATTAGTACATACTGAGGTGAACAAAGAACAGAAAGCACGTAGCAAAGAAAAAAAAAAAGTATATATATATGAGTGGATTACTGGGTACACACGTTACGTAAGTCAAAATAAAAGAAAAACAAATAAATGGTGAAAAGCATATTTTAATGACAGTCCCATTAATTGGAAAAGAAAAGGGTGAATCTAAGAAAAGAAAAGCCTTTTTTTTATTATTTTTAATACTAATATATCAAAAAATATTAATTTAATATTTTTTTTTCAAAATAAACAGATTTTAAAAAACAAATTATATTTTGATTGCGGGCATAACAATCCTGGCAGTACCGTTGCCGTTTTTTAGTTTACACATTCTCTGGAGTGTCGATTCCACATTGAAGCAAATTAAAAGAATAAAAGCAAATATTAAATGATTTAATAAAAGTGACTAATGAAAAAGGTGCTTAAATTCTACAAACAGCAGATGGATAGTCGGAATCCCTTGAACACATTTGATATTTTAATTATTCTTATTTTGTTTAATGTAAGGTAATTACCAATCAAGTTAATTCATTGAATCATTGTAAGGAAAAAAAAAAGTTGAAAAATACTGAATAAAAATGAATTGCAGTCCCATTAATTGGAAAAGAAAAGGGTGAATCTAAAATAAGGTGTTAAAAACACTACTTTACCTACCCCAATTATGAAGCTTAGAAGAAGATGCCTAGAAAATGTAAACACGTGAATATGAGAATCAATAATATACTTTTCTTTTTAAAAATTTTTTATTTAAAAAAATTAAAATAATAATTTTTTTTTAAAAAAATAATAATTAAAAAAGAAATAAAATTCAAAGTTTTTGAAAAGCATGTGCTCTAACAATAACATATTAAATATGTGATTAATAGCATGTGATTAAAGGTTTTCAGTCGATGCCATTACATGCAGTCAAAGACTCCATCCTTACTTTTAATAAACAAAACCTACACTCAATAACATGTCCTAGTTTTTTTGGCCAGTGTTTTTCCGTGGTGGGATTAATTTTTTTAAAATATAAAAATAAAATGTTAAGAGTGAAGAAAGTTTGTTAGCGATATTATTAAACCTAGTCATGGAGTTAATATTAAAATCTTCTAACCTAATTTTTTATTTAATTTAAATTTTTAATTAAATTATATGGAAATTAACTCAGTTTAAATCGATCAATATCCAAATACAACTTAAAAAACTAGAAAAACATTAAAAAAACTTATAGAAAACAACGTTTTTTAAAAAAAAAATATTGAAACAATGAAAGATTTGATTGATCCCAGTCCCTCACGACTGGAGTCATAGATTCTATTGAGTTTAGTAATTTTTTATAAGTTTTTTTTATTTAATTATATGATAAAAATAGATGCTTAAAAAATTGAGTATCATCCCTAAAATAAATATTTATTTAAGATTTTAATAACCCTATAGAAAGCAAACAAAAATAAATTATTTAGTCTATTTCCAAATCAATCTACTATTGAAGGATGAAATTAAAAAAAAAATCAATTAAAAAAATTAAAAGACTAAAAAAAAAAAAAACATATTCGATCAATGGGTAAACCTGTCAAACTTGTGGCTAGTACATAAAACCTATGAACCAGGTTATGGACTTAACTAAGATTATAATTATTTTGGCTAGTACTGTCAAAATTATTTTTTTTTATAATTATAATCTTAGTTAAGTCCATAACCTGGTTCATGGGTTTGATGTACTAGCCACAAGTTTGACAGGTTTACCCATTGATCGAATATGTTTTTTTTTTTTTTAGTCTTTTAATTTTTTTAATTGATTTTTTTTTAATTTCATCCTTCAATAGTAGATGATAAAAAAAATATAAAATAAATAATTGTAAAATTAAACATCAACCATACACACACACACTAATTCGACCAAAATATGAAATAGGCAAAAAAAAAAAAAATAATTAAAAAAAAGGAAAGGAAAGGGAAAAAAAAACAGAAAAGGCAAAACACTATCAATTACTATTATAATCTATAATGAAATGAGTGTGGGTGAATAGTGATTCTCTTACACCTTTTAGTTTTTCTTTTAATTAATAAATAAAAAAAATATCCCACCAAACCTGAAAACTAGTATAATTTGAATTATTTTAACAAACCTGTAAATCACGTTAATCTTATAAAAAAATAGAATAAAAATTAATAAATTAAAGCTGAATTATAACCCGCCTATAATAAAATAAACAAAAACAAATTTTTAAAAACAAAAAAAAAGGGCAAAACACCTTGAATTACGTACTATTGAAATTTACAATGAAATAGGTGTGGATATATAGTGATTCTCCCAAGTCTCTTAGCTTTTCTTTTAATGAAAATTAATAACCGTATAATATACTTTCTTGTGTTTGCTCTATCGTTGCTAAATTAAAACATATATTTTTTTTTTATCTACATCTATGTGAAACTTTTTTAAAATAAAAATATTTAAAAAGATAAATGTTAAAACAAAAACATTGTTATTTTAATTTTTTTTTTAATAAATACCATCATAATATGATATGGTTTTCTTTTTTACTCAGGTTATTCAGTTAATATGTAAGTCAACCAGTAAACTAAACTTTGGAATACGCTTCTTGACTATTCGTAAGCTTCCTATTTATTCTTAGTAATCAAAATATATTTTTATTTTTAATATTAATATATTAAAAAATATTAATTTAATATTTTTTTAGAATAATCAGATTTTTTAATAAACATAACTCTGAGTACAAAAACAAATTATGTTTAGATTGCGGGCATAAGCATAACAATCTTGACAGTACGGTTGTTGTTTGGACTTTGAGAATGATAAAATAAAAGAGTTAGAATAAATTTAAAATAAAAAATTAATTTTTTAAAAATATTTTTAAAATACAAAAACAAACTAATAATGATAAATAGACTTTCATACACTTGTCAAAATCACAGGAACGCAACAATCAGGCAGGCATTAGCTTCACTGCAGTAGAAAACTTCAACATAGCTTGATTTGCTATCCAATCTGCACACCAGTTGGATAGCAATTTCTTTTCATAACATTTACCTTTGTAAAAACTTTCTACTTATTTTTAGTTTTAATATCAAATTCAGTCTTGAATATTTATCTTCAAAATTTTAATATCAAATTTGACGGTCAAAATTTCACTTATTTTTAATCAATTAAATTGAACAAAATCTTGTTAAGTCAAACATCAACTCTACATTGAATTGTTTTTTCTTCTTAGACCACAAGAGCTCCATAACAAGTTTATTGAAATAAATTAGCCATGTCCCGGCTGAGGTTGATGAATAAAGGAATTATGATGGCTTGATGGAGTTTGAGGCCAATTTTATATAAAACTTAATGATAAAAAAATGTCTAAATCTCCCAATTGTTGTCTGTTTGTTTAACAGTAAACAATTTGAAGATGCTCGAGATCGATACACTAAACATAAAACTTTTTGCATAATACAAACACTTGCTAATTCAATGGACATTGTAGCAAATTGGAGCACTCACCATTGTTTCAGGAAAGGACATTGGAAACGGAGTTGTTTGTTGAATACTATTGTTGATCACATTGCTCTGTCCACCTTGATCATTGCATGATATGGAGCTTTGGTTGACTGGAACCTCCGGTGGCGACCTGCTTCCATGGACAGTGACGACATTATATTGTTTTTTGCGAATAATAGGATAAACTGAAGAATAACTAAACTGCAAGCAATGATTTTCTGATAAAATATGCTTAAGAATGACGTACGAGAGAAGCTCAGAAATATCTTCTAGTGATTGAATACCCAGCTGATCCCATGTCATGTTGTCAACCTCCATAAAAGATGGTTGGAACCCTTCCATCTGACCAGAAAAGATCAGAAAAGACAAAAAAAAACTGAGGTCTAAAAAGAACAGAAAGCACAGATCAGAAAAGAATATATATATATATATATATATATATGACTACTTGTTTGTTAAAGAAATTCGGATGAAAAATATGAAATATAAATGTTGTTGTTAATGATTTAATCCTTTGTCTTTTAAGATAAATTATCATACTCAAATTCTTTTTATGATAGATAGAAAGATGCAGTATAACTGTTGAAGGTAGAAGAGCTGATTGTTTTGACGGGGTGAACAAAAACCTCTTTCAACTCCTCTTTATTCATAATTTGGGGAGCAAAACAAATGCAAGATTCATTGTTTACTGTTAAACAAACCTCTTTCAACTCCTATTTATTCTTTTTTAATTATTCTTATTTTGTTTATTGAAAGGTAATTACCGATCAAGTTAATTCATTGAATCATTGTAAGAAACAAAAGTTGAAAAATATTGAATAAAAATAAATGGCAGTCCCATTAATTGGAAAAGAAAAGGGTGAATCTAAAATAAGGAGTTAAAAACAGCAAAGAATCTTGAAAAGACGAAAACAATGAATTCAACGTTTAGGGTTAATTTAATCAGTATGAACACCACAGGGCATGGATTATAAAATCTGAGAAAAAGATCTATCTATTTATCATGGATTACTTTAAAGATTCAGACAAGATGAATGACAAATAATTTACCTGGATTCAAGATGTTCTTCAAGTGCTAGCTGGTTTGCTTGAGCAGTGATCAGCCAAAAGAAAAGGAAGAGAAATCACAGATCAGAGAAGAATATATGGTTTAGAAAAATAATAAAGTTGCAGCATACATAAATCTAGTTCGCACTGATCATGAGATGGGGAAAGGAAAATAGGGAATTCTACAATGAGATGAGATGTGGGAGAGAATGTTACAGCAGCAAGGTCGCCTCAATAATAATAATTAATTAACGTATTGTTTGATAGGAAGGAAGTTGCCCGGAAGCAACCCAAACATATTACATTATAAGATATAGAAAGTTAACGTGTGGACCCGCCCCATGTTCACACTTCGAAGAAGCTGCCAAGAAAATGTAAACACATGAAAATGAGAAAGAATAGCATATTTCTGCATTGAGTGAATTTTTTTTTTTAAAAATTATTTTATATTTAAAAATATATTAATTTTTTTTTTATATTGCCACGTAAAAACAATTCAAAAATATTAATTACAAACGATCACTTGATATAATTTTACAGACTTTTAATTAGCCTCACTCATTTGAACCATGTCATGGGTTAATGGTTCTCAACAACTCTCCATTCCATGACCTTTCCGGCCCTACCTAGAACAACCACCATCCCGACATAAATAATAATAATTTCACAGTTGAATTATGTTTTTTAAAAAACTTAATATTTTTTTATTTTAAATTAATTTTTTAAATATTTTTAGATTATTTTGACATTTTAATGTTAAAAATAAATTTTAAAAAATAATTATTTTAATATATTTTAAATAAAAAAATATTATCACACCATCAAACATTATCTTATTCTATAATAGTATACCTGAACTTTTCCACACCAATGGAATTTTTTTTTTCCAACACTCTTCTACAGATTTTATATTCCTAGCCCTCGACCTATAAAGTATGATTTGCTATCCAATCTGCACACTAGTTTTCCATTAATACAAAGATGATCGTGTTTTTTTGTTGCTAAAATTGCCGGCCAATAATTTAAGAGGTGCGTTTATTTAAGAGGTACATCAGTTAATGAGTTTGGAGTACAAATTTATATTTTCCATTTCTATAAAGAGATAGTGTTTTTTTTTTCTGCCAAAAATTATCAACCAATAATTTTCCATCATTTTCCGAGTTTTTCAGTGACTTTTTGTCAGTTAAAAATATAAAGATTTTTGTGGTGATTTTAGCCCAACTTTGGGGTATCGAGTCTCCACTGAGAAATTAAAAGAATAGAAAAAAATATTACATGGAGACAAATTAAGAGAATAGAAGAAAATATTAAATGGTTTAATAGAGAATAAAATTTAATTTTAAATGCAAATTAAAATAAAGCAAGGTGACTAATGGAGAAAGTAGTGGAATTCTACAAAGAGTAGAGCGTCGGAATCCTTGCACACATTTGATATTTTAATTATTCTTATTTCGTTTAATAACTCAATTGGAAGTTCAATTCCCAGAATTTCCGCTTTCGAAAAATCATTCATCACTTTTAAATACGCAAATGATTATTAAGAAAATTCAACGACAACAATATACTGAAGAGCAATATTACAGTAAAGAAATCAAATCAATACAAATAAATATATGATCCAAATATAATAAAGAATTAATCCATTTAATCGAAAAAAACATGACTGAATCCATAAACTACATGACCCCTTTTTCTAAAGGAGGCAGCCCCACTTTTTCATCACGTCGCCGTGGTCCCACACATTTTTAAGTGCGTCCAAGCTGGTTCAAAGTGAATTTTACGACTCCTGAGCCTTGACTTGTCTGTGAGAGCTTCAACTCTACATTGAAATGTTTTTTCCTAAACTGTGAGAGCCTCATAATAAGCTTATTGAAATAAATTATTATAATGAAATTAAAAACAAAAATACTTAAAAAAAAAACAGAGAGACGCCGTGTTTTCTCTATTGCTACAAGGTAAAAGTCTGAGCATATTTATTTATTTATTTTTATTTTTATTTTAATAATATTACTGTTATATCTACCGCCTAGAAATCAAGAACGCTAGTTTCATTTAAAAGATTCTAAAGTTCATATTTAGATAAATTAGCAGAAAGGACGAAAACACAACAAATCATACCCAGAGAAGCAAAAGCCAGAAACAAGCTACCTCAATTCCTGCTCCACCTGGCTAAGAAATGCAGCGTGCCCACTTGGAAGTACACATCATCCAAATTCCAGGGCAAATAATTGGTTGGAATTGTTTTCTGAGGAGTCATCTCAAATTTGAAAAATAAAAACAGAAAATAGATCCAGCAAATGATTCCAAATATCTTCTAAAAAGAACAATGAAATATGTTTTTTTATTTACTGTAAGGAAAGATATCAATGGAAAAAAAAAATCAATTTAAAAAATATATAATAAGTCAAAACCTAGACTTAAAATCTGACCCATATCAGGTTCCTAGTTGAATTGAATAATTGAGAGCGAAACGTGTCAAGACTGACAAGAGTTCAGAATAGACTCATGAATCATTTTTTAACCTTTATGGTAAGACTTGACACGTGTCCTCTAAACCCTCCTGTCCCTCTTCCGATCCTTGCTAAACCCTTGTTCTGGTCGTAATCATCCATTAGCGTAAACCTATGCTTCTCTTGACTTTGATCCCAATAAACCAACCCATAGAGTTGGTGGTAATGTAATTTGTATTACTTTTTAAATTATTTTTATTTAAAAAATATAAAATTAATTTTAATGTGTTGGTATTAAAAAAAATTAAAAATATTTTATTAATATAATTTTATTTGAAAAATATTTTAAAAAAACCGTATGTAGAATTACTAAACATCCTTAAGCCAGTGGACAAAGACACAAACGACAAAATACAAATTAAAAGGGATAAAACTTAAAAGCATATATTTGGAGATGATAAAAGGGCATTGAGATCAAAGAGGATAAGTTTTCCAGTGATGGGATTGGATGGTGACGAAGGATTGTGTGGATAAGAGCACAGTAATTAATCATTTACTAAAAAGTTCTTCAGTGACCTAATTCTGTGGCCCAACCAAATTATCATTATCCAATAAACTATTTGATTAATTCAGTGTTGCTTAATCCCAGTTTGCTATTGCGTTTTAAATGGGTATTGGTTAAATTTTATTTTTTTATATTTATATATTATTTTGATGTGTTGATATAAAAATAAATTTAAAAAAATAAAAATAATTTTAAAAAATATTATTATAACACCAACTTATGATAATTTTCTTTATTGATTAGTGAATTTGATTAGACTTAAGAATCTCCATCACAGCCAACATCATTAGCTTATCTGCTATGTTAGAGAATAATATAAATCATATTCTGGGACCTCATCTAACAGCTTAAGCTATTAGGTTGAGATGGTTCTTTGACATGGTATTAGAGCCTTGATGACCAAGCGGTCACGAGTTTGAATCTCACCATCCCCATTTATTTGATAAAAATTAAGCACAAGACAATGTAGACCTGTGCAAGTTTTAAGCCCAAAGAGCTTTCACTTGAGGGGGTTTGTTAGAGAATAATATAAATCATATCCTGTAACCTCACCTAACAACTTAAGCTATTGGGATGAGATGATTCTTTACATGCCATCCCTTTCAAGAGAGAAGATTTCAAATCAGTCCATTCATTCCCATATGTAGGCATCTTTCTCAAGCATCAAGGAGAATTACTTCTGGATTCTGAGTTGCCAATAAAAAACAAAAAACCCTTATAAACTAGTTCGTCTCCCAGTCCTTAAATTAGTTTCCTCATTGTTTTTCACAATTTTTTAAGAAAAAAAATAAAAAAAGGAAAAATAAAAAAATGATCATAAGCTATATATCTAACACTCATTTTAAAGAAATTGATAACCATGCAAGCAGTTTACATGTCAGTATTTGATAAGGGGTAAGATTTTGGAGACAAATTAGAGTACTCAAATAGAATGTACTAGGTGAATTGCCCGCGCGGTGCTGCGGGTTATAACATGAACTGAGCAAAATCTAAAAGTACTGAGATAGAACTGAGCAACCACAGAGAGTAAATCTGAAAACATGGTAAGCATTGAGATCGAACAGGGCAACCATTTGGAGTAGGCTGTTAGCACGCTGCCAGAACAATTCAAAAAGGGCCTAAGATTAAACATCCTGAGTGCAAATAATGGTTGAGCCAGATGAAATAAAAAGCAAAGATGCTGGCAAAGCAGGACCGACAATGGAACTCCATGAAGAACAGCAAAAAAAGCATGGGATTTTGACGGTGCTGCTCAAAAGTGTGGATGCGCGGTCTAAGCCCAGAAGGTCTCCTGTTGCGAGGAAATAGTGTTAGCTTTCATCTAAAAGATGATAGGTATTGCCAGGCCAACGCTTAGGGAAAGCAAGGTAATGTGCAAAAGAATTGGAGCAATTAACTGTAATGTTTAAAACTTTGGAAAGCTACCTGAGGCAACACCAAGCCCACCAACAGATTGTAAAAATGCTCATTACCATTTTGGAAAAAATAAAAGTTAAATGATTTTTTGTTTTTGTTTTTCAATCATTTAAATAAGATGATATTAAAAAGAAATTTTAAAAAATAAAAAACATTATTTGAATATATTTCTAAATAAAAAATATTTTCCAATACAACTTCTATCACTCTTAAACAAACCCTTAGTCTAATGCAGAGAACATGTCTTCATATACATTATACAGTGGATTAATCAATCTTTTTAGTTTTTTTATATTGTTCATAAAGATAAAAAAAAATAGTATCTATTATTTTATTAGTGATGATATAAGATATAAGATGATTTGTATATATATATTTTTTCCAATACATGTCTTCCTTTTTTTTCTTTTTAATATATATTTTTAAAATATAATTTATTGCTAGTTAATGATATAAGATGATTTGTATTCGTCAATATCAATAGATCTATTATTTTATTAGGTTACTTTAATAATAAATCAAAATAGTATATATATATATATTTGTTTTTTTTTTCTGGGGGGGAGATTTTCATCTTGGTGATACTCAATAGATGAAAATATAATATTAATTAAACTTCAAATTATAATTATTTATCTATTCAGTTAAAACAAATATGACAGTTCAATAGTCTTAAATAATAAATATTTCATATTAATAAACGCTTAACGAGTCGAATCAATCAGATGTTAATTAACATAAAGAAGTTAACATGGTGTGTGCAGAGAATGAATTGTGGAAAGAGAGATTGGGAGAGTGTGAGAACTAAAAGATGATCCTTACCCTTTATGGCTTTATTCTATATTATACTAAGGGACGACTGACCATAACATTACAAGGGGACGAAGGACATCCATTGTTTTGGGATTCTCCCACTCCACCAGTGTCTCCCACCGTTCTTTTGGATATGCTCGGATGTATTTAAGAGACGGGGGAGGGGATGGTAGGCTATTTTCAAGCAACGGAAGATAAATTGGCATTCTCTTTAACTTCTCACAATACTTTACATTAGGGGTGTTCAAAAAAATCGATTAACCAAAAAAACCGAGAAAACCGATAAAAAATTAACCAAGAAAACCGAACCGAGATAGAAAACCGATTAAACTGATTGTTAAAACCATAAAATCTTGCCAGGTTCGGTTCGGTTCCGGTTTGACCTCTTAAACCGATGAACCGAACTGGTAGTATAAATACCACGCACACAGTCACACACAAACACAGTCACTTGACACTCAGTAACCCTAAATCTAATTAACATTCTGAACTGAAGAATGAAGCCGCTGCCCACACCAAAAACTCAAAGAGCAAAGAGCCAAAGACTCTTCCTTCTGCCCACAGAGCCCCACACCAAAGACGATTTATCGTCTTCTCCCTTCTGCTGTTCTGCATCTGTCTTGCCCTTCACCATCAAATTTCATCCTTCCTCTTCTCCCTTCCGCATCTGTCTCTTCCATCGATTTGCATCCTTCCTTTGTCTTCCCTTCTGCATCTGTCTTGCCCCCTGCTTCTCTCTTCACTTGCAGGTTGCAGCAGAACGACAGGGCTCCTCCATTGGTAAGATTATCTTCGTGTGCTTAACTGCTTATAAGTCCAACATAATTATTTTCAAACTTTGATGCTTCTCAGTTCTCTGACCTTTGCTTCTCTTTTTTTTATCCTCAGGTTCACCCCCTTTTCCATTTAATCAAGAACTAGGGTTTTTGCTTCTTTCTTCAGGTTAGTCCCTCCTTCCCTGCCCTATCTTCTTTTTGTTAATTTATGTTGGTATTGAAATATGCTTGTTCATTTATGTTGGTATTGAAATATGCTTGTTAATTGTTATAGTTTTTTTGTTAGTTTATCAATTAGTCAAATACTCAAATGTGTTTGTCACCTGTTACAACATTTTTTTTTTCATGTTTGTCGCCTGTCGGGTGAATGAGTGAATAACTAAATATGTTTTTTCATGATTATCGGGGAATCGGGGATTGGGTTTTTTCTAAACCGAAAAGAATTGGGTTTTTTCATGACTGTTCCTTCATTTTTGGTTCCCATAGCATGAATGTCAGACCGATTAGTAGGGAGAAACATATTCACTCATTCCCATAGCATAAATACTAATCTGACATTCATGCTTATTTATTTTAAAAAAGAATTATGATTCTCAGACCGATTAAAGTCCAATTTGCTGGTTCAAACAATTTTCTCCCTACTGCCACTGCCAGCTTCTCATATGAAGTTATTGATGGTTATTTTGAGGATTCAGGTGTATCATCTACTTGAAGTATTTTAATCTAGAATCCCAAACTATTCACATTTTTCTAGGGGATGGTAAATGAGAGTTGGCATTATACATAATACTAAACTCCTCCAATGCTACAGTACAGCTAAAAAAGTAGAATTTGTTGCAGCAGTGATAAATTTTAAATTCTACACATAATTTTAAAGAGACTAACAAACAAAACTAGTTCATTAATAGCTGCACAGACAAATATACAAGGCATCTTTCTCAATTAATTTTTTTAGATCACAAAACACACTTTCAGTTTCAGTTCCAGTTCAATTAATAGCTGCAAATAATGTTTTTTTTCATTATTTTATAATCTGTTTTAATTTCAGATGGATAATCGGGAAGATCATACACCAATTGAATCAAATCCTTCAAGTTCAGAACCCCATTCTTTTCCTATTCCAGCTCCAGTCCTAGTTGCTACTTCTAGTACAAATAGCAACGCTGAAAGTGAAGGTAATCCAGCTTCTAGATCTAATAAAGAAAACACATCTCAGATTTGGGATCACTTTAAAAAAATTAGATGGTAATGTTAAGCGCTCCTAGGGCTGCATGTATGTATTGTGGAAAAGATTATGCATGCCATACTATACTTAATGGGACTAGTAACATGTGGAGTCATCTAGGTGTATGCAAAAAAGTTTCCTTTTGTGATTGACCGAAAACAAAAACTTTTAGTCTTACAACCTAGCCTATAATAAAAGGGGGTAATATGGAGAGGAAAATCTGGTGACTATTAAGGCGGTGGGTTATAGTTATGAAGAGTGTAGGAAAGCCCTAGGAAAAATGATTATACTTGATGAGCTACCTTTTAACTTTGTTGAAAACCAAGGATTTAAATCATTTTGTCAAGTAATGCAACCTAGATTTGATGTTCCTTCTCGTTTGACGATTTGGAGAGATTGTTTAAAAATTTATGTAGTTGAGAAGGAAAAATTAAAGAAAGCTCTTAAGGATCAACGTGTATGTTTAACAACCGATACTTGGACATCAATCCAAAATATTAATTATATGTGTTTGACTGCCCATTGGATTGATGAAGGTTGGAACTTGAATAAAAGAATTCTAAACTTTTGTCAAGTTTCTAATCATAAAGGTGAAACAATTGGCCAAACAATTGAGAGTTGTTTGTTAGAATGGGGAATTGATAACATTTTAACAGTTACAGTAGACAATACAAGTTCAAATAATTTGACAATAAAATATTTGAAGAGAGTAACAAGTAATTGGGCAACTAATATATTGTCAAATGACTTCATGCATGTTAGATGTTGTGCACATATTGTTAATCTTATTGTATGTGCGGGATTGAAAGATATTGATGATTCAGTTGTTAAGATTAGGAATGCAGTGAGGTTTGTTAGATCTTCTCCTTCTAGACAACTTGTTTTTAACCAATGTGCGGAGAGGTTGAAAATTGGGAGTAAAAAATCTGTTTGCTTGGATGTTGCAACTAGATGGAACTCTACATATATGATGCTAGATGGCTGTAAATTTGATGTGGTTTTTATGAGGTTAGAAGAAACGATCCTAGGTATTTGAGTTACTTTGAGGTTGATTCAAAAGGAAAACAAAAAAACTTAGGTCCTCCTGCTTTAGAAGATTGGGAAAAGGCTAGATCTTTTGTCAAGTTCTTGAAACTATTTTACACGGTTACATTGAAATTTTCTGGCTCATTGTATGTGACATCTAATTCTTTCTTCATGAATTGATTTCCATGCACACAAGCATATCTCAACTTTGTAGAAGTGAAGATGTTTATGTAAGTAAAATGGCCAAGAATATGATGGCAAAGTATAAAAAATATTGGGGGGATCAAGATACACAAAACTTTTTGTTGTATGTGGCGTTGTGTTAGATCCACGTTTCAAATTGAAGTATGTGAGATTTTGTTTTGGAAGATTGTATGATGTTGAAGAGGCTGAAAATTTTACAATTAAGGTTAAAGATACTTTGCTAAGGTTGTTTGAGCATTATATGAATGTTGATGAGAATGTTGAGGTGTTCAGTGTTGGAACTAGTATAAATGAAAATGTTAATGTTGATTTAATGGTGGTAAATGATGATATGTTGGATGACTTTCTCAATTCAAAAAACATTTAGAGGAAGAAGGGGTGTCAAAAAAAAAATGAGGTTGAGAGGTATTTGGGTGATGATTGTGAGGATCCTAATGATTTTAAATTAGATATTTTGGGTTGGTGGAGGTGTAATGCTACAAAATACAAGATTCTTTCTAAGGTGGCACAACACGTGTTAGCTATTCCGGTATCTACAGTTGTTTCTGAAGTAGCTTTCAGTACTGGTGGTCGTATTTTAGATCCATTTCGAAGCTCTTTATCTCCATCGACAGTGCAAGCACTGGTTTGTTGTCAGAATTGGTTGAGTTTAGCATCAATTCCAATCAACATCAGCAATTACATGGATTATATTGAAAATTCTGAGATGATTGAGTCAGGTAATTTCTTTTACAAATTTAAATGTAGTTATTTTATAATATCATTTATTTACATATGTTTAATCTAACTTTTTAATTTATGTTTTTGTAGAATTTGGTGAAAGTTTAAAAATCTCAACTGATTGTTTGTAAGCAGTATTGGTGGCTTGGTGCAATTTTGGAATATAATTATTCTGGGTAATTAATTTACTTTACCTTGTTAATTCCCTTTAACATTTTTCATACTTAAATTAATTCTTTCAATAGTTGAACTCTAATATGTTGCTGATTTGCTAGTGTTTTTTTTTATATATAGCATTATCCTTACTAGAATTTTTGGATACCCATGCTGCTGTTGCTGGAATTTTTGGATGCTAGTCTTGTGTTTTTTTTTTTCAATTTATGCCGGATGTTTATGATAATTTATTGATGGTTACTAATGTATTCGCTTGTTAATGTTAACTTTTCTAGTGCGAACAAACTTTTAATTTGAGGTGTTCAAATTTGATCATGCATCTTGCATATTGAAATTGATTTATTGCATTGCATACATATTGAAATTGATTTATTGCATTGTATCTGTCAAATTAAATTCATGTCTAAATTCATGTGAAGAATTAAATGGTTTACATTCCTTGGATATATGATTTTCTCAGCATAGCTCATTGCCTGCCTGTAAAGTGTAAATCATTTGAACAACTTCAGGCTTATAAACCAGGAAACAAAACATGAAAAATAAATTTATTTGTCATCAGTCTTGGGATGCCCCTTGAATTTGAAGTTGTCTGCATAAGTGCATATGCATTAACCTGAAAGGAGAAGAAAATTCGGAGTGACCAGGAGAAGAAGAGCCTTGCAGATGGCACTTCCACATTGCATGCATATTGAAAGATAAGTGTTCACTGTTCAGTAGGGAATTCCTGTTTATGGCAGCCAAGCTGTGAATTAATTCAGGTTTCTGTAACTTTTAAAACTCAATTTACTGTAAGGCTAAGTGAATTTTAAAAAAACTGAAAAAAAACCCGGATTTAATGAAGGGATTAGGTTTCCCGGTTTTTTCCAAAAAAAACCGGATTCAACCGAACCAGACCGGCTCGGTTTGAACCGGTTTCCGGTCCGGTTCGGTTAAAATTTATCTAAAATATTGAAATTCGGTTCGGTTGGTTTTTTAAGTCTAAACCGAACCGAATCGAACCGTGAACACCCCTACTTTACATCAATATCTTTAAGAGAATTGCAAATCAATTTTGCACTGCAATTGCTTTTCAGTTCTGGTAAATATCTCAATCTTAGAGCTCTTAACTTTGGGAGTTTTAATTTTGTGATGGGACTCGAGGTGCTGCTTTCTTCATCTGTTGTTCCTATTATCTCCTCCATTTTATCATAGTACCTCACTTCAATCCTTTCTAGGTTTACGAGGTTTGGCAGCACCACAAGTGGGAACAACCTCTTCATACTTTTACATCCAACACAATAAAACTCTTTAAGCCCAGAAAACATACCATTATATGATGACAATGGTGGTGGAGCAGACCAGAACCAAGAAGATGAAACCAAGCTCTCCATGCTATTGCAATCCTCAATGATGATTTCCTCTAGTTCAGTTGCATTCTCTAATGACAAAACATCACATAAACTTCTTGCATCGATGCGTTCACAATCCGGAACTTGAATGTCATTTAAGAACTTGACCTGAAAATCTCCATCTTTGTTGATACTCAAATTACCAAACCCAACTGTTTTATTTGGAAAATCATCCATGTCTACCCAACAATCCACCATTCCTACTAAAATTTTATATGTGCTTAATGAAATGGCATTTCAAATTTTCCAAATTTCTCAACTGTTATCGGAGCATAACTAGTCCCCATAAACTCTTCTAGTGCAAAGACTTGCAGGTGAGAGAGTTTTGGTAATATCCCACTAGAAAACTCCTTTTCACCACATCCATTCATTCTAAGATACCTCAGGTTGGTTAGGCATTCCATCCCTTGCGGCATCTTTTCAAGTGCAGTACAAGAGAGATTCAACCTCTTCAGTGCCTTGAGCTTCTTTAATGATGGAACATGTCTTAAGTCCTCACACTTTCTGAGCAATAAGGCAGCGAGACTCACCAAATCAGAGATAGAGTCTGGCAATTTTCAATACCTGTGCAAGACAGATTGAGCCCATGCAATTGATTGAAAAATGTAGTGATTGTCAATTATTTTATCTTGACCACTGGCAAAAATTTGTTAGTACATGATTTCTTGTAACAAATTGCCACGTATCACCATACTCCCTGTTTTTTTCCTGCTGAAATAAGTCTTTGGATCTGTTTTGGTGGGACTAATATCAACATAAAATGAGTATCCCTATTTTTCAGGCATCAGAATATTATGCTCACTTGGTTGATTTTATAAAGGAGTTCTGATGCCTGAAAAATATTATGCTCACTTGGTTGATTTTCTAGTTCCATTAGGTGCATAAAAAAGAGATAGAGAGCTCAAAAAGACTTGAAAGATCCTCGTCAATTTTGGCCAAGTTCATTGTTTTCATGATTAAAAAAGTGTATATTCGAGGTTAATACCATTGATTCAATGGAGGTTGAGGTCCAGGTAGCATCGCAGGCACTTGATTCCTCATTGGTAACTGGTAATTAGTCCATTGTTGGTCCCTAAATTAGCAACACTTGTTAGTAATTTCTTTATACATATGCATAATTCTTTACTATTAATCCACTAAGCATTTGATATCATTTTAGCTTACCTCAAAGGCATTGATGGTCCAGGTAGCATGGGATTGGCACATCGAGGATCAAATAAATTAGGATGAGGCAGATACCTATATTCAAATATAATGATATTAGGCAGATAAATAGAACAACAACAAGAAGAAGTTAAATAATGATGAATATTATGTACAAGAAGAATTTAAATAATGATTATTCTCACTTAGTTGATTTTCTAGTTTCATTAGGTGATGCAAATCAGGAGACTCTTGAAAGCTGATTAAAGCTTATTAGCTGTAGTTATTATTTTCCTAGTTAGCTGATAGTTTCCGAGTCAGATTAGTATTAGATCGTAACTCCTTAGCTGTAGGGTATTTAAGAGGGGAACAGAACAGAAGATGGGGCATTATTTGTATTCTTGGCAATTGCTTTCTTTAAATACAAATTGGAGTGATTCCATAGAGATTCTGTATTAAATTATTTATTGTTCTTACAGAGAGCAACGAGAGGTTGTACCGGAGGGCATTTAGATTAATATGTGCACAAAAAAAGAGAGAGAGAGAGACGGAGAGCTCAAAAGAAGTTAAATAATGATGAATACCTTGTTGGAGTTTGAGGCCAATTTGGTTCATTTTGGTTGATCCATGATGATGATGTTCCATCTGAACCTCCCATTGTTGTCTGTTTGTTTTATAATAAACAATTAGAAGATGCTCGAGATAAATATTATGTAGCAAATTGGAGCACTCACATTGTTCTGTCCACCTTGATCATTGCATAATATGGAGCTTTGGTTGTCTGGAACCTCCGGTGGCGACCTGTTCTGTCCACCTTGATTATTGTTTTGTTGGGGAATAATAGAAAAAACTGAAGAATAACTAAATTGCAAGGAATCATTTTTTGATAAAATATGCTTAAGAATGACGTACGAGAGAGGCACAGGTATATTGAATATATCTTCTAGTGATTGAAGATCGAACTCATTTGATGTCCAGTTGATCATGACATCATCCTCCGCAGAAGATGGTGGGAACCCTTCCATCTGAGGTTTAAAGAAGAACAGATAAAACAGATAATAAATATATAAGTGGGTACACCTTGTTATATCTAAGTCAAAATAAAAGAAAAACAAATAAATGGTGAAAAGCACCTTGTTCTATCTTATAATATAATATTTGATGGGGGTATATATTATATTATTACAAATTACAAATATAACGATCATAACTAAGCCTCAATAACTTGAATACTTCCTTGTCCCTAAATTCTGATTCTCTCAATTTGTTCAATGTATTTCTCCACTCATAGGTCATCCACTCCCCTCAAGTTTCCTGCCACTGTAATAATTCCCAATGGCAAACCAGCACATTCCCTTGCAACGTCTTTCGCAATTCCTTCCATTTCTGGTGAAAGTGCTATATCACGTCCAAGTTTCTCCATGAACCAAGTCCAAGCTTCTCCTTTAGAAAGTGGCTTCACTTTGATTTTGTGCTGGCAAGCCATCCGATGACAAACCGTTTCTGATCGAGTTGTCATAATCAGCTTGCATCCTTCTAACTTTTCAGGAATTTCCACTTTGTGTAGCTCAAAATTATTCCACAAATCATCTAAAATGAGAAGCTATTTTTGTTTCTTCCTTAGTTCTTCTAACAATTTGAGAGGTCTGAGATGAACATCATCTTCACTTGAAAGGTCTAGATCAAGATGTTTAGCAATAACATTCTGCAATCTATTAATGCTGAAATCTTGAGACTTAGTCACCCACCAAACATGATCACAAATATCTGGTCTTTGTAGAAGCTCATTATGGATATGTTGCAGTATGGTTGTTTTACCAACTCCCCCCATCCCGTAAATGCCAATGGTTGGGACTTCATCATCCATTAACAAAGACCATATCACCTTCTTATTCTCTTCAAATGCTTGACCCACTGGCTTTATAGAGCTATTAGGTAATGGAACTCCTCTAGTCTTGTTGTTTTTCAGACTTTCAGAAGATCTAGCTCCTGGGCCAGCCTGCACTACTGATCTTCCACTATTCTCAACGTACTCTTCCTCCACTGGTTGTGTCCTCACTCTAACCATGTCCTGTGCATCATGCCTATTTACATCATTGTTTACTAATGGAGCACAAGGTTGATCATAACATATTCCAAAGTCAAGACAAAATTGGGATGCATCTCCTTGAGGCTCCAAAAGCTGCACTTGCTCTGTTCTTGGTACAGTCTCAAATGCATCATGCCAAAAAGATCCTTCACCAGTGTTTTCCATGCCATTTTCCGCTTGTAGATGCGATTGAATTCTCTGTTCTCCTGGATCTTGTTCCATGCCCTGAACTCCCACTTGTATCCTTCCAATACCTCCTCGCCAAATTGCCGAGTACTGCATTGCTTTGTTCCAACGATCGATCCACTGGTTCTGTCCTCAGTCTGCTCTCGAGTGCCCCTTCAGAAACTCTCTCTTCTTGTGCTCTCACTCCGGTCATGCTTACTATACGTCGTTTCCTGCTATTGCATGTGAAGAAATCCTCTGTTCCCCTACTTCGGGTTCTAAAACCTGAACTTCTCTTTGTACCCTTCCAATACCTCCTCCCAAATTCCACAGTCATTAAAATTGATTGAACTTGCTGTGATTTTATGTCCTTTTTTGCCATCATTCATAGCTTTCCAGGCTGCTTCTTGAACTTCTGTAGTCACTGTTGCTACCCAATTTTTGACCCATGTTTTGATAATTTTTCAGAAAAATCCAAAAATAGAGAAAAACATCGAAAAGCCAAAAAAATACTTTTTTAATATATTTGCGTTGTTTTTAGCTGTTGCTACCCAATTTTTGACTCATGTTTTGATAATTTTTCAGAAAAATCCAAAAATAGAGAAAAACATCGAAAAGCCAAAAAAATACTTTTTTAATATATTTGCGTTGTTTTTAGCATTTTCAGCGTCGTAAAAAAAAATTTAAATTTTCAAAGGTTTTTCGAACGCGTGCAACTTTTCACGCGTCATTTTTAATCATTGATTTTCCTCATTGAGTCGACGTTGATATTGCTCATTTTAAAAAAATACAAACAAATTAAGAAAAATCAAATTTACAAAAAGAAAGAAGTTGAGGGACCAATTTTGAAAACCTAGCAATATTTTTGCCTATAAATACTGGTCTTCAACACACACAAAAGAGGGGGGGACAATTTTGCACATTCAGAAAAAACACAAAAAAACCTAACCCTAAACCTAAACCTATCTCTAACCAAAAAAAAAAGAAGCCGCCGGCCCCCCAGGCTTTTGATTTTTCCTTCCCCACAACAGCTAACCGAAATCTCTAGCCTTCCACCAACTCCTCCTCCCTTGCCCTCTGCCAAACGGACAAACTCTCAGCCCCTCACCCCACACAAACCAGCCGCCCCACCCATTCAGTTGGCCACTCTCTTTTCTCCAGCCAAAGCCATCGCCCCCTTCTTCCTCTGGTCTCCCGACAAACCCAACAATACCCTTTCTTCTCCGGACGACCGACCGCAACAACCCACACCGCCTCTCCGTCCGATCTATTCACTTCACAACCCGGAAGAAACCCACTATCAGGCCCAATCTTCCCCTCAATAGCGTCTTCTTCGCCTTCGGTCTCTTCAACAGCAATGGCCACAGACCAGCCAAGACCGAACATCTATTTCAACCGGTCGGTCGCAGATCCACCCATCATCAACGACCTAGCAACGGCCACAGAAGACCATCACTGCTAGATCGGCCATCAACAGAAGCCTAGTCGTCGGTGACCCCTTGGTCTTGCCGCCGCTGAAATAGAGAAGGGAGAAGGTAGAGAAATTGGAGTGAGCTAAAAAAGGAAAACTTAAACAGATAGAAAAAAGAAAGAAAATTAAAATCGATTGCCTTTTGTGTTTTTTTTTTTTGCAGATAACGGTGGTTGTCACCACTGGCGAGGAAAAGAAGAGGGGAAGAATTCGATCCAGATCCCCCCTGTTGCTGGGTTTTTCTCGTGGCAGTGGCACGTGGAGCAACGCGCCGCCACTGTTCCGGCCCTGCACTGTTCCTGATTTTGTTTGAGAGGTTGTTTTTTTGTAACTTTAAGTTTGTTTAATGTAATATATTTTTATTTTTTAGTTTTTTATAATTTGTACTTTGTAAATGTGGATTAAAAGAAAAGGAAAAGAAAAGAAACGAAACAAAAAATATATAGTAAAAGTGAGTGTGTGTTTGGATTTTCATTTATTTATGTATGTATGTATGTATGTATGTTTTTTTTTTATGATAAAATCGCAAAGATTAAATAAGAATTTAATATTTTGATTTGCTCACAGTCTAGAATTATTAACTTATACGTAAGTTGTATTTCTAATATCTGATGAAAAGACAAAATTTTAAAACTTCTTTAACACGTCAAAGCCACGAAGCAACTTACCTCAGGTAGGGTGTGTGTTAGGGGTGCTAATACCTTCCTTAACCACAACCAGTCCCTTACCCGTGAATCTCTGACAAGACCATTACACCCGGGTTTCCTAGTAGCCCTCAATTAAATACAAGGTGGCGACTCCAACGAACCAAATCAAAGCAAACGCATAACGAGAAAAAATTGCCAGCCGACGCCGTGCGGGTGACGTGTGGCAGTCACCCCAAGACAAATGTCAACACCACGCCTTCTCTCTCCTGATAAATGCCATTTGAACCTTGAAATGCAAATTTTACTGGACCATGTACGCTGACAAAACTTACACGTCATGCTACCATCAACCCTATCTTCAACATAATTCCAAAATGGATCCTTCGATCCACCCATAGAAAAAGAAGGGGGGGGGGAGGGTCAAGGCTAGGATGGATGAGAAACTACTTCATTGCTGTTACCTTATTTTGCTATTAAAATTGATAGTTAGTTTATTGCATAATTATAGGGGGGGAAAGACGATGAAAATTCAGTTAGACTTCTTACTTGTTGAGTATTTAAATCCCTAATTTGACTTTGCAGGGAATTGTCAAGGCTAGGAGTTGATGCATTTGGCATAGCAGTTTGATTTTGCAATCCTGGGACTTGGAGGTTATCCATCTGTGACCTGTATAAAAATGAAGTGATCATATTATAAAACCTTTCGATAATTGGTAGTATCTAATTATCAAAAGGGTCTTAATACGTACTGTATTAAAACACAACAGCTAGAAGTCACCTAGTAGAGTTGCCAAAGTGCCGAGGCCCGAAGTTCTGTTGTTGCATATTATCTATGTTAGGAATTACTGCAGCTTGATCGTCTTGTCCTTGATTAGAAAGAAATTGACTCCTGTATCCAAAATAATTCGCAAGTAATACAATACGAGATTTAATAGTTTTACTGACGGAATTTTTTCATCGGCGTAAGACACATATTCCGTCGGTAATTAATTTACCAACGAAATCACCAACAGAGAATCTTTCATCGGTAATTTTTTGTCCGTCGGTAAATCTATTGGTAATGAAAAAAATTTATTACTGATGGATTTACTAATGGAACATAAGCGTCGGTAATAATATTTTTTTATTACCAACGAATTTACCAACGGACAAATTATAAAATATTTAAAAACATTTTAAAAAAAATCATTTTATAAAATTATACTCAAAATGCTTGGAAAAAAAAACAAGAAAATCAACTCAAACAAATTTGCAACAAATAAATAAAATGAAAAAAAAAATTCAACTAAAAAAATTCATATGAAAAAAATGAAGTTGCAATTGCTAAAAATTTAAAAATCCTATAAATATATCAACAAAAATTGATCTCATATGAAAAAATAAAATCTCACAACAACATTTATACAATTATTAAGAACAAAAACAATTAAAAATAAAATAAAAGGCAAATATAGTGAAAACAATCATGAAAAAAGAAGAAAAAAGAAAAATCTTACCTTAATGTAGTTGCAAGTGAAGCTAAGGAGAGATTTTTTTTTCGTAAAGCATATTAATTAAAAAAAAAACTAAGAGGATAAAAGAAGAAAGAAGAAGAAGACATACCTGAGCATGGAGGAAAAGAGAAGGAGATGAGGAGAGAAAAGAAGACAAAGAAATAGATATTGATGTTTTTTACATATAGTGAAGAAGAAGAAGAAATGAGTTTCTTTTTTGTGAAATAAGGGGATTCAGATTTTTTATTGGGGCACATTAGCGACGGATTTATTGACGAATAATTGAATATTAATATTTTTTAATTATTTCGTCAGTAATTCCATCGGTAATATTTAATATAAATTTTTAATTTCGTAAAAAGCTTTCAGAAACCGCCAACAATTATCGATGATTTTTCAATCCTTCGGTGATTCCGTCTGTAATATTTAAATGAAAATTTTGAATTACTTGAATTTTTTCAGAAAACCGCCAAATAAGACCGACGACTTTTCAATTCGTCGGTGATTTTGTCTGTAAAGAACAAGAATTAACAGTGCAATTGAAAAAGTGAACAGTTCTGGAGCTCTCTGGAAAATACTGACGAAAAATTCTGTTAGTGATTTCCTTCGTAATTGACATGATGAACAGTGTTCACAGTTTACCAAAGAATTTACCGACGGAATAAATTCTGTCGGTAATTACGTTGGTAAAAATGACATATCATCATTTATTGTTTTACTTTGTTTTAATTTTTTTCCCCACTGTAATTCCCTCGATATATACCGAGGGAATATTTCCGTCAGTAAAATCCCTCGAAAATATTTCCTTTGTATTTATCGATTTTCTGGTAGTGATATTAAGCATTACAAACTTATGATTATCTTGCTGGGTTGCTGGGTTGATGTCCAAGCTATGATGTTGCTTTCGTAATTGAAAAACAAATTTTTTTTAATAGAAAATACTAAATATGAAAAATTGGATACCGTGGAGCAGGAAAAGAAGGTACAGGTTGAATGAAGCCACCATGTTGTGAAGTGGTTGCGTTCGGTGTCATATAGCCATGTCCCGGCTGAGGTTGATGAATAAAGGAATTATGATGCCTTGATGGAGTTGGGGGCCAATTTAGTTCATTTTGGTTGATCCATGATGATGATGTTCCATCAAAACCTCCCATTGTTGTCTTTTTGTTTAACAATAAACAATTAGATAAATATTTTTGTATAATACAAACACTTGCCAATTCAATGGACATTGTATCACATTGGAGTAAGCATGAGTACTCACCATGGTTTCAGGAAATGAAGTTAGAAACTTAGCTGTGTCACACGTGTGCGACATCGTGGTGAAAACATTCACTCTCGAATTCTATTTTTTATGGAAAATGTGTGGAGACAAGGAATTCTTGCTCAAAACTGTCATTTTTTATCAAAACCGAGTCCCCCGGGTCAATACGGGTCAAACCATATTGACCAGGGTAAAAAATGAGTTTCCATGACGTTTCGGGTCAAAACCGTCATTTTCGATCAAAATCGTCATTTTGGATCAAAACCGAGTCCATCGGGTCAATATGGGTCAAACCATGTCAACCGGGATAAAAAATGAGTTTTCAGGTTGTTTCGGGTCAAAACTATTATTTTTCGGTCAAAACCCGGTTCACCGGGTTGATACCCCTCAAATGTTGTTTTCTGTGTTTCAATATATATTTTTTTTTTTTGCGGTTGAAATGGGCTTTTTCTAATACTGATTTAAGTTTTTCAGTTTTATTTATATAATTATTTATTATTATATATAATAAAACAAAATTAATAATACAAAAATTTATTATAGCGTCAGTTGCTGCGGTGCATTATTTTCCTTCGAAATGAATTCATTGTCCCCTGCTCATTGGCTATAAATAGCCACGACATCAGAGGGAAAAAAAAAGAAAAAAAAAAGAAAGAAAGAAAAGAGAGTATTACTATTTGAATTGTTTTTAGTTTTTCTTCACGATAGTAAGATATTGTTTTTTATTAAAAACAAGTTGAAAAATATCAAAAATATCCTAACCATTTGATCTAATAGTGTTAATTCTGGACCTTTGATTTAATAGGATACAATAGGGTTTACCATACTAGATTAAAACCCAAATCCATCTAAGCCTTTGAAATAATCTGCCTATTGATTCTATCGTGCCATGTCACCCGGTGTACCGAGCTTTCAGTGCATCGCGCCACAACAGATCAACGCTCAGCTCATCCAGACCGTCTGATCAACTTGCAGATAAAGCCAATCACAGCTGAAGGATCAGTTCATCCGCGATCCAATGGCTCACAACCTTCAGCTGCACCGGTGTCCCATACTCGCGTTCACACCGAGCACAATCTCGGAGCCTCTCTCTCCTCTCGACGGTGATTCTCTCTCTCTCATCCGATCTCCCATTTCCGGTCGTGTGAAGCTTTCAAACCACCACAGAAAGGTTGCTACCTTGCTATAAAGCAAAACCCCGGCGGTTTTCAGCGTTTTCTCCGCCTCATCTAGCCGGAAAACGACCGCGATTTCGTCAACCACCCGAAACTTTAAACCGACGATTCTCCCTCGTCAGCCATCAACAGCCGTCGAAACCACCTTCATCAGAATACTCTCCATCAGATCTACTAGAATCAACCATTCGTTGGTTGGAAATCTTGCCGGAAAATTTCGCCGCCTCCAACAGTAACCGCGCGTGAGCCACACGCGCCACCAGGGGTATTTTCATAATTTTCCAAGAAATCCAAGGGTATTTCAGTCTTTTACCTATACAGTGGCACTCAAGTAATTTTTTGAAATTCCTAACAGTTTTTATTTTATTTTTATATATAAGTATTTGTAAATTCTCTTGCATGTAAAAAAAACCAAAAAAACCAAAAATAAATATAAAAGGAATAACGACGCGGGTCCAACACCCATCTTATCATGTCATCGTTCATGGGTCCAAAGCCCAATTATCAAGTATGGTTATACCCATTTCTCAACGATATCAAAATATTTTTTGTTTTATAAATGAATATTGTTTGTCGGCATGTCTCTTTTTACAGAAAAGGACTGATGTCAAGGATATTTATACCAAATATGGATTATGTCCATTATTTCCTTTTGATAATCCAGACGTAACTCTCCTTTTTAGGGTCAAATGTCAATATTTTAGACAAATCTCCTATTTTTAGGGACTAATGTCATTTTTAACGTGTCTCCTATTTTTAGGGACCGACGTTAACCATTTAAAAAAAAAACAAAATTGCAAATAAGCTCAAAATATAATAGCATTTGAATCAAATAAAAAACACACAAGTAAGGGTAACCTTTCTTTTGAAAGGATGTTTTAAGGGTGGTGTCTACCTTCCCTTAATCATAACTAACCCAGTACCTGAATCTCTGGGACCAGTGTCTAATTTGGGATTTCTAGTTCCCTCATATTACTAGATGGCGACTCCAATAAAATATTCATTTCCCCCAATCAAAAAAAAAAATCTTTTTGTTAAATAAACAAAAAAGCGGAGCCGTCGCCCGACGTCGTGTATCGATAGAATGGCGACTCCGCTGGGGACCTAGGGTTGAACCAACTACTTGTGTGTGCTTTTCATTTGTTTTTTTATTATTGTTATTTATTTTTTGAGCATTTATTTTATTTGCACTATTTATTTTATGCAATATCAATTGTAAATCATTTCATTTTTTAATTACACATGCATGCATGTTATTTATTTGTGTATTCACACACTTCAGTGAACCCATAAAAGCTCTGGACCCGAGCTCGTCCTTTTTAAGATTAGAAAAGAAAGATTCAGGTGGCAAGTGTGACTTATGTCCACTGATGCTCATTTGGACTTTCGCTTGGATTGTAACTCACCCTATACAACGGGTATTGTGGAATTTTCTTCCCATACTCATGTTGTATAAGGTTAAGAGGCCGACTACCCCATGGGTAATTCGGGCAATCTAAGAACCAAAAAATATCTTTAGGGATAGACTAAATTGAGCCAAATCTTATGAGCTAGATCCTATCAATTAGATATACCTTTTAGGACACAAACAAATGTCAATGCATTAACATACATGTTTATATACATTTCATATTCTCATTAAATCTCCACCGATCCTTATAGGAAGTGTGAGAAAAAAAACATTACTATTGAGGAATTTTTGACCAGATCAGAATTGAACCAACATGATGAAGGGGATTGTTTGCCATCAGAATATAGCATCATATTTCTCCCCTAAATCGGTTCAAGTCCCTGTAGGTTTGGAGTCCTCAGTGAGAACTTTCTTAAGAGAATCTGATCTGGTCTGTTCCTCGTCATAAGTTTAAAAAAAAAAAAAATTTGAAACCAATAACACACATGCATAAACCATATGGCATTTTTGCATCCATTTGTGCATTTCATTTAGTTTACTTGCATTCACTCAGGTTGAAATATAGGTCCCCCAAAAGGCCGTAAAATTCATTACACTCGACAACGAAGGAAGATAATGGAGAACGAAGAAAGGGCACACCTAGAGGCTCATTATCAAAGAGAGTTGGAGAACATGAAAAATGATATAGCACGACTTACAAGTCTACTCGAGCAGACCCTAGTATCCAAGTCTGGGGAAGGTACCTCTACTCAGCCGGCAGTTGCAACTCCATCTATATCTATGCCATCAGCTCCCTTTGTATTCCCGCCTCAAAATTTAGGGGCAAATCCCTCTTCATTTGAACAACAGTTCACTGCCAATGTTCCACCAGCACAAGTGCCAGTTACTATAAACCTGGCAACTGATGACCCACAAAGGATGAAATTCTCTGAAAATGTCGATTATGATAAATTGACCGCTCTAGAAGAGAGATTGAAGGCAGTAGAAGGGGCAGACTTATATGATCCTGTTTATGCTGCAGAAATGTGTTTAGTTCCAAATGTAGTTGTACCCAGAAAATTTAGGGTACCAGAATTCATCAAGTATACTGGAACTGAATGCCCAGTCACTCATCTTAAATCTTATTGCAATAAGATGGCAGAAGTAGTGAATGATGAGAAACTTCTCATCCATTTCTTTCAAGACAGTCTTTCTGGATCGGCATTAAGCTGGTATACAAGGCTGGATAACACCAAGATCAGAAAGTGGAAAGATTTGGTAAAAGCCTTTGTGGAGCAGTATAAATTCAACATGGAGGTAGCCCCGGACAGGTCAAGCTTGTTAGTCATGGAAAAGGGCAGCAAAGAGACTGTAAGAGAATACGCTTTGAGATGGCGTGAAAAAGCATCTCATGTACAACCCTCTTTGTTAGAAAAAGAAATGGTCACTCTTTTTTCTAACACTTTTAAATCTCCCTACTTTGAACACCTGGTGGGTAGTTCGCTCAGCATTTCTATGATGCTGTAACTATCGCTGAGAGAATAGAACAAGCGATAAGAGCGGGGAGAATGTCAGAGCCTACTGAGAAGAAAGGCTTTATTGGGAAAAAGAAGGATTCTGAGGTGAACAATGTGGAAGGAGTGTATAAGGGTAAGAAAACAAATTACCACCATTATAACTTCCAAATGCCTACCCAACAAGTTGCAAGTGTAAACTTCACTAAACCTTTCCCTACCAACCAACAAAACCAACCACTGACCAACAAAGTAACCAGATCGTTAATCCTCCAAGAAGGAATTTTCAAAGAACCCAAGAACGACTGCCACCATTACCACTTCCTTTGGGAAATGTACTCAAAGTTGTTGAGTATTGGGCAAGTAGCTCCCGTTCCCTTAACCCCACTGCAACCTCCATACCCAAATTGGTATAAGCCAGATCTGAAATGCGAGTATCATGCTGGCGTGGCAGGGCATAACATTGAAAGTTGTAATGCATTTAAAAACAAGCTTCTACAATTGATAAAAGCTGGATGGATAACTTTTGATGATTCACCGAATGTAAATTCCAATCCTTTGCCCAATCATGCCACAAGCAGTGGAGGAGTGAATGCTGTAGGAATGGAGGGTAAGAAGGAAAGAGTTTTGAAGGTTTCCATGGAAAGACTGTATGGTATGTTGGTACAGTCTGGTTATTTATCTGAGTTTGAACCAGTGATGAATGAAAATAACTACTGTAAGTTTCATGGCAAGGTGGGACATCACATTGATGATTGTGAAGAATTTCACCAAGAAGTGAAAAGGATGCTGACTTTCGGCATGTTAAGGATAGAGAGTGAAGAAGAGAGTAGTGAAGTTGGGATGATAGGCCGTCAGGAGACAAAAATGGAAGTTTGTAGACTCCAACCAACTGTGGGTGGTCCACCAAAACTAATCCTGACCAAGCCTGTATGCACAAATAGTGAAAGTTATGGCTCAATGCCTTACAATTATGGGTATTCTTTCAACATTAAGAACCCTACTCCCATCTTTCATCCTGAAATCGGTGGTTTAACTCGAAGTGGTCGGTGTTTTACACCAGAAGAATTAGAAAGGCAGAGGAAAGCCAAAGGAAAAGAGATAGTTGATGCTTTTAAAGGCATGGAAGTGAACAAGCCTATAAGTGAAGACGAGTCTAATGAGTTTCTGAAGTTGATGAAGCATAGTGAGTATAGTGTGGTGGATCAATTGAAGAAAACTCCTGCTAGAATCTCTTTAATGTCACTTATCTTGAGTTCTGAGTTACACCGTAAAGCATTGCAAAAGGTGTTGAATGAAGCATATGTGCCACAGGATATTACTCAAGATACAATGGAACATTTGGTGGGAAGAATTCAAGCCTCTAATTACTTATACTTCACAGAAGATGAGCTAGACTCGGAAGGGACTGGGCATAACAAGCCTTTGTACATCACCGTGAAATGTAAAGACTATTTGATCGGCAAAGTGCTTGTGGATAATGGTTCAGCGTTGAATGTGCTACCAAGGCATATATAGATGAGATGCCAATTGATGCTACTTACATGAGACCAAGCACAATAACAGCTAGAGCATATGATGGTTCTCCTAGAAGGTGATAGGGGCCATTGACATTGAATTGTTTATAGGGCCTCAGATGTTTTTATAACCTTACAAGTGATGGACATCCATCCTTCGTATAGTATGTTATTGGAAGGCCATGGATACATGCCGCTGGGGCTGTGACATCATCTCTACACCAATGTTTGAAGTACATTATCAATGGTACTCTAGTGAAAGTTAAGGCAGAAGAAACCTTATCCACGATAAGGAATGTGTCGGTCCCTTATATTGAAGCAGAAGATTGCAAAGATGGAAATCTCCATGCTTTCGAGATTGTGAACACTGAATGGGTACCAGAGAATACATGGTGTTAAGAAGACCAATTATTTCTGATACTGCCAGAATGATAGCTAAATACCTTTTGAAATATGGGCTACCATTCTAGAATGATCCAATTGCTGGAAATCTTAAGAGAGTCAACATAATGAAAATTAAGGCTGCTGATCAGAATTTTGGGCTTGGCTTCAAGCCTAAGAAAGAGGATTGTTGCTACCCAATTTTTGACCCATGTTTTGATAAATTTTCAAAAAAAAAAAAATAATAAAAAAATAAGGGTTTACATGTGGCGATAACATAGAGCATCAGGGCTAATATTAAGGGAGCAATATGTTTAGGAGATAATTACTGAATCATATATAATTACTGCAATATAAAATACCATAGATATATGATTTGATTTGTGCTTGTTAGGGAAAATAATCACTGCAATATAAAATACCATATATATGGGATTTGTTGGTGCTGATTATAGAAGACAATCTCTGCAATAAGTATTGCAATATTTCCTTAAATAACACGTGTAGAGATTTTCTGTATAAATGAACATCCAGTCATAATAAAAGAGAGGAGGAGAAAATTTAGAAGGGGAGCAATTTTAAAAAACAAAAAAAAAGGGGCAAGCCACAAAAGAGAAAACCTATTTTTTTTCCTCCTGGCCGAAGCCAAGCCGTGCCTCCACCTTTGGCCTTGCGATTTTGTTTTTTTTTTTACACAGAGACCAACCCCTCTCCCTTGGAAACCGACCAAAACCAGATCCCCCTTAGCTGCCACTTTCTCCCCTTGGCCATTTCATTTTCCCTCTTCAGCCGACCATTAGAGCAGCAGCCCCTCTCCTTTTGCAACCAAAACCAAATCTCCTCCCTCACTTCTTCTTCTTCTCCCAGACCCACAGACACTCGGACACAAGCCTCTTTTCCCCTGTCTCAGCCGACTTAGAGCATCCGGCCACCACCTCCTCATCTCTCTCTATCAGTTGCAGCCCCTTCGCTAGACCTTAATACCCCAGCCTGCAACCACCGTAAACACCATTTACAAGCCTTCCCTCTCTGTCAACACAGCCCACATAGCCCCCAGAAACGACTCTCCACTCATCTTTTTTTTTCCCCTCAGTTCAACCCCGCTTGATAACATTCACTACCAGAAAATCGCTAAATACCAACGGACATACCGACGGAATTTTTTCTGTCGGTATTTTTCGGCCGAAATCACCGACGGACAATATTCGTCGGTAATTCAGTCGGTCATTACCGACGAACTCCGTCCGTCGGTAATTACCGACCGAATTACCGACCGAAAATTCAGAATTAATGAAAAAAGGGCGGGCAGTGGCGCGGAGGTTTTGGCGGGTGATGTTTCCGACGGAATCACCGACGGAATTAAAAACTGGGGCCCGTACGCGTGATGGGACCTATTCACCGTCAAAAAATACCGACGGAATCACCGACGGATTTGAAATGCCAGATCCGTACCGGTGATGTGACGGGTGCACCGTTAAAAATACCGACGGAATCACCGAGGGATTTGAATAGCAGGTCCGTGCGGTGACGTGTCGATTGCCCGTTAGAATTACCGACGGTTTGCCGACGGATTCACCGACGGAATCCGTCGGTAAGTCCGTCGGCAAAAGTGAATATATGGCACTCTGCCGACACTCTCCTCCCCCATTTCTCCTTCTTCTTCCTAATCCTAACCCTCCCCATCTGCAAAATAACCAGCCCCCCCTCGCCCCAAAACAAAAATTTCCTCATCTCAGCACAACAAGTTGTTTTGTTTTGTGGTCACAGCATCCGTGTTCTGATTTACCGACGGATTTTATCATTTTTTGTAAGTAATTCTATCTTTTAAAATTTTAACATTTAAATGTCAATTTTATTGTTTTTTTAGTATATGTATTATTTTTTTTTAGTAGATGTACATGTTTTATTGTTATTTCTCAAACAAACTTGTAGTATATGAATGTATAATTTTATACTTGTTATGGTTTGTTTTAGATTTTGTAAGATTGTATTTGTTTGAAAATTGTTAAAACTTAATTTGTAGAATTACCGAATTACATGTTATGTTTTGAAATAATTAAGAGCTTGCTTAATTAATGGGTCCTTTTTATAGAGGTTCGATAGAAGTCATGGATGATCGTTCATGGATGTATCTAGATTCACCCCAAGGATTGCGGAGGATGGATTATTGTAACGGGGTTCAGGGTTTTATTAATTTCGCAACATCTATTCCCAGAAATTTTACTGGAGGCGGTATTAGGTGTCCATGCAGGAAGTGTCAAAATAAAAAGTATCTGCATCCAGATGTTGTAATGATGCATCTTCTACACAAAGGGTTTGTGGAGGATTACGAGTGTTGGTATGCACATGGAGAGGTATTTGTTAGTAATAGGAGAATGGGAGAAACGGTGGTTGGGTCAACTTCTAGTGCTAGCAACGTGCATGAAGCGGCAAATGACAACACTAATCCTTACAGAAACATGGTTATGGATGCAATGAGAATGAATCAAGATAATGTCAATCAATGTCCAATCGTAGAAGAAGAACCTAATGCAGAGGCAGCTAGGTTTTTTGATTTGTTGAAAGATTCTGACGAACCATTATGGGATGGCTGCACAAACCACAGTAAATTATCGGCTGTGGCACAGGTGTTCACCATCAAGTCAGATCACGGGTTGAGTGAGGCCGGGTATGACAAAATTATTGATTGGGCAAGAAGCATTTTACCAGAAGGGAACAGGCTCAAAGAGAACTTCTATGCTGCGAAGTCCATGATGAAACCCCTCGGTTTAGGATACCAGAAAATTGACATGTGCCCTAACTTCTGCATGTTATACTACCTTGAAAATGCTGTGATGACCGAGTGCATGACATGCGGGCATTCCCGTTACAAACCCAGAACTGGCAGGGGGAAGACTCTAGTGGCATATAAAAAACTTAGATATTTCCCGATCACACCTAGACTGCAGAGGTTATTTATGTCACCAAGGACTGCTGAGCACATGACATGGCACCAAACACACGATGTCGTTGATGGTGTGATGGTGCATCCTTCTGACGGCGAAGCGTGGAAACGCTTTAACAGTGTTCATCCTGACTTTTCTGCTGAATCAAGGAATGTTCGACTTGGGTTGTGTACAGACGGGTTCAACCCATTTGGGTCATTTGCTGCTCCCTATTCTTGTTGGCCGGTCATTCTCACAGTTTATAACTTGCCACCGGGAATGTGTATGAGGCCGGAGTTCATGTTTCTATCTACTGTCATACCCGGTCCAAGCAGCCCGGGGCGGAATATAGATGTTTGTCTTCGACCGTTGATAGATGAGCTGGCGCAGTTGTGGTCCTCCGGATCTCTGACTTATGATATATCGAGGAAACAAAATTTCCTTATGAGGGCGGCTTTGATGTGGACTATCAGTGATTTTCCAGCTTATGGAATGCTTTCTGGTTGGAGCACGCATGGGAAACTCGCATGTCCATACTGCATGGAAAACAACAAGGCATTCACGCTAGCAAACGGAGGTAAAGCTTCTTTTTTTACTGTCACCGTCGCTTCTTGCCACTTAATCACAGGTTCAGAAAGAACAGAAAAGATTTCTTTGTTGGTAGAGTTGAAAAAGATGTTGCATCCCCGCGTCTTTCTGGTGAAGAATTGCATCATGTTGTATCAGAGTACGGTGACATTGTGTTTGGCCTTCAATCAGGTAAGCAAAAGTTTCCTGGTTTTGGTTTGACCCATAATTGGGTAAAGCGAAGTATCTTTTGGGAGCTTCCGTATTGGAAGACTAATCTTCTCCGCCATAACCTTGACGTCATGCACATCGAAAAGAACGTGTTTGAGAATATTTTCAACACCGTCATGGATGTGAAGGGGAAGACAAAGGACAACATGAAGGCTAGATTGGATATAGCTTTATACTGTAACCGTAAAAATATGGAGTTGGTTTATGACGAGTCACGGGTTGCAAAACCAAGGGCAAGCTTCGTGTTAGAGAAAAACGCACAACTGCTAGTCTACAAATGGCTTAAGAGTCTGCGTTTCCCGGATGGACATGCATCGAACATATCAAGGCTTGTTAACATAGAGGACTGCAGATTGTATGGAATGAAGAGCCATGACTGCCACGTGTTTATGCAAACACTCATCCCATTAGCTTTTCGTGATTTGTTGCCAAAGGGAATATGGGATGCACTAACGGAGATCAGTCATTTCTTCAGAGATATATGCTCCAGCAAGATGAATGTTGAGCACATTGAGATGCTTCAAACGAATATCATCGAGACACTATGCAAACTTGAGATGATATTCCCTCCTTCATTTTTTGACTCAATGGAGCATCTCCCTATACATCTACCGTTCGAGGCAAAAGCTGGAGGACCGGTCCAGTATAGATGGATGTACCCATTCGAACGGTGAGATATTACAGTTGCAATGGAATTCATATCTTAAAGTATTTTCTATGTTTTTCTTATTTGAAAATACTTGAATTGTACTTCAATGCAGGTACTTGTTTAATCTAAAAAAAAAGGTTAAGAACAAGGCGCATGTTGAGGCTTCGATATCTGAGGCCTATATTGTTGAAGAGATATCAACATTTATCTCGTACTATTTCGAACCTCATCTGAGAACAAGAATCAATCGCGTTCCACGGCATGACGATGGCGGTGAAGTGCCTTCCAGTGGGAACTTGTCAATATTCTCCAATACTGGACGACCCACACCTAAAAATGCCGTAAGAGGAAGATATTTGTCGGAAATAGAATTCAAACAAGCACACAACTATGTTCTATTTAACTGTGATGAGCTGAGACCATTTATTCAGTAAGTCTATATATGTGTAATAGTAATTAAACTTTGTCAGTAATATACTGTTAATTATATATTGTAATATCATACACTCATTATCACTTGCAGGCAACATCGACAATATTTGCTCTCCAATAACTCGCAGCTGACCGAATCCCAGATCTTTCAATTACAAGATGAACAATTTGCCACATGGTTCAGAACACATGTAAGCACTATCACAAACTCATTCTAACGTATGCATGTCATTACGAGATTCTCGTTCATTTACCGTGTATTGATGTACATTTAATTACATATATTTACAAGGTTTATCAAATGGGAAGGAGTGCGCCCAAGTCATTGTCTTCACTAAGCCTCGGCCCTGAAAGAAAAGTTAAGTGCTACAACGGGTATTTTGTCAATGGATATGTTTTCCATACTGAAGAATACGGGCAAGGAAGAAAGACATACAACTGCGGTGTTTGTGTTAAGGGATCCACAAGTAGCCAGTTAGAAGTTGACTACTATGGTAGATTAGAAGAGGTCGTCGAACTGCAATATCATAGCGAGCAGAATAAAGTGTTTTTATTCAAATGCTATTGGTATGACACGACGGACAGAGGAATCAGAGTTGATCCGCACCATGGTCTGGTCGAAATCAACTCAAAAGCTAGACTCCGCAACATAAACGATGTCTTTGTTTTCGCAAAGCAATGTCAACAAGTTTATTACACATACACCCCTTCATTTAGAAAGGATCGTTCAAGAGTTGATTGGTTGTCCGTTTTAAAAACGAAACCACGGGGTCGTGTCGAGGTTGTTCAGGATGAGAACGAAGACACAAGTGTGCGAGATGAAGTCTTTCAAGTTCGTGAGTTGGTTGAACCATATCGAGTTGCTCCTTCGATTGAATTGGAAGAAAATTCAAATTTTCGAGTTCTCGATGATAGTCTTGTTGATATTGACGGAGAGGAGTTGAATGTTGTTCTCAGCTCTAGCGGACAAGCAAATGTCGATGAAGAAGATGATATCCATATTGAAGATTGCGATGAAGATGATGACAATTCAATTGAGGAAGAAGAAGAAAATTCCGACTAATTATGAAAATGAAGCCCTATGTAAAAACATTTGTCTCATGTAATTTAGATTATTGATGATGTATTTTGTAAAACAAAATATTTTGTTTAAGCAATGTGGTTTTGTTTTATGTGATGGACAGTTTATCAGTTAAGTTTTGCAGGAAGGTAAACAGGCAATACAAAGACAACCTTTCCTGCATAATGCAATACCGACGTCCATGCCGACGGACTCACCGTCCGTCGGTATCTCACAGAGAGTTCGAAAATATTTACAACAAAATGCCACAATGACCGACGGCCATGCCGACGGAATAACATCCGTCGGCATCTCACAGTAAGCTCGAAAACATAAAACCACCATCGACGGTATTACCGACGGCGTAGCTCCGTCGGTAATTTGTCGGTTACCCATTTTACCGACAGAATTACCGACGGACCGCGCGTTTCCCAAAGTGCGTTAATTAATGCGCCCCTGAACTTGTCAGATTACCGACGGAATCACCGACGGACTTCGAAAATTTTGGAGGGCTTTTAAAAATTCGGGGCGAAATTCGAAAAATACCGACGGAATTTTGACCTTTTACCGACGGATTTGTAACCTGTTACCGACGGATGTTAATTCCGTCGGGGAGTCCGTCTGTAAAATTGACCTATAAGTTCCACCCCCGCCACTTCGCCTCATTTTTTCTTCTTCTCCCCGCCGCTTCTTCTCTTCTCCTGCGTTTTTCAGCCTAGATTTTTCATTTTTTCCCCCTCAATCCTTAAACACTTTCACCTTTAATCTCTAGCAAGATTTGGTGTTGTAAATCTTCATTATATTAAAAGGTATGTGTTTTTTTTCTAATTTATTTTATTTTATTTTTAGTTGTTTTTATTTTTGTTGTGTTGGTGTTTTTTGTTGCAATGTAGATAAAGTTTTGAATTTGACACATTATTAAGGTATGTATATTTCGTTCCTTTTTTTTTTGAATATTTTTTGAATTTGTTGAATATTTGTTAATTTAATTGTTGAATAATTGAATTTAATTGTTGAATTTCTTGAATATTTTTTGTTGTTGTGTTGTTAGAATTTTTATTAGGTAATTTAACTTAGAATTAGTTAAAGTTGAATTTTTTGAATATTTTTTGAATTTTTTGAATTTGTTGAATATTTGTTAATTTAATTGTTGAATAATTGAATTTAATTGTTGGATTTATTGAATATTTTTTGTTGTTGTGTTGTTAGAATTGTTATTAGTTAATTTAACTTAGAATTAGTTAAAGTTGAATTTTTTGAATATTTTTTGAATTTGTTGAATATTTGTTAATTTAATTGTTGAATAATTGAATTTAATTGTTGGATTTAATTGAATATTTTTTGTTGTTGTGTTGTTAGAAATGTTATTAGGTAATTTAACTTAGAATTAGTTAAAGTTGAATTTTTTGAATATTTTTTGAATTTGTTGAATATTTGTTAATTTAATTGTTGAATAATTGAATTTAATTGTTGGATTTATTGAATATTTTTTGTTGTTGTGTTGTTAGAATTGTTATTAGGTAATTTAACTTAGAATTAGTTAAAGTTGAATTTTTTGAATATTTTTTGAATTTGTTGAATATTTGTTAATTTAATTGTTGATAATGAATTTAATTGTTGGATTTATTGAATATTTTTTGTTGTTGTGTTGTTAGAATTGTTATTAGGTAATTTAACTTAGAATTAGTTAAAGTTGAATTTTTTGAATATTTTTTGAATTTGTTGAATTTGTTAATTTAATTGTTGAATAATTGAATTTAATTGTTGGATTTATTGAATATTTTTTTTGTTTGTGTTGTTAGAATTGTTATTAGTTAATTTAACTTAGAATTAGTTAAAGTTGAATTTTTGAATTTTTTGAATTTTTTGAATTTGTTGAATTGTAATTGTTAATTTGTTGAAGTATAATTTGTTGAATTTATTGAATTTATTTTTTGTTATATTTTTTATTGTTTTGAATATAATTATTGATTAATTTGTGAATTGTAATTGTTAACGTTGAATTTATCTTAGGATTAATAGTTGAATATGTTGGAATAATTAGTATAGATTGGTTCGATTGGTTGTGGCTATTGTTAATATTTGCAGGTTTGTGGATTTGGGTAGTATCTTTTTTAACTTTTGAATTTTATTTTACAATTATTAATATAAAATTGTTTAGATGCGCAAAATGAAAACCAGAGCTGGTCGTCAAGTCGAATCAAGTTCGTCTAGCAGCGATGATGATGTTTCCTTAGGTGCCTCTCAAAAAGAGGCACCTACACCACCTGCGCCGTCAACCGATGCTGCCTCTTCCAGCAATGTTTCACATCGCAGACGCGGCATGCCTTCGTAGCGGAATCAATTTACCCGCCAGTTCGAGGCACAGTGGAAGGACGATCTTTCAATGTAAGTTTGTTAATGTTTTAGTTTTTTTTATATAAAAAAAACAAATTTAAAACATAATTTATGAAGTAATCACAAATTAATTTCATTTCTTTTCAGGTTCACAAACATTGAGGCCGCCCGATTAATATCATCGGCGTTTAAAGCGTCGATGGAGATTCCATTGTTTCAATGGAGTCAGATATCCAGACATCCTGAATGGATGCCTCAAATCAATGCATGGTTTCGTAGATTTGAGGTTCGTGTTAATATATAATTTTCAGCTTATTTGTAATTATAAATTCATGTTATAATTGTAAATAAATTATTAACATTTTAAAAAATTATTTTTTTATATACAGCATCGATTCTGCTGGGACGATGAACATGACAGTGTTGTGAGGAGGGTGTGGGAAAATCACGCGGCAATTAGGTAACATCGAAAACAATACGACTTTTTTTTACATAATTATTTATGTTTTGAAATGTAATTTTTTCGTGCGTGAATTAGGTTGCGTGATTTTTGGTATGACGCCCAGAAAAAAGCAAAAAAAACAGCGAGGGATAAGGGGTTACAAGGCTGGAACGATGTTGCGGTTTGGAGGGATTTCAAACCAATATACATCCCGGAAGATATATGGCCGCACTATCTTCAGCACGTGACGTCTGAGCGGTTCACTCGACGCTCACAGTCCGGTGCCGGCAACCGGAATCGGCAAATTCATGGCTCGGTTACAACGCACACCGGCGGCTCCGTTCCGTTTGCTGCACATGCAAAACGGATGGTAAGATTAATTTAAATGAAATATATCGTTCAATTAATTTGTTGTTAATACATTTTTTTCATTATATATAGGCTACGTCTCTTGGACGTGAGCCGAGCCCTATGGAGCTGTTTGTGGAGACGCACGTGCGGAGTCATGACCGCCAAAAGGGGACGCAACAGTTCGTTGACAACCGTGCTCAATAGTTTGTGGTGTGTTTGTTTAACCATTTTATTTTGTAAGTTATTATTATGTTTATTGAATTGAATATGTTTTTTTTTTTTTCAGGAGACCTATAATAATCGGTTGAGGGAGAGATACGGGGATGATCCTTCGACCCATCCGGAATTCGATCCGGATTTGTGGATGGAGGCTGGATCGTCAGGTGGACCCGATAAAAATCGGGTTTACGGGCTCTCCAACACTACCGCTGCCAAGTTGCGGTCGACCGGTACTGCTTCAACCGGTGGGAGCTCCCAATCTGTATCGAGCTCCCAATCTAAGGAGTTTGTGGCCTTGCAGCAAAGGTGCGACCACCTATCAGAGGCGTACACACAACTCAAAGAAGAGCAAAGATTGGAACGAACAACGCAGAGCAGAGTCTGAACAACAAAGAGCGGCCTATGAAGAGCTTCGTCAAATGGTCATGAACATGACACAAGCGGAACATGTGCGCCTAATCCTTTTTGGCCGCCTAACCCCCACCCTCCTCCTCCTCCTCCTCCTCCTCCTCCTCCACCTTTATATTAATTGTTTTTTTTTTAAACACATTCATTTTGTAATGAATATTATTTAACTTTGAGTTTTTGTTGCTTAATATAATTTTATTTGCATAATTGGTTTGTATTACTATTAATTTATATTATTTTTTCTAATAATTAAAAAAAAAAATTACACAGGGATTTACCGACGGAATAAATCCGTCGGCATTGGACAGTGTCTGAGGTATGCCATCCCATCACCGACATACTCACCGACGGAAATAATCCGTCGGTATAAAAATACCGACGAATTTACAGACGGATTTATTCGGTCGGTATGAAATATCACCGACACTTTTGCCGACGGAGTTAGTCCGTCGGTATTTACATAACACCGACGGAATGTATTCCGTCGGTTATTCCAAGCGGGAAACTTTTTTTTTGGCGCGCACAGGCCGTCGGTAAAACCGTCGGTAAATGTGTTTTTTTTTATTACCGATGGATATAGCGACGGAATGTGGAATCACCGACAAAAGGTATTCCGACAGGAGTATTCCGTCGGTAATATAGTCGGTAAATAATTTACCGACGAACGTTCTGTCAAACACCGACGGAAAATTTCCGTCGGTAAAACTGTGAAATCTTGTAGTGGAATCTCTGAAATACCAGTTAGGTTTCTTAGTGACCAAAATACTAGGTGGTGACTCCAAAGAACCAAATCAAGCAAAAACGCATAACGAGAAAAATCGCCATCGGAAGCCGCGCGGGTGACGTGCTTGTTTGATCAAAATTTAATCAACAATGCTTGTTTGATCATGATATTGTGTTGTTTTCCTTTTTCAACTTTTTAAATCGAGGTTCCAAATGTCAATGGGATTTTATCTTTTTTTTTTTAGCCAAACTTTTCCCTTTAATGAGATCATGCCTTTTCAAAAGTTCATCTTGGTGGTTTTACACATCACTTTCTTTTTCAAAGCGAATCTTCCATAACTACACCTGCACTTTACACTGAGAATGAATGGCCGGACTTTAAAGAATCCATATTAGTTATAGAGGAGGAGGAATGATAGGAAAATAACATTAGGGGATTCACAAAAATTAATAACATGAACAAGCTTGAAAACCTGCTAGAGAGGAGCTTGAAACCATAGATGTGGGTGATGAAGAAATCAAGAGAGAGTTGAAGATACGGACTTTGATCACCCTTAAAAAAAGAGAAGAGTTATGTAGATGTTTTTGCTTGGTCCTATAAGGATATGCCTGGTTTGTATAGGGTACCACTAGTAGAAGGATGGAAGTTGGTTAAGCAAAGGTTGAGAAGGACTAATCCGAATAAAGGCAGAAATTGAAAAACAGTGGAACGCCGATTTTCTAGAAGTAGTCAAGTATCTGCGAGTGTGTCCAACATAGTGGTAGTATCTAAAAAGGAAGATAAAATCAGAGTTTTTATGGACTTTAGAGATTTAAATCGGACTAGCCCTAAAGACAATTTTGTCTACCACACATAGATATGTTTGACAATGTAGCACGTAGCTCCACATATTCCTTTATGGATGGATTTTTGGGCTACAATCAGATAAAAATGACTTGAGGATAATGAGAAGAAACCTTTGTAACACCATGAGGAACCTTTTACTATAAAGTCATGCCATTTGGGTTAAAGAACATTGGGGCCACCTACCAAAGGGCCATGGTAACTTTATTACACAACATGATGCAAAAAGAGGGTTAAAGTAAACGTGGATGACATGATCTAGAGAGGGAGAGAATCATGTCCAAATATTGAAGGAATTATTTGAAAAAACTAAGGAGGTACAAAGTTGAGGCTTAACCATGCAAGGTGTTTATTCGGGGTGAAATCTAGGAAGTTGGGATTTATGATGAGTGACAAATGGATAGAAGTGGACCTTGATTAAGTAAAGGCTATTCAATCTATGCCAACTCCCAATACTAAGAAGGATGTAAGGAGGTTATTGGGAAGGTTGAATTACATTGCTCGGTTTATATCCCAATTAACCATGACTTATGACATCATCTTCAATTGTTAAGGAAGAAGAATCTTGGAATTTGGAATAAGAGTGTGAAGAAGCTTTCGCAAAAATCAAGCAATACCTACCGAATCCACCCCTATCTATCAAGCTAAATTGCAAAATGGCAAGTTCTACTAGCTGAGTACGACATAGTATAAATGACAAGGAAAGCCATGAATGTCATCACCAATCACCTAGCTGACCATGCTGTGGAAGATTTTGAGCCGTTAAAATTTGATTTTTCTGATAAAGATGTGCTTTCAGTTGAGGAAGGGAAATCAGATTGGTGGATTATGTACTTTGATGGTGTTGTGGTAACGAAGTGGGGGCAGTGCTAATCTCTCTTGATAAGAAACATTATCCGGTTTCAGTTAAGTCGCAGTTTGGGTGCAATAATAACATAGGAGTATGAAGCTTGCATTCTCATTTTAGAGGTGGCATTGGAGCAGAATATTAGAAAGATAGATATGTATGGAGACTCGATTTTGATTATTACTAAGAGAAAGGAAAATGGCAAACCAAGGATGAGAAGTTAAGACCTTACTAAGAATACATGTCTAAATTGGCTAGAGAATTTAAGGAAATAAAGTTCACCCATCTAGAAAAGGAAAGAAACCATTCTAACGCTTTGGTCACGCCAGCTTCTATGGCTAGAATAGACTTTGGGCACAAGGTACAACCGGTACACATTGATATAAGAAATAACTTAGCTCATTGTTGCTCCGTTGAAAGAGAAATAGATGGAAACCCTTGGTACTATGATATCAAGAATTTCATCCAAAACCAGACATATCCCATGGGGGCATCCAAAATCAACAAGAAGACTTTGAGGAGATTGACAATGGATTTTTATCTTGGTGGGGAAACTTTGTATAAGAAATCATATGACGGAACTTTGTTGAGATATTTGGATGACGTAGAGGCAAAAGGTGTTAAAGAAATTTATGGAAAGAGATTTGATATGTCGATATGGTCCACTAGAAAATATTATAACTAATAATGCGCATAACTTCAATAGCAAGATGATAATAGAACTCTGCGCTAAATGAAAAATTAAGCATTCCAATTCCTCGCCATATAGGCCAAAGATGAATGGTCCAAAAATGTCAAGAAGATCATTTAGAAGATGGTAGTCACTTACAAGGATTGGCATGAGATGTTGCCATTTGCCCTTCACGCATACCGCACCATAATCTGAACTTCAACAGGAGCCACCTCGTACACTTTGGTATATGGAATGGAGGCGGTGATGCCTTTAGAAGTGAAAACCCCCTTATTAAAAATATTGGTAGACTTTGAGTTTAAAAGAGTTGGACTGGGTAAAAGTTAGATATGAATAGTTGAATCTGATCAGTGAAAAGAGGATAGCTGCAATTTGTCATCATCACGGATGGCCAAATCATATGATAAGAAGCTTCGACCTCGAGGATTCCATAAAGGAGATCTTGTACTGAAGAAAATATAGCCTTTATCAGGAGAAGATCAGAGTAAATGGGAAGCAAACAATAAGGGCCCTTACATGGTGATTAGTACTTAAAAGTGCATATTTATCAAGGTTTTGTATCATCATTTTGCACTTAAAGTATCAATAACTCCTTAATTAAAGCATGTTTTATAATAACAAGTCTAATACTATAAAATGCCCTAATATATGGTAAATGTTCATCTTAAATGCAGGCTTATCACATAAATCAAAGGATTGATTGATGAATTCAACTACTGAAATTTTGAAGATAAAGAAGAGTGAAGCTTAGAAAAGAGATATTGGTGTAGTCCAAACTGGAACACTATTCGGTATTTGGGTCATATCTCGAGTTCTAGATGTAAAAATGATCTCAAATTTTTACAAAACCTTGGTGAGACATAGGCCTACAACTTTCATGTGAACATAAAAATCTAACAAGGCCGTTTTCAAGTCCAAATCAAAGCAACAACGGAGAAGTCCGAATCTGTCCTGTAGCCCGTACACTGTTCAGTGTTTGGCCCATATCTGGAGTTCTAGAAGTCCAAATTACCTCTACTTTTTTTTCCTGGAAAGCTGTGTCAATTTTCTACAACTTTCATGTTTTCCAGTGGACCCAGTTCGGATGGTAGCATTTTTGTTTTATTTAGAAAAGAAGATAAGGATTTTCACCAAGTCAAAAGTTGGCACCCACTCAACAATTAGTCATCAAATCAATAATTCCGAATTTTGGCCTATAAAAGGAGGCATTTGCCATGTATTTGGTGGCTTGGTTGTTCAGATCAAGCTCATGCTCTTTATTTCTCTCTTTATATTTTTTTTTGTAATTCTTAAGTTTTGTTTTCATTAATTTCTTGTTTATGCTTTTCATTTCCTTTCCTTTCCTTTCCTTAGTTAACTTGTATCTTATTTATGTTCTTGTTTTGTTTATTTATGTTTCTCTTCTTCATTATGTTTAGCTAAGTTTATTATGTCAAGGTGAAAAGGTTACACTAATGGTGTAAGAACAAGTATGGTGTAAACTCAATATGGATCTTAATGTTTAATATTAACATGTCTTATCTTTTTATCTTACTAATTCTTAATACCTTGCTTGTTAAATGGTTAATCTAGATTTGTGTTGTATAACATTTGATACATCAAATGCTTGGCACTCTCATAGCCCAACAGTATGGTATTACCTACACCTGGGCTATGAAAATAACTTGATTTGTTGTTAACATCAGTTAATATCATGAATTCCTGACAATATTTAAAAGTTTGGTGTTATGTAATTAAGATAATTAATATGATCATGTTAATAATTTATAATGAGCTATTAATGAGAAATCATTCGATTGGAACCTCCTTTGTGTGTGGTTTCCAGTTGAATCATAAGAGTTTATACTATACTTGTTTGAAATACCATTGGTGGATTCTCTAACCTTGACATTTGTTTTTATCATTGTTAATCCTTACATTAATCTTTCATCTCAAAGTTCTCATTAATTTCTTCATCATCTTCTTCTTCTTCTTTTATTATTATTATTATTATTATTATTACTACTACTACTACTACTACTATTATTATTATTTACATTCTGTTTATATTATATAATATATCTCTTTGATCTTTTCATAAACTTAGTATATAGGCTGGAAACCTGTGACCCGATCTTTTAGATCATTCTCAGGTATAACAACGCCACGTACTGAGTATTATTATTATTGTCATTATTATTATTATTATTATTACTATTACTATTATTATTACTATTACTATTATTGTTATTATTATTGTTATTATTGTTATTATTGTTATTATTGTTGTTATTATTATTGTTGTTGTTGTTGTTATTGTTGTCTTGTTATTTATAATTTATACAATTAACCTCTCTGTGGTTCGACCCCGGTCTTGCCGGGTTATTTATTACTTCGACACTCCTGCACTTAAGAGAAGACATCAATCTTTTGGTCGTGTCAAGTTTTTGGCGGCCAACTTTTGACTTGGTGAAAATCCTTATTTTCTTGTCTGAATAAAACAAAAATGCTACCATCCGAACTGGGTCCTCTGGAAAACATGAAAGTTGTAGGAAATTGACTCAGATTTCCAGGAAAAAAAAAAAACATGGAGGTGATTTGGACTTCTAGAACTCCAGATATGGGCCAAACACTGAACAGTGTTCAGGCTGCAGGACAGATTCAGACTTCTCCGTTCTTGCTATGATTTGGACTTGAAAACGGCCTTGTTAGATTTTTATGTTCACATGAAAGTTGTAGGCCTATGTCTCACCAAATTTGTGTAAACATTTGAGGTCATTTGGACATCTAGAACTCGAGATATGACCCAAATACCGAATAGTGTTCCAGTTTGAACTGCACTAACATCTCTTTTCTAAGTTTCACCCTCTCTTTATCTTCACAAATTTCAGTAGTTGAATTCATCAATAAATCCTTTGATTTATGTGATAGGCCTGCATTTAAGATGAACATTTACTATATATTAGGGCATTTTATAGTATTAGACTTGTTATTATAAAACATGCTTTAGTTAAAGAGTTATTGATACTTTAAGTGCAAAATGATGATATAAAACCTTGATAAATATGCACTTTTAAGTACTAATCACCTAACCACACACAGAGTTTAGCTTTGGTTAAAGGGAATCGCCAAATGGGATTTCAGGTTAACTAAGTTACACACCGACTTTGCTTTAGATTAAAAGAGATTGCCAGATGAAATCTCAGGTTAACCCAATCAAAAGGGTAGGTTGCCCGTGAAAATAGACCAGCGTGCGTATGTGGGCAGGTCGCCATTGAAAATAGACTAGTTTTGAGTGTGTATGAACAAGTCATCTATGAAAATAGGCAAAATTTTCTTTAAAAAGTGAAGTCCTTAAATGAGTGGATCACTCAGCAATCAAAGAAGACTTTTTTTTTCCCTTTCTTCTTTACAAGCTTACTATGCAAAACATTAAGGAGTTTTGCTTCGTAAGCATTGTAAAGAGGGGGCATCTGTTGCTATCCAATTTTTGACCTATGTTTTGATAAATTTTCAAAAATAAAAAAAATAAGGGTTTACATGTGGCGATAACATAGAGCATCAGGGCTAATATTAAGGGAGCAATATGTCAAGGAGATAATTACTGAATCATATATAATTACTGCAATATAAAATACCATAGATATATGATTTGATTCGTGCTTGTTATGGAAAATAATTGGGAGATTGAAGAAGCCCAGTTGTTTTCAAGAAGTAATGAATAAGCGTCTGCTTATATTTGCTTTTATGTGCTTTGTGTGCTTTGCTTTGTGTTTTTGTACCTAGTTGAAAATCTTGGCTCAAGATGTCAACATAAGGTCTTTTCATAATTATTGAGTCAGCTTTTAAAATAATATTGAGATCCTGTATTTTCTTCAACAATTGTTATCTTCTTTTGTTTTGTTTGGCTATAAGATACGCATTTACACTAAAAACACCTTCTGCTTTCAGGAATTCTGAAAGTGAATCCTCCATAAATCCACAAACATATTGCATTGAAAATGAATGGCCAAACTTTGATAAAGATGAGATTGCAATGGACGAAGAGGAATGGAATGAAGATTATATGAAAGAGTTTCCTAGATAGGTAGAACAGTCTGAGCATGCTTGGAAACCTACAAAAGAAGAATTAGAGGTGATAAATGTAGGCACCGAGCAAGATAAAAGAGAGCTAAAGATTGGAACTCTGATTACTACAGAAGAAAGATGCAGTTTAACCTCATTACTACAAGAGTATATGGATGTGTTTGCCTGGTCTTATGCAGATATGCCTGGTTTAGACATTGATATTGTAGTACACAGAGTGCCTTTGATAGAAGGATGTAAACCTGTCAAGCAGAAATTGAGAAGAATTCGCCCGGATATTCTACTCAAGGTCAAGGCAGAGATAAAGAAGCAGTGGGATGCTGGTTTTCTAGAAGTCATTAAATACCCTCAATGGGTATCGAACATAGTGGTTGTACCAAAGAAGGACGACAAAATCAGAGTATGTGTAGACTTCAGGGATCTAAACAAAGCTAGTCCAAAGGATAATTTTCCTTTGCCTCACATAGATGTCTTGGTAGACAATGCTGCTAGAAGCTCAACTTATTCCTTCATGGATGGATTCTCCGGGTATAACCAGATTAAAATGGCTGAAGAAGATAAAGAGAAGACCACTTTTGTCACACCATGGGGAACATTTTGCTACAAAGTGATGCCATTCGGGTTAAAGAATGCTGGAGCCACATATCAAAGGGCAATGGTGACACTTTTTCATGATATGATACACAAAGAGATTGAAGTGTATGTGGATGACATGATTGCCAAGTCTACGAATGAAGAAGATCACGTTCAGATTCTAAGAAAAGTATTTGATAGACTAAGGAAGTATCATTGAAATTGAATCCTGCAAATGCTCATTTGGGGTGAAGTCTGGAAAGTTGCTAGGGTTTGTAATAAGCAATAAAGGAATAGAGGTCGATCCTGATAAAGTGAAAGCAATTCAAGCAATGACAGCTCCTAAAACCGAAAAAGAAGTATATTGCACGATTCATATCTCAGTTAACAGCAACATGTGAGCCAATTTTTCGATTGCTTCGAAAAAAGAATCTTGGTACTTGGGACAAAGATTGTCAATAAGTTTTTGATAAAATAAAGCAATACTTACAGAATACACCTTTATTAGTGCCACCTGTGCCTGGAAGACCTTTGATCTTGTATTTGACAGTAACTGAGGAAGCAATGGGTTGTGTGTTGGGACAACATGATGAGTCTGGAAGAAAGGAGCAAGCTATCTATTATCTGAGTAAGAAGTTTACCGATTGTGAATCCAGATATACTATGATTGAGAAGCTATGTTGTGCTCTTGTATGGAGCACGAAGCGTCTTCGACAATATATGTTGTATTATACCACTGGTTGATCTCAAAAATGGATCCTCTTAAATACATCTTTGAGAAACCTTACTTGTCAAGTCGAATAGCAAGGTGGCAAGTAATGTTGGCCGAGTATGACATTGTATACAAGACAAGAAAATCCGTAAAAGGAAGTGTAATTGCTGATCATTTGGCAGATAATGCTATCAAAGATTATGAGCCTTTGAAATTTGACTTCCCGGATGAGGATGTGTTGATAGTAGAAGAAGACAAAGAGAAGAATGATTGGTGGATTATGTATTTTGATGGGGCAGTGAATGTATCTGGCAATGGAGCAGGGGCTGTGATAATCTCACCTGACCAGAAGCAATATCCCATCTCAATCAAACTACAATTTGAATGTACCAACAATACTGCTGAATATGAGGCTTGTATCCTTGGGTTAGAAGCTGCTTTAGAGATGAAAATAAAGAAGCTTGATGTCTATGGGGATTCAATGTTAATAATCTGTCAAGTGAAAGGCGAATGGCAGACCAAAGAAGAAAAATTGATCCATATCAACAATATCTCTCAAAACTAACTGAGGGCTTTGATGAGATAGATTTACCCATATGGGAAGAGACAAAAACCAGTTTGCTGATGCTTTGGCAACCTTAGCTTCTATGGCCAAAATTGATTACGGAATCAGGGTACAACCAATCCCATTGAGATTAAAAATTTTCCAGCTCATTGTTGTTCACTTGAAGGAGAAATAGATGGGAACCCATGGTTTTATGACATCAAGCGGTTTATCCAATATCGAGAATATCCCTTGGGGGCATCTAAAGCAGATATGAAGACCTTGAGAAGGTTAGCCATGGAATTTTACCTGGATGGAGAAATTCTATATAAAAGATCATTCAACAAAACTTTACTAAGATGTCTAGATGAAATCGAAGCTAAGGTAGCATTGCAAGAAATTCATGAAGGAATTTGTTCAACTCATGCAAGTGGGCACATGATGACTAGACAAATGCAACGATCTAGGTACTTCTGGATGACCATGGAGAAAGATTACATCGATTATGTCAGAAAATGCCATAAATGTCAAGTGTATAGTGATAAGATAAATGCACCTCCAGCTCCTTTGTTTAATATGACATCATCATGGCCATTTGCAATGTGAGGAATAGATATGATTGGTCCAATCAACCCAAAGGCCAGCAATAGGCATCAATTTATCTTAGTAGCCATTTATTACTTCACAAAGTGGGTGGAGGCCAGCTCTTATGCTCATGTAACTCAAAAAGTGGTCAAGTGCTTCATTGAGAAAGATTTGATATGTCAGTACAGTTCACCTGAGAAGATAGTGACCGACAACGCCTAAAATTTGAATGGAAAAATAATCATAAAATTATGTGTGAAGTGGAAAATTAAACATTCAAACTCATCTCCTTACATACCAAAGATGAATGGTGCTGCCGAAGCTGCAAACAAGAATATCAAGAAGATTATCCAGAAGATGATAGTCACTTATAAGGATTGGCATGAGATGCTTCCTTTTGCTCTGCATGCATATCGTACAGCAGTAAGGACATCCATTGGAGCTACACCTTACTCATTAGTATTTGGGATAGAAGTAGTGATGCCTTTGGAAGTAGAAATTCCATCTTTGAGGGTAATAATAGAATCTAAACTAGAAGAAGCTGAATGGGCTAAAGTGAGATATGAGCAGCTAAACATGATAAGTGAGAAAAGGTTGGCTGCAATTTTCCATCACCAGTTATACCAAAGAAGGATGGCCAAAGCATATGACCGGAAAGTCCGACCAAGAGAATTCAAAGAAGGGGATCTTGTACTAAGAAAAATCTTACCATTACCAAGTGAAGACCGAAGCAAGTGGGCACCAAACTATGAAGGCCCATATGTAGTGAAGAAAGCATTCTCCGGAGGAGCTCTGTTGTTAACTAGGATGGATGGAGATGATTTACCTAGGCCTGTGAACTCTGATTCTGTGAAAAAGTATTATGTATGATGTGTTTCATCCAATCAAATCAATGAAGTTTTGGCCAGGAAATTCTCTTTGCATATACCTCACCAAAAAGCCCATGCATGATCTCAATGGCTCAACAATTTGATCTTTCAAACTTTTTTACAGGAGAATCCATTCTTCTTAAATGAGGTTTTAAAAGAACTGATTTTGTTTGTGATTTCAATGAAATAAATCAATGATTTTGTTTGGAATAATGTTCAGAACAATTCCCTTGAAAGAGATGACCAAACAAGTCAAAAACATGCAATTGGAACAACTATCACCCAAATTATGTCTTGGATCCACATTTTATCAGCATGAATAATGGTTGGTAGTACATTAGTTTGTCATGGACTCCAAAACATGGTATCTTACAAATCCAAAGCATTACGGGATGTGGACAAAGTTTATTGGTTTTAACTGATCTTACTTGAAATGAGGAAAGGCCATCTTTGATATTCCTTTCACTTTCTTTAAAATTATCCTTTGCAGTCCCAATTTGAGCCGAGTCTATTTAAAGTTTTTTTCTTTCACAAGAACCTTAACTAAGATCACACCCTACACTAGGGGGCAAAAAGAGAAATATGATTAAGAAATTGTCTTGAAGGCATGTGAGCTTATAAAGAAAGTCTGACAACAAAGAATTCAATAAAATTCCAAACAATTGAGAGAATTCCTAACAAATATGGGAATAACAAAAAAAAACAGAAGTTCCTCATTTGGAATATTTAGCATCATTTTTGTTGTCAAGGTAGCAAAAAAAATGCCAAGACAAGATAATAGTGATCTATAGTTTATAAGCCCTTAAACACTTTTTTGAGCTTATGGAATACTCTTTCTTTTATAGCCTTGAGCCATAAAATACATTACGTGCCTTTGAAGTCCTTTCTAATCAAGTAAGCAACCTGGATCAATAAACGGCGTTCTCAAAATATAAGAGACTTTTCCATAAAGAGTCATGGCGTAGCAAATAATTACTCGTTATTATTCATGCTGTTAAAAAGAGTGTTTCTAAAATAAAGGCAAATTGTTTCTTTTCTCTCACCTTCAAGCAATCGCTTGAACACTTTGAAAACCAAAGCAGAAGTCATCTCATCACTTACCTTCATCTTAGATTACTTTTACTAAGAGATTTGACATAAAGCCCAGAGTTGCCTGAACATTGTTATAAACAGACATTGAGAGTTTCAGTTTTCGAGAACAAAACAGATCTTTTGAAAAATCATTTTTGAAAAAAGGTTTTCTTTGTAAGAAAAATGAATATATGGCACACTACGGCACCATTAGAAAATCAGAGATTCTAATGACAAACAAGAGCAAAGGAGGAAATGAATGAGGCAGTTAATTCTCCCAGGGGGTAGAGAAGCAGTTACCAGATCCTTAATGGCACAAAGAAATTTGCTTCCCTAGTGGAAAATACACATGATAAAACTGTGGACTTCTTCCAGCATGAGGACTGAAATAGTATGATTTGCAGTATCTATGAAAGGAGATTGTTGACTCTCACAATATGATCAGTTAGACAACAAGATAACTGATACATCTTCAGTAAGAGAAATGCAGATGAAATCCCAGGTGAAGCGGGATAATCCTCATATATTGACCATATGAATTGGTTAAAGAATCTTCAATAATGGGAATGTTGCCTATAGAACAATGTCGGGCCAGGGAGAAGCTAATTCTTCAGTGAAGTTACCAATAGAGAAAAGTGCAGTGACTGTTGGGAAACTCAAACAAAGCTTATCTTAGAAAATGAACAACATGGGTCGGCTTGAGTAGATTTGAAGTACGCGTAATCAAAAGAGCTCACTAAAAATCAAGATCCTTAAACAAGATGAACGGGGATCTATATTTCAAAAACAGGTAAGATGCACTGCATATCTTCTAACTTCATGAGAATTGCACATTTGTTTTGCAGATATTTCACGAAACAAAATTCCTAACGGGATCCAACGAGATTCAGATGAAATGAAGTTCTTCTAAATCACATCAAATATGACAATGCCACAAAAGCAAAATTCATGAATGTAGACAAGAAACATGGATTTTTATTCATGGAAAAAGGGTTTACAAGTACAAACGTTAAACACTGCGAGGACGATTAGGGATATTTTCATCTTGATGATTAAGCATTACTCGAAATTCCTCAAATTGGTTAATTATGCGCTCCATCCTTTCCTCGAACTCGAGGTGTCGTGTGTTAACATAGTCCCTCCAAAAGTCAGCAAGTGCATTGAGCTCTTGGTTTCTCCTCTCCAATTCGTTTTTGTGACGTCTCTCATCACATAGTCTTTTCCTTAAATTCTCAATTTGATTATGGAGCTCAGGAATTTGAGTATTCAACTCAAGTTTTCTGGCATGAAGACACTCCGCAACGTTCACCAAAGACGAAGTTGCTCTGAGACTGAGAGCAAGTGACTGATTCACTACTTCAATATCGGTCCTGGCTGCCAGCATCATTTCATCACGAGGAAGGGTCATGTCTCTAGCCACGGCTATAGCAATATCTTCGTTGTCCATTACAGTATCCGCTATTGTAACTGGACGACCATTCACTTCAAAGGTAGTACGCCAAACTACAGGCTCTACAGCAGGAACAAGGTCTGGATTAGCATTGGAAGAAGAGGAAGACATGGTTAAAACTTCAAAAGTTAAGAACTTTGAAATTATTGAAAATGGGAGAAGTTGATGATGTCTTTTGCCAAATACTACGTGATTTATAAGGAATTTGCTCCTACCATCATTTTGAATAGAAGCTCAAATCTTAGTAGTACATATAAGACTTTTTGAAGAAGCTTTCATCATTTCTGAGATCGATTTGCAAATCAGATCTCAGCCGTACATATAAGACTTCCTTAAGAAGCTTTCATCATCTTTGAGATCGATTTGCAAATCAGATCTCAGCCGTACATATAAGACTTTCTTGAGAAGCTTACATCACCTTTGAGATCAATTTACAAATCGGATCTCCACCGTGCAAGTATGACTTCCTTTAGAAGTTTTCATTAACCCTGAAACCAATGCTGAAATCACTTTCATGTATTTCACAAAATCAATGCTGAAATCACTTTCATGTATTTCACAAAATCAATGTTGAAATCACTTTCATGTATTTCACAAACAGGTTGGTCACCTAGAAAATAAGACCAATGCTGAAATCACTTTTATGTATTTCACAAAAATAATGTTGAAATCACTTTCATGCATTTCACAAATAGGTTGGTCACCTGGAAAATAAGACCAATGTTGAAATCACTTTCATGTATTTCACAAGAACAATGTTGAAATCACTTTTATGTATTTCACAAACAGGTTGGTCACCTGGAAAATAAGACCATTGTTGAAATCACTTTCATGTATTTCACAAAACCATTGTTGAAATCACTTTCATGTATTTCACAAACAGGTTGGTCACCTGGAAAATAAGACCAATGCTGAAATTACTTTCACGTATTTCACAAAATTAATGTTGAAATCACTTTCATGTATTTCACAAACAGGCTGGTCACCTGGAAAATAAGACCAATGTTGAAATCACTTTCATGTATTTCACAAAATTATTGCTGAAATCACTTTCACGTATTTCACAAACAGGTTGGTCACCTGAAAAATAAGACCAATGCTGAAATCATTTTCACGTATTTCACAAAATCAATGTTGAAATCACTTTCATGTATTTCACAAACAGGCTGGTCACCTGGAAAATAAGACCAATGTTGAAATCACTTTCACGTATTTCACAAAACCATTGTTGAAATCACTTTCATGTATTTCACAAAATCAATATTGAAAACACTTTCATGTTTTTCACTTGGGCAGGTCGCCTAGAAGAATAGACCAACTGAAAAATCTGTGTATTTTTCAACACCTACATCGTTTTTCTTTACAAAACTTACTATGCAAAGTCAAAAGAAAATGAATTTTCCAATGTCTTTGCACCGTAAGCATTGTAAAGAGGGGGCAACTGTTGTAACCCAATTTTTGATTCACTAAGATTTTCTTGAATGTTATTTTATTTCTATTATTATTCATGAAATAAAAAAAATTTAAGAAAAAGTTTAATATTCATTTTTCTCGAGTCAACCGCATCTTTCCATAAAAAAAACACCGATTTCACAGGGTCAATACAGGTCACACCATGTCAATCAGGGTAAAAAAAGAATTTTCATGACGTTTCGGGTCAAAACCGTCATTTTTGGTCAAAACCATCATTTTTTATCAAAAACCGAGTCCACCGGGTCAATACGAGTCAAACCATGTCGACCAAGGTAAAAAATAAGTTTTCATGACATTTCGGGTCAAAACCGTCATTTTTTATCAAAACCGAGTCTACCGGGTCCATACGGGTCAAACCATATCAATCGGGGTGAAAAATGAGTTTTCATGACGTTTTGGGTCAAAACCATCATTTTTTTATCAAAATCGAGTCCCCCGGGTCAATACGGGTCAAACCATGTTGACCAGGGTAAAAAATAAGTTTTCATGACGTTTCGGGTCAAAACCATCTTTTTGGTCAAACCCCTTAAATGTTTTTTTTTTGTGTTCCAATATAAATTTTTTTTTTTTTGCGGTTGGAACAGGTTTTTTCTAAGACTGATTTAAGTTTTTTTGTTTTATCTATATAATTATTTATTATTATATATAATAAAACAAAATTAATAATACATAAATTTATTATAGTAGGTGGGTTAGTTGATGCAGTGCATTATTTTCCTTCGAAATAAATTCATTGTCCCCTGCTTATTGGCTATAAATAGCCACGACAGAGGAAAAAAAAAAGAAAAAAGAAAGAAAGAAAGAAAAGAGAGTATTACTATTTGAATTTTTTTTGTTTTTCTTCACGAGAGTAAAATATTGTTTTTTATTAAAAACAATTTGAAAAATACCAAAAATATCCTAACCGTTCGATCTAGTAGTGTTAATTTTGGACCTTTGATTTAATATGATACAATAGGGTTTACCACACTAGATTAAAACTCAAATCCATCTTAGCCTTTGAAATAATCTGCCTTTTGTTCCTGTCGTGCTACGTCACCCGGTGTACCGAGCTTTCGGTGCACCGCGCCACAACAGATCAGTGCTCCGCTCATCCAGACCGTCCGATCAACTTGCAGATCAAGCCAATCACAACCGAATGATCGGTTCATCCGCGATCCAACGGCTCACAACCTTCAGCTGCACCGGTGTCCCATGCTCGTGTTCACACCGTAGCACAATCTCAGAGCCTCTCTCTCCTCTCGACGGTGATTCTCTCTCTCTCATCCGATCTCCCATTTTCGGCCGTATGAAGCTTTCAAACCACCACAGAAAGGTTGCTACCTTGCTATAAAGCAAAACCCCGGCGGTTTTCAACGTTTTATCCGCCTCATCTAGCCGGAAAACGGCCGCGATTTTGTCGACCACCCGAAGCTTTAAACCGACGATTCTCCCTCGTCAGCCATCAACAGCTGTCGAAACCACCTTCATCAGAATCCTCTTCATTAGATCTACTAGAATCAACCAGTCGTTGGCTGGAAATCTCGCCGTCTCCAACAGTAACCGCGCGTGAGCCACACGCGCCACCAGGGGTATTTTCATAATTTTCCGAGAAATCCAAGGGTATTTCAGTCTTTTACCTATACAGTGGCACTCAGGTAATTTTTTGAAATTCCTAACAGTTTTTATTTTATTTTGATATATAAGTATTTGTAAATTCTCTTGCATGTAAAAAAAAACAAAAAAAAACCAAAAATAAATATAAAAGGAATAACGACGCGGGTCCATAAAACATATTAAATTCTTCTTTAATCCTTGCAATTTTATCATAAATAATAATAATAAAAAAACATCCATAAAACAAATACCAACACACAAATAAAAATTCAATACTAAACAAAAAAATTACATCAACCAATTTAAAATTACAAAACAGCCCCTAAAACATCCTAGGGATTCTGGATCAGTGCACGGGAATAGTGGCGCGGGTCTTCCCACACGCCGTCGCGAATAAGGCCGGAAAACGGGTGGATCTGGCTCAGCTTCCTTTCTTTTTCCCTTCTCTGCTGGTGGTGACACCCACCGTCACCTGCAAACGAAGAAAAGAACACAGGCAGTCGATTTTATATTTTTTGTTTTTGTTTTGCAGATCTGCTTCTCTGGTTCGGTTTTTTTTTTCTGCATCTCAGTGTCTTTTCGTTTCCCCTTGTTCTCCATTTCAAACGACCGGCAGTGTGACCATAGGGCTGCTGGCCTTTGGGTTTTGTCCGATCTGCAACTGTTGGTGGCCGGTGAATCTGTGGACGGTGTTGTTATGGCTGACGGAAGAAAGCGGACCGATTTGGGATCTGTGGGTGCCGCTGCCGGGCTGCTATCAGACGGTTGAAGGGGAGAAGGCTGGGTCGGCTGAGAGAGATGCGAACTTGTGGGGGAGATGGAGGCAGGTTCAGGAGCTGCTATGGGTGAAGAAGAGTTAGTGTGGGTTTGTGAGGGAGAGGGGGTTGTGAGCCAGGAAGATTTGGTGTGGTGAGGGGCTGAGAATTTGTGTCTCTAGTAAGGAGGACCGGTTGAGAGGAGAATGAGGTGACTGGTCTGTGGGGCTGAGACGAAGAAGGGGTTGCGGTGTGGCTGCTAGGTGAGGGAGAAGAAGCTTTGGTCGGGTCTGTCAGAGAAAAACAAGTCAAGCCAGGGGAGGGGGGCGGTCGGCTTGGTTTTGGGTAAAAAAAATCAAACTCTGGGGGGCGGCTGTGTTTGGGATTTCTTAGGGTTTTTTTGTGGTTTAGGGTTTTTTTTTTTTTTTTTGTATTTTCCTGATGTTTCAAAATTGCCCCCATTTTGTGTGAGTTGAAAACCAGTATTTATAGGCAAAAATGTTGCTAGGTTTTCAAACTTGGTCCCTCAACTTCTTTCTTTTTGTAAATTTGATTTTTCTTGTATTTTTTGAAAACGAGCAATATCAACGTCGACTCGATGAGGAAAATCAATGATTTAAAACATAACGCGTGAAAAGTCGAACGCGTTTGAACGACCCTTAAAAATTTTAATTCTTTTTAGACGACGCTAAAAATGCTAAAAACGACGCAAATATATTAAAAAGGTATTTTTTGGATTTTCAATGTTTTTCTCTATTTTTGGATTTTTCTGAAAATTTATCAAAACATGGGTCAAAAATTGGGTAGCAACAGATGCCCCCTCTTTACAATGCTTACAAAGGAAAACTCATCAATGTTTTGCATAGTAAGCTTTGTAAAGAAAAACTTGTCTTCTTATCTTCATAACTTGCTCAATATCCACTCATTTAAAGACCTTACTTTTTTCTTTTTCTATTTCTTTCTGTCTCTCTCTCTCTCTCTTTTTCATTAACTTGAGATCCCATATGGCGACCTCCTTTACCAAAACCAAAGAATGTTGTAGCTCGGTTAACCTGAAATCCCATATGGAGATTCCCTTTAACCAAAGCTACATGAGATCCCATCTAGTAACCTCATTTAATTGGAACTAAAAAATGTGTGTAGCTCGGTCAACCTGAAATCCCATCTGGCGATTCCCTTTAACCAAAGCCTCATGAGATGATCTGGATGCCTGGATATCTGACTCCATTGAAACAATGGAATCTCCATCGACGATTTAAACATCGATGATATTACTCGGGCGGCCTCAATGTTTGTGAACCTAAAAAGAAATGAAATTAATTAAATAGTGACTTCATAAATTATGTTTTAAATTTGTTTTTTTTTAAAAAAACAAACTAAAACTTTAACAAACTTACATTGAAAGATCGTCCTTCCATTGTGCCTCGTACTTGCGCTGTGAAGGCACGCCGCTTCTGCGATGTGAAACAGCGCTGGAAGAGGCAGCATCAGCTGATGGCGCAAGTGGTGTAGGTGCCTCTTCTTGAGAGGCACCTAAGGAAATATCTTCCTCGCTGCTAGACGAACCTGATGCGACCGGACGTGAAGCTCTAGTTTTCATTCTGTGCATCTAACCAATTTTAATAATTATATAATTAAATTAAAATGTTAAAAAAAATTCGGCAGCACCTCCCCTATACTTAGATACTACCCAAATCCACAAACCTGCAAATATTAACAATAGCCACAACCAATTGACCCAATCTATACTAATTATTCCAACATATTCAATTACTAATCCTAAGGTAAATTCAACATTAACAATTACAATTCAACAAATTATTCAATAATTATGCCAATACAACAATAAAATATATTCAATAAATTAAAAAAGAATTATAAACTAACAATTAAAATCAATGGAAACAATTAAACACAAATTATGCAATAATAGAGTAAAATTACTAAGTATTCCAACATATCCAAATACTAATTCTAAGGTAAATTCAACATTAACAATTATAATTCAAAAACTTATTCAATAATTATGGCAATACAACAATAAAATATATTCAATAAATTAAAAAAAATTATAAACTAACAATTAAAAACAATGAAAATAATTAAACACAAATCATGCAATAATATAGTAAAATTACTAATTATTCCAACATATGCAATTACTAATTCTAAGGTAAATTCAACATTAACAACAAATATTCAACAAATTAACTAACAACAATTATGCCAAAACAACAATAAAAAATATTCAATAAATTTAAAAAAAAACTATAGACTTTAGGGAAGAAATATGCATACCTTAATAATGTGTTGAAAAAAAAAATTTATCTACATTACAAAAAAATACAACAAAACAAAAAACATAAAAAGCATAAAAATAACTATAAATAAAATAATATAAAATAGAAAAAAACACATACCTTTTAATGTGATGAAGATTCACAACCAACCTTGCTAGAGATTCAACAAAGCTTGAAGGCTTGAAGATTTGAGAGGAAAAAAATCAAAATTTTAAGTTAAACCTTAGAAACGGAGGAGAAGAAAAAATGAACTGAAGGGGCGGCCGGATGAACTTATAGTGCAGTTTTACCGACGGATTCACCGATGGAAATATAAAATTATTATTATTTAAATTAAATCCGTCGGTAACACGCTAAAAATCCGTCGGTAATTTTTGGATTTCGCACCGAATTTTTTAATTACCCTCCATATTAAAATCCGAATTTTTAAATCCGTCGGTATTCTGACATGGTTAAAGGTGCATTCAATCCACACCCTTTGGAATTCGCACATTCCGTTGGTATTTTTGTCGGTAAAATTGCCCACCGACAACTTACCGACGGACCTATTCCGTTGGTATAAACGTCGGTGATTGTGGCATTTTGGTGTAATTATTTTCAAACTCTCTGTGAGATGCCGACGGACGGTGGGCCGTCGGTATGGACGTCGGTGATTGTTCAATGTACAAGAGATGTTGTGTTTGTATTTTCTATTTACCTTCCTGTAAAAAATTCAATGATAAATTGTCCATCGCACAAAACAATAGCAACAGTTCTTAAACAATAAATATATATTTCATGCTACAAAATATATCATCCATAGTGTAAATTACATGAAGAAAAGGGTTTTACACAGGGCCTCGTTTTGATAGTTACTCAGAATTATCTTCTTCTTCGTCATCAATTGAATAGTCATCACCTTCATCGCAATCTTCAATATGGATATCATCTTCTTCATCGACATTTGCTTGTCCGCTAGAGCTCAAAACAACGTTCAACTCCTCTACGTCAACATCAACATCAACATCAACAAGACTATCATCGGAAACATGAAAATTTGAATTTTCTTCCAATTCAATCGAAGGAGCAACTCGATATGGTTCAACCAACTCACTAACTTGAAAGACTTCATCCTGCACACTTGTGTCTTCGTTCTCATCCTGAACAACCTCGACATGACCCCGTGATTTCGTTTTTAAAATGGACAACCAATCAACTCTTGATCGATCCTTTCTAAATGAAGGGGTGTATGTGTAATAAACTTGTTGGCATTGCTTTGTGAAAACAAAGACATCATTTATGTTGCGGAGTCTAGCTTTTGAGTTGATTTCGACCGGACCATGGTGCTTATCAACTCTGATTCCTCTGTCCGTCGTGTCATACCAATAGCATTTGAATAAAAACACTGTATTCTGCTCGCTATGATATTGTAGTTCGACGACCTCTTCTAATCTACCATAGTAGTCAACTTCTAACTCGCTACTTGTGGATCCTTTAACACAAACACCGCAGTTGTATGTCCTTCTTCCTTGCCCGTATTCTTTAGTATGGAAAACATATTCATTGACAAAATACCCGTTATAGCACTTAACTTTTCTTTCAAGCCCGAGGCTTAGTGAAGACAATGACTTAGACACACTTCTTCCCATTTGATAAACCTTGTATACATGTAATGTACATCAATAAACAGTAAATGAACGAGAATCTCGTAATGACATGCATACGTACAGTAATTTTGCAAGTTAGAATGAGTTTGTGATAGTGCTTACATGTGTTCTGAACCATGTGGCAAATTGTTCATCTTGTAATTGAAAGATCTGGGAGTCGGTCAGCTGCGAGTTATTGGAGAGCAAATATTGTCGATGTTGCCTGCAAGTGATAATGAGTGTATGATTTCACAATATATAATTAGCAGTATATTACTGACAAAGTTTAAATAGTATTACACATATATAAACTTACTGAATAAATGGTCTCAGCTCATCACAATTAAATAGAACATAATTGTGTGCTTGTTTGAATTCTATTTTCGACAAATATCTTCCTCTTACGGCATTTTTAGGTATAGGTCGTCCAGTATTGGAGAATATTGACAATTTCTCACTGGAAGGCACTTCACCGCCATCATCATGTTGTGGAACACGATTGATTCTTGTTCTCAAATGAGGTTCAAAATAGTAAGAGATAAATGTTGAGATCTCTTCAACAATATAGGCCTCAAATATCGAAGCCTCTACATGCGTCTTGTTCTTAACCTTTTTCTTGAGATTAAACAAGTACCTGCATTGAATTACAATTCAAGTTTTCCAATTAAGAAAAGCATATAAAATACTTTTAGATATGAATTCCATTGCAACTGTAATATCTAACCGTTCGAATGGGTACATCCATCTATACTGACATGTAATTCGGTAATTCCACAAAGTTTTAACAATTTACAAATAAATACAATCTTACAAAATCTAAAACAAACCATAACTACAAGTATAAAATTATACATTCATATACTACAAGTTTGTTTGAGAAATAACAATAAAACATGTACATCTATTAACAAAAATACATATACTAAAAAAACAATAAAATTTACATTTAAATGTTAAAATTTAAAAAGATATAATTACTTACAAAAATTGATAAAATCCATCGGTAAATCAGAACACGGATGTTGTGATCAAAAAACTTTAAGAAATACAACTTGTTGTGCTGAGATGAGGAAGATTTTTGTTTGGGGGTGAGGGGGGGGCTAGTTATTTTGCAGATGGGGAGACTTAAGATTAGGAAGAAGAACGAGAAATGGGGGAGGAGCGTGTCGGCAGCGTGGCCATATATTCACTTTTTTCGACGGCCTCATCGATGGAATAACATCGTCGGTGCATATGTCGGTTACTCCATCGGTAATTTTGACGGGAAATAGACACATCACCGCACGAACACGCTTTTCAAATCCCTCGGTGATTCCGTCGGTATGTTTGACGGTGCACCCATCACATCACCCGTATGGATCTGGTATTTCAAATCCGTCGGTGATTTCGTCAGTATTATTGACGGTGAAACGGTCCGATCACACGTACAAGTCCCTAGTTTTGAATCCGTCAGTGATTCTGTCGGAAAAATCACCCGCCAAAACCTCCGCGTCAGCTGCCCGCCTTTTTTTCATTAATTATGAACTTTCTGTCTGTAATTTCGACTGAAAAATACCGACAGCAATATTGTGTCGGGGAGTCCGTTGGTGTTTAGCGAATTTATGGTAGTGAACTAAAAACTGCGTATAGCTCGGTCAACCTGAAATCCCATCTGGCGATTTCCTTTAACCAAAGCCACCTGAGATCCCATCTGGCGACCTCATTAAACCACAACCAAAAAATATGCGTAGCTTGGTCAACCTGAAATCCCATCTAGCGATTCCCTTTAACCAAAGCTACTTGAGATCCCATCTGGCGACCTCATTCAACTGAAATAAAAGAATGTGTAAAACGCGGTTTCATTGTAATGGGTGACCAACCCAGGTGGAAAGAATGTGAAAAACAGTCTCATTATGATGGGTGACTACCCAGATGGAAAGAATATGAAGTGCGGTCTCATTGTAATGGGTGACCTACCCAAGAAAAAGAAAAGAGTGGTCTCATTGTAATGGGTGACCTACCCAGAAAAAAAACATGGAGAATTGGTCGCATTGTAATGGGTGACCTACCCAAAAAAATGTTGGTCTCATTGTAATGGGTGACCTACCCAAGTGAAAGAATGGTCTCATTGTAATGGGTGACCTACCCAGATAAAAAACAAGGAGAATTGGTCGCGTTGTTCTGGGTGACCTACCCAGAAAAATTTTGGCGAGGGCTCAAAGGCGCACTCAAAAGGAGGTAGGGTTAGAAAACGCACTACCCGAGAAGTGAGGGCTCAAAAGCACACTCAAAAGGAGGTAGGGTTAAAAAATGCACTACTTGAGAAGTGAGGGCTCAAAGGCGCACTCAAAATAAGGTAGGGTTAGAAAACGCACTACCCAAGAAGTGAGGGCTCAAAGGCGCTCTCAAAATGAGGTAGGGTTAGAAAACACACTGCTTGAATGGTGGTGGCTCAAAGGCACACTCAAAAGGAGGTAGGGTTAGAAAATGCACTACCTGAGAAGTGAGGGCTCAAAGGCGCACTCAAAAGAAAATAAGGGCTCAAACGGTGCACTTGAAATGAGGTTGGGTTAGAAAACGCACTATCCGAATGGTGGTGGCTCAAAGGCGCACTCAAAATGAGGTAGGGTTGGAAAACGCAGTACCCGAATGGTGGTAGCTCAAAGACACACTCGAAATAAGGTAGGGTTGGAAAACACACTACCTAAAAGGTGGTTGATTAGTACTTAAAAGTGCATGTTTATTAAGGTTTTATATCATCATTTTGCACTTGAAGTATCAATAACTCCTTAACTAAAGCATGTTTTATAATAACAAGTGTGATACTATAAAATGCCTTAATATATGGTAAATATTCATCTTGAATGCAGGCTTATCACATAAATCAAAGGATTGATTGATGAATTCAACTACTGAAATTTTGAAGATAAAGAAGGGTGAAGCTTAGAAAAGAGATGTTGGTGCAGTCCAAACTGGAACACTATTTGGTATTTGGGTCATATCTTGAGTTCTAGATGTCCAAATGATCTCAAAGTTTTACACAGATTTGGTGAGATATAAGCCTACAACTTTCATGTGAACAGAAAAATCTAAGAAGGCCTTTTTCATGTCCAAATTATAGCAACAACGGAGAAGTCTGAATCTGTCTTGCAGCCCAGACACTGTTCAGTGTTCAGCCCATATCTTGAGTTCTAAAAGTCCAAATGACCTCAACTTTTTTTTCCTGGAAAGCTAAGAGAATTTCCTAGAACTTTGATGATTTCATATGATTCCAGTTCTGATGTTAGCAATGACGTTTTATTCAGACAAGAAGATAAGGATTTTCACCAAGTCAAGATGTGGCCACCCACTCAACAATTATTCATCAAATCAATAGTTCCAAATTTTGGCCTATAAAAGGAGGCATTTGCCATGCATTTAGGCATCTTGGTTTCCAGATCAAGATCATGCTCTTGCTTTCTCTCTTTGTATTGCTTATGTTTTGCTTTCATTAATATCAAGTTTATGCACTTCATTTCCTTTCCTTTACTTAGTTAACTTTTTTCTCATTTATGTTCTTATCTTGTTCATTTATGTTTCTTTCTTTCATTATGTTTACCTATGTTAATTATGTCAAGGTGAAAAGGGTACACTAATGGTGTAAGAATAAGTATAATATAAACTTAACATGGACCTTAATGTTGGATACTAACATGTTTTATATTTGTTATCTTGTTCACTTTTAATACTTTGCTTGTTAAATGGTTAATCTAGATTTATGTTGTATAACACTTGGTACAACAAATACTTGGCACTTTCATAGCCCATACTGTATGGTATAACCGACACCTGAGCTATGAAAGGAACTTGATTTGTTGTTAACATAAGTTATAATCATGAATGCCTGACAAAATTTACAAGTATTAGCATTATTCGAATAAGATAACTAATGTAATCATGTTAACAATTTACAATCCGATTGGAACCTCCTTTGTGTGTGGTTTTCAATTGAGTAATAAAAAGAGTTTATATTATACTTGTTTGAAGTACCATTAGTAGATCCTCTAACCTTGACAATTATTTTATGCTTGTTTAATCCTTACATCAATATCACATCCCAAAGCTCTCTTTATCTTATTATTATTGTTATTGTTGTTGTTGTTGTTGTTGTTGTTGTTTATAATTTATATAGTTAACCTCCATGTGGTTCGACCCTGGTCTTGCCGGGTTATTTATTACTTCGACACTATTGCACTTGGAAGAAAACATCAATCTTTTGGGTCGTGTCAAGTTTTTGGCGCCGTTGCCGGGGAGGTAAATTCTTGTATAAATTATAATATTTATTTTATTTTGTCTTTTCATTTTTCATTTTATCTAACTTTTGTTTCTTTTCCTTCTCTTTTATTTCCTTCCTTATATTCTCTTCTTACACGTGCATGAGAGTTTGGTCATGTACATTAAGTGGTAGACTTTGTAGGGTATCCTCAGAAACATTTTACCAGTGTTGGGATAGGTATCGAGACTTGCTTAATACTTGCCCTCATCATGGTTTTGAAACATGGAGATTGGTTTCATTTTTTTATGAAGGTTTAACACCTAGAGATAGGCAAATGGTTGAATTGATGTGCAATTGAACTTTCGAAGATAAAGACCCTAATGAAGAAATGGAGTACCTAGACTTGCTAGCCGAAAATGCTCAAAATTGGGACACCACATGTACTTATAAGGCACCAAGTAAAACTCAACCTCATACATCTAGTGGAGGTATGCACAACCTTAGGGAAGATCATGACCTCCAAGCCAAGTTTGCATCTTTAGCTAGAAAAGTCGAATCACTTGAATTGAAAAAGAGTGGTCAATTAAAATCTTTCAAGACATTGTGTGTCAAATCTGTGAAACAAGAACACTCAACAAATGATTGTCCAACTTTGCCTTCTTTTAGGAATGCCTCCATGAACAAGCCCATGCTTTAAACAGTTTCCAAAGGCCCAACATAACCCATACTCACAAACGTATAACCCTGGTTGGAGAAATCACCCAAATTTCAGTTGGAAGAGTGATAACAATAATGCAAACTTCACAGCCACCGTTTCAAGCATACCATAATTTCCAAAATTCTCATGGATATGCACCTCCTTATGCTCCACCTCCTAGAAGAAATCTTGAGGAAACATTGCATGCATTCATTGAAAAGCAGGAGACAATCAACACTCAACTTGCTCAAAGCATGACTGATTTTAAAGATGCTCTTGCAAAATTAACATCTGCTCTCAGTTTTCAAGAAAAAGGTAAGTTTCCTTCTCAACCACAATAAAATCCAAAGGGGCAATATAATGCAAATGCAAGTAGTTCTGGAAGCCAACACATGGATCAAGTCAAATCAGTCATCACTCTTCGTAGTGGTAAGGTTATTGAAAAACCCACTCTTGAACCTTGTGAGAAAGATGAAGAGTCTATCTTTGAGGGTAAGAAAAGGGTTGAACCTGAACATTTCCTCATGCCATGACCAAACAAAGGAAAGTCAATCACAATTCTGAAATCCTTTAAATTTTCAAACAGGTAAGGATCAATATACCTTTGTTGGATGCTATTAAACATGTTCCTTCCTATGCTAAATTTTTGAAAGATCTGTGCACTGTGAAGAGAAAACTGAATGTGAAAAAGAAAGCCTTTTTAGCCGAACAAGTAAGTGCCATTCTTCATAACAATAATGCTTTGAAATATAAAGACCCTGGTTGTCTTACAATTTCTTGCTTTATTGGAGAACAAAAAATTGAAAGAGACTTACTTGATCTTGGAGCTAGTGTGAGTTTACTTCCATATTTAGTCTTTCAAAGTCTCAATCTAGGTGAGTTAAAACCAACCTTTGTAACTCTTTTACTTGCTGATAGATCTGTAAAAGTGCCTAGAGGAATAGTTGAGGATGTGTTAGTACAAGCTGATAAATTCATTTACCATGTAGATTTTGTTGTCTTGGATACACAACCTGTTGAAGCATGTAATTCAATTCCTGTCATTTTAGGACGTCCATTTCTTGCCACTTTTAATGCATTGATTAATTGTAAGAATGGACTGATGAAGCTATCATTTGGAAACATGACATTGGAGATGAATATTTTCAACATTTACAAGCAACCTGGAGATGATAATGATTTACAGGAAGTGGACTTTATTGAAAAATTAGTTCATGATCAATTTCAAACCACTTCTAGTGAAACTGAGATTGATGAATCTGATGATTTGCAAATGGTCTATTTTCAGGAAGAATCAAAGGCATGCAATTGGAGACCACAAATTGAAGAATTGCCACCACGATCAATTGAGCCCATACCTTCAAGTGTTCAACCACCAAAACCTGATTTGAAGTCGTTACCATTTAATCTCAAATACTCATTTTTGGGAGAAAATGAAACTTTTCCGGTAATAATCTCTTCCAAACTTAATGCACATCAAGAAGGTAAGTTATTACAGACTTTGAAAATGCACAAAAATGCATTAGGATGGACCATAGCTGACATAAAAGGAATTAGCCCTTTGATTTGCACACACAGAATTTATTTGGAGGAAAATGCTAAACCCTCTAGAGAAATGCAACGAAGGCTTAATCCTAATATGAAAGTAGTGAAAAATGAAGTCATTAAGCTTCTAGATAATGGAATCATTTATCCTATTTCTGACAGCAAATGGGTAAGTCCTACCCAAGTTGTACCTAAAAAGTCTGGAGTCACTGTGATAACAAATGAGAAAAATGAGTTAATTCCAACGATGATTGTTACTGGTTGGCGCATGTGCATTGACTATAGGAAACTTAATTCAATGACTAGAAGATCATTTCCCTTTACCTTTCATGGATCAAATCCTAGAAAGAGTTGCAGGTCATGAATTCTATTGTTTCCTAGATGGCTATTCAGGTTACAATCAAATTGAAATTGCATTGGAAGATCAAGAGAAGACTACTTTCACATGTCCATTTGGTACTTTTGCATATCGAAGAATGCCTTTTGGGTTATGTAATGCACCAGCCACGTTCAGTGTTCAGCCCATATCTTGAGTTCTAGAAGTCCAAATGACCTCAAATGTTTACACAAATTCAGTAAGACATAGGCCTATAACTTGCATTTGGACATCAAGATCTAAGAAGGCCGTTTTCAAGTCCAAATTATTCAACAACGGAGAAGTCTGAATATGTCCTGCAGCCCAGACACTTTTCAGTGTTCAGCCCATATCTTGAGTTCTAAAAGTCCAAATGACCTCAAATGTTTACACAAATTCAGTAAGACATAGGCCTATAACTTGCATTTGGACATCAAGATCTAAGAAGGCCGTTTTCAAGTCCAAATTATTCAACAACGGAGAAGTCTGAATATGTCCTGCAGCCCAGACACTGTTCAGTGTTCAGCCCATATCTGGAGTTCTAGAAGTCGAAATGACCTTATCTTTTTTTTCCTGGAAAGCTAAGAGAATTTCCTAGGACTTTTATTTGGACATCTAGACCCAGTTCTGATGCTAGCATTTTTGTTTTATTAAGACAAGAAGATAAAGATTTTCACCTAGTCAAAAGTTGGCCACCCACTCAACAATTAGTCATCAAATCAATAATTCTGAATTTTGTCATATAAAAGGAGTCATTTGCCATGTATTTAGGGGCTTGGTTTTTCAGATCAAGTTCTTGCTCTTTATTTCTCTCTTTATATTTTTTTTGTAATTCTTAAGTTTTGCTTTCATTAATATCTTGTTTATGCTTTTCATTTCCTTTCCTTTCCTTAGTTAACTTGTATCTTATTTATGTTCTTGTTTTATTTATTTATGTTTCTCTTCTTCATTATGTTTGGCTAAGTTTATTATGTCAAGGTGAAAAGGTTACACTAATGGTGTAAGAACAAGTATGGTATAAACTCAACATGAACCTTAATGTTTAATATTAACATGTCTTATCTTTTTATCTTACTAATTCTTAATACCTTACTTGTTAAATGGTTAATCTAGATTTGTGTTGTATAATACTTGGTACAACAAATGCTTGGCACTCTCATAGCCCAACCGTATGGTATTACCTACACCTAGGCTATGAAAGGTACTTGATTTGTTGTTAACATCAATTAACATCATGAATTCTTGATAATATTTAAAAGTTTGGTGTTATGTAAATGAGATAATTAATATGATCATGTTAATAATTTATAATGAGCTATTAATGACAAATTGGCCAATTGGAACCTCCTTTGTGTGTGGTTTCCGGTTGAATAATAAGAGTTTATACTATACTTGTTTGAAATACCATTGGTGGATCCTCTAACCTTGATATTTATTTTTATCATTGTTTAATCCTTACATTAATCTTCCAGCTCAAAGTTCTCATTAATTTTTTCCTCCTCTTTTTATTGTTATTAATATTATCACTATTAATATTATTATTATTATTATTATTATTATTATTATTATTATTATTTACATTCTGTTTATATTATATAATATATCTCTTTCATCTTTTCAAAAACTCAGTATATAGGCTGGAAACCTGTGACCCGATCTTTTAGATCATTCTCAGGTATAACAACGCCACGTACTGAGTATTATTATTAATATTATTATTATTATTGTTATTATTGTTGTTATTGTTGTTGTTGTTGTTGTATTATTGTTATTTATAATTTGTATAATTAACCTCTCTGTGGTTCGACCCCGGTCTTGCCGGGTTATTTATTACTTTGACACTCCTGCACTTGGGAGAAGACATCAATCTTTTGGTTGTGTCAAGTTTTTGGCGTCGTTGCCGGGGAGGTAAATTCTTGTACAAATTTTAGTATTTATTTTGTTTTTTTCTTTTCACTTTTCTTGTATCTAACTTTGTTTCTTTTGTTTTGTTTCTTTTTCTTTTGTTTTCTTCTTCCTTTTATTCTTTTTCTACACGTGCATGAGTGTTTGGTCATGCATATTAAGTGGTAGACTTTCTAGGGTATCCTCATCATTTTCAGAAAATATGGCCGAAGAAGATAACCAGTTACTTCATAATGAGAATAATGAGAATAACCGTGTTAGGACACTTAGAGACCACATGAATCCCATAAGAACAAGTGCACCCTCATGCATAGTTTTCCCTCCTGATGCATCTCATTTTAATTTTAAGCCAGGCATTATTCAACTTTTACCTTCTTTTCATGGCTTAGATCTAGAAAATCCATACTTGCATTTGGAGAATTTGAGAAGTTTGTAACACCTATAATGACTTAAATTGTAGCATGAATACCATTAGATTAAAGCTTTTTCCTTTTTCATTAAAAGATAAAGCTAAAACATGGCTACAAAATTTAGGTCAGGATCCATTCGTGCTTGGGATGAAATGCAACAACAATTTTTAAAGAAGTTTTTTCCATCTCACAGAACAACTCTTTCAAAAGACAAATCACCACTTTCACTCAAAAACCAGGAGAAACATTTTACCAATGTTGGGATAGGTATCGAGACTTGCTTAATACTTGCCCTCATCATGGTTTTGAAACATGGAGATTGGTTTCACAATTTTTATGAAGGTTAACACCTAAGATAGGCAAATGGTTGAATTGATGTGCAATGGAACTTTTGAAGATAAAGACCATAATGAAGCAATGGAGTACCTAGACTTGCTAGCTGAAAATGCTCAAAATTAGGACACTACAGGCACTTATGAGGCACCAAGTAAAACTCAACCTCATACATCTAGTGGAGGTATGTATAACCTTAGGGAAGATCATGACCTCCAAGCCAAGTTTGCATCTTTAGCTAGAAAAGTCGAGGCACTAGAATTGAAAAAGAGTGGTCAATTAAAATATGTTCAAGACATTGTGTGTCAAATCTGTGAAACAAATGAACATGCAACCAATGATTGTCCAACTTTGCCTTCTTTCAAGGAATGCCTCCATGAACAAGCCCATGCTTTAAACAGTTTCCAAAGGCCCAATCATAACCCATACTCGCAAACATACAATCCTGGTTGGAGAAATCACCCAAATTTCAGTTGGAAGAGTGACAACAATAATGCACAAACTTTACAGCCACCGTTTCAAGCACACCATAATTTCCAAAATTCTCATGGATATGCACCTCCTTATGCTCCACCTCCTAGAAGAAATCTGAGGAACGTTGCATGCATTCATTGAAAAGCAAGAGACAATCAACACTCAACTTGCTCAAAGCATGACTTTTAAAGATGCTCTTGCAAAATTAACATCTGCTCTCAGTTTCAAGAGAAAGGTAAGTTTCCATCTCAACCACAGCAAAATCCAAAGGGGCAATACAATGCAAATGCAAGTAGTTCTGGAAGCCAACACATGGATCAAGTCAAATCAGTCATCACTCTTCGCAGTGGTAAGGTTATTGAAAAACCCACTCTTGAACCTTGTGAGAAAGATGATGAGTCAATCTCTGAGGGTAAGGAAGGGGTTGAACCTGAACATTGTGAAGAAAAGACTGATTCTCCGCCAGCACTTCCATTTCCTCATGCCATGACCAAACAAAGGAAAGTCAATCACAATTATGAAATCCTTGAAATTTTCAAACAGGTAAGGATCAATATACCTTTGTTGGATGCTATTAAACATGTTCCTTCCTATGCTAAATTTTTGAAAGATTTGTGCACTGTGAAGAGAAAACTGAATGTGAAAAAGAAAGCCTTTTTAGCCGAACAAGTAAGTGCCATTCTTCATAACAATAATGCTTTGAAATATAAAGACCCTGGTTGTCCTACAATTTCTTGCTTTATTGGAGAACATAAAATTGAAAGAGCCTTACTTGATCTTAGAGCTAGTGTGAATTTACTTCCATATTCGGTTTTTCAAAGTCTCAATCTAGGTGAGTTAAAACCAACTTCTGTAACTCTTTTACTTGCTGATAGATCTGTAAAAGTGCCTAGAGGAATAGTTGAGGATGTGTTAGTACAAGGTGATAAATTCATTTACCCTGTAGATTTTATTGTCTTGGATACACAACCTGTTGAAGCATGTAATTCAATTCCTGTATTTTAGGACGTCCATTTCTTGCACTTCTAATGCATTGATTAATTGTAGGAATGGACTGATGAAGCTATCATTTGGAAACATGACATTGGAGATGAATATTTTCAACATTTACAAGCAACCTGGAGATGATAATGATTTACAGGAAGTGGACTTTATTGAAAAATTAGTTCATGATCAATTTCAAACCACTTCTAGTGAAACTGAGATTGATGAACCTGATGAGTTGCAAATGGTTATTTTCAGGAAGAAAAGGCATGTAATTGGAGACCACAAATTGAAGAATTGCCACCACGATCAATTGAGTCATACCTTCAAGTGTTCAACCACCAAAACTGATTTGAAGCCGTTACCATTTCAATCTCAAATACTCATTTTTGGGAGAAAATGAAACTTTTCCGGTAATAATCTCTTCCAAACTTAATGCACATCAAGAAGGTAAGTTATTACAGACTCTGAAAATGCACAAAAATGCATTAGGATGGACCATAGCTGACATAAAAGGAATTAGTCCTTTGATTTGCACACACAGGATTTATTTGGAGGAAAATGCTAAACCTCTAGAGAAATGCAACGAAGCTTAATCCTAATATGAAAGAAGTAGTGAAAAATGAAGTCATTAAGCTTCTAGATAATGGAATCATTTATCCTATTTCTGACAGCAAATGGGTAAGTCCTACCCAAGTTGTACCCAAAAAGTCTGGAGTCACTGTGATAACAAATGAGAAAAATGAGTTAATTCCAACTAGGACTATTACTGGTTGGCGCATGTGCATTGACTATAGGAAACTTAATTCAATGACTAGAAAAGATCATTTCCCTTTACCTTTCATGGATCAAATCCTAGAAAGAGTTGCAGGTCATGAATTTTATTGTTTCCTAGATGGCTATTCAGGTTACAATCAAATTGAAATTGCATTGGAAGATCAAGAGAAGACTACTTTCACATGTCCATTTGGTACTTTTGCATATCGAAGATGCCTTTTGGTTATGTAATGCACCAGCCACGTTTCAAAGATGCATGCTTAGCATATTCAGTGATATGGTTGAACGTTTTCTTGAGATTTTTATGGATGATTTTTCTGTTTTTGGTGATTCATTTGATGATTGTTTAACTAACTTGGAAAAGGTTTTGAACAGGTGTGAAGAGAAGAATCTTGTACTGAATTGGGAAAAATGTCACTTTATGGTAACAAACGGCATTGTACTTGGTCACATTGTTTCATCGAAAGGAATTGAGGTTGACAAATCTAAAATCGAGTTAATTGCCAACTTACCAACACCAAAATCTGTTAAAGATGTTAGATCATTCTTAGGACATGCTGGTTTTTACAGAAGGTTCATCAAAGATTTTAGTGTAATATCTAAACCATTGTGTAACCTTCTAACAAAGGAAAATGTTTTTGAATGGACTGAACAATGTGAAAAAGCCTTTGTTAAACTTAAAGCTTGCTTACTTCTGCTCCTGTCATTCAACCTCCTGATTGGTCACTACCTTTTGAAATAATGTGTGACGCTAGTGATTATGCCGTGGGTGCTGTCTTGGGACAAAGAAAAGATAAGAAACCTTATGTGATTTACTATGCAAGTAAAACTTTAAATAGTGCTCAAATGAATTACACTACCACTGAAAAAGAATTACTTGCAGTAGTATTTGCATGTGACAAGTTCAGATCTTATCTTGTTGGCTCACCTGTTGTTGTTTTTAGTGATCATGCAGCATTGAAATATCTTCTCTCTAAGAAAGATTCTAAGGCTAGATTGGTGCGGTGGATTTTGTTACTTCAAGAATTTGATATCACAATCAAAGACAAGAAAGGCACCGAAAATGTTGTCGCGGATCATTTGTCAAGATTGACAACCGATTCGAGATCTGACATCACACCAATCGATGACTACTTTCCTGATGAATCTTTATTTTCTGTCTCTACGATGCCTTGGTTTGCTAATATTGTTAATTTTCTTGTTTCAGGACAATTGCCAGCTCATTGGAGTACCCAAGACAAAAGAAAGTTCTTGAACGAAGTGAAGAACTTTTATTGGGATGACCCTTATTTATTCAAATATTGTCCTGATCAAATATTTCGAAGATGCATTCCTGACAATGAGGTAAGTAGTGTCATTAAATTTTGTCATTCTGAGGCATGTGGGGGTCATTTCTCATCAAGAAAGACAACTGCAAAAATCTTACAAAGTGGATTTTACTGGCCCACCATGTTCAAAGACTCACATGCATTCTGTAAGACTTGTGAAAATTGTCAAAAGTTGGGATCTATTTCGAAACGTCACATGATGCCTTTAAATCCTATTCTTGTCATTGAGATCTTTGACTGTTGGGGTATAGATTTCATGGGTCCATTTCCTCCATCATTTGGTTTCTTGTACATATTGGTCGTAGTAGATTATGTTTCAAAATGGATAGAGGCAATTCCAAGTCGAACCAATGATCACAAAACAGTGATAAAGTTTTTGAAAGAAAACATTTTAAGTCGATTTGGAATCCCTCGAGCCATGATAAGTGATGGTGGAACACATTTTTGCAAGTCATTTGAGTCTTTAATGAAGAAATATGGAATCACACACAAAGTTGCCACCCCTTATCACCCTCAGACGAGTGGACAAGTAGAACTTGCTAATAAGTAGATTAAACAGATCTTAGAGAAAACAGTGAACCCTAATCGGAAAGACTGGTCTTTAAGACTTAATGATGCACTTTGGGCTTATCGAACTGCGTATAAAACATCATTTGGTATGTCACCTTATAGACTAGTATATGGAAAACCTTGTCACTTGCCTGTGGAAATTGAACATAAAGCTTATTGGGCTAATAAAGCTTCCAATTCGAACATTGATGATGCTAGTCAGCTACGAAAATTGCAAATAAATGAGCTTGAGGAAATAAGAAATGATGCATATGACAATTCAAGAATTAATAAAGCAAGACTCAAAGAGTTTCATGACAAGAAAATACTGAGAAAAACATTCAATGTTGGTCAAAAAGTCTTGCTTTATAATTCTCGACTCCATTTATTTCTTGGAAAACTAAGATCAAGATGGAGCGGTCCTTTTATTGTGAAACATGTGTATCCATATGGGGCCTGTGATATAGAAAATCCAAAGAATGGAAATGTTTTCAAGGTAAATGGGCATCGGTTGAAAGTTTATTTTGACAATTTTTCAGTTGAAAATGACTATTGAATTGAGTGATCCTGTATATAAAGATTGATTCTTTTTCTCACATTGTTTTGTGTTTTGTTTTGGTGTATCTTTTTTTTTGCTAGTTTCTCTCACCCCGGTCAAATGGCGGATAACGGTACTCCATGACTCTTAAGTCGGTTCTTTTAGTTTCCCATGATAACTTATATCTGTGTATATAATTGTGCAATTCTCTGCTCTTTCTTCTTTCTTTGAATCTCTCATCCAATTCTCATTTGAAAATGGACACCACTCTTGAAAAATTGAAAAATTATTTTCCCGCTCTGCCTCAAAATGCGATTACAAAAATTTACCGTGCTAGATGTGCGAGATTGAGGTTGTTAATGAATCATGGAATTCTTGAAGATATTCATTGGCTAATTGAAGCAAAGGTTCGGTTATCAGGTGAGTCCTCCAATTCTTTCATTTCACACATGCCTGGAACAAGTAAAAGCACTTTTGCAAAGAAACGTCGTGCAAAACGACTACAACTCTGTCACAAATGTGCCAGATGGACTTGTAATGCGACATGTCGTTCTTTAGGAATGGTATCTGTAAACCGTGAAGATAAAATACAATTCATTAAGGATGGCCTGAGTAAGGGGTCTTTAGATAATCTTCTATTGACTCTTGAGACGCACCCTAGTGGAGATGTGCATCGTGCAATTTATGATTTATGGCCCCAATTCCATAAAGAACATGCTCGACTTAGTCTTGGGAATCTGACTAAAAAAGACCCTGTTTGCCAGTTTTTAAGAAAACTGGATGGGAAGCCTATCCCCGACCCAGATAGGGCGTTTAAGCTGTTCTTGGACGTAAAACCAAGGGAAGATGTGAGCCACAATCACAACTACCTATACATACATGATTTGTCAAGCCGTTTTTGGACATAAAACTAAGGGAAGATGTGAGCCATAATCACAACTACCTGTACATACACATGCCTTTTTCAAATAAATAAAGAGAGAGAGAGAGAGAAAGAGAGTGAGACTACGGTTGGCCTACATATAGGTGGTATGATTGCATTTTCAATTTCTCATCTATAAATTCTTCTCTTCCTTCCCTTCATTTCTACTCAACCCATACTTTCATCAAATATAGAAGTGTGTAGAAATGGCAGGTTCCTCAAGTCATAACATAAACAATATTTGTGTTTTCGGTGGATCAAGTCTTGGGAAAGAAAAAAAGTTTTTAGAATCAGCAAATCATCTTGGTCAGGTATTAGCTGAGCGAAAGATTCATTTAGTGTATGGAGGAGGCAGCCTTGGGTTAATAGGGGGAGTGTCAATAGCTGCATTTTTAGGAGGTACTCAAGTTTTGGGGGTAGTCCCCAAAGCTTTAGCATAAGGGGACATCATTGGAAAAACAATTGGAGAGGAATTACAAGTCCCCATAATTTCTGATCGACTGAATGCCATGTTTAACCATGCTGATTCCTTCATTGCCTTACCAGGTGGTCTGGGCACATTGGAAGAGATCTTTCATATTTCCTCTTGGGCCCAACTGCACATTCACCATAAACCCATAGGTTTGTTAAATGTTAATGGTTTTTATGATAAGTTGTTGTCTTTTCTTGTTCATGCTATGGAACAGGAATTTCTAACATCTTCAGCACGACAAATCATAATCTCTACTGCTACTGCTGAACAATTGATTGACCAACTACAATCTTTCATCCCTGTAATTAATCCCTCCATGAGTCGCATAAAATTGGTCAACTAAGAGAAAGCCGTAAAAAGCTTAGATGTGGATTTGAGCTTCGTTTGTAAAAACTTTGTGTCTTTTGGTTTTATTATTGTGTTTTGTTGTTTCTTATATTTGTTTAAGTGTGTTTCAGGTTTGTCAGTGTTCGTTATTTCAGGTGATGTCTTCTATACTCTATCTTTCTACCTTAAGACATTGAGGACAATGTTTCATTTTGGTTGGGGGGAAAGGGTAGTAGTTGATAATTAAAAAAAAAAAACTAAAACGGTGGAGCATAAGGAGGTGCATATCCATGAGAATTTTGGAAATTATGGTGTGCTTGAAACGGTGGCTGTGAAGTTTGTGTATTATTGTTATTACTCTTCCAACTGAAATTTGGGTGATTTCTCCAACCAGGGTTATACATTTGTGAGTATAGGTTATGGTTGGGCCTTTGGAAACTGTTTAAAGCATGGGCTTGTTCATGGAGGCATTCCTTAAAAGAAGGCAAAGTTGGACAATCATTTGTTGAGTGTTCCTTGGTTTCACAGATTTGACACACAATGTCTTGAACAGATTTTAATTGACCACTCTTTTTGAATTCAAGTGCTTCGACTTTTCTATCTAAAGATGCAAACTTGGCTTGGAGGTCATGATCTTCCCTAAGGTTGTGCATACCTCCACTAGATGTATGAGGCTGAGTTTTACTTGGTGCCTCATAAGTATCTGTGGTATCCCAATTTTGAGCATTTTCGGCTAACAAGTCTAGGTACTCCATTGCTTTATTAGGGTCTTTATCTTTAAAAGTTCCATTGCACATCAATTCAACCATTTGCTTATCTCTAGGTGTTAAACCTTCATAAAAATGTGAAACCAATCTCCATGTTTCAAAACCATGATGAGGGCAAGTATTAAGCAAATCTCGATACCTATCCCAACATTGGTAAAATGTTTCTCCTGGCTTTTAAGTTAAAGTGATGATTTGTCTTTTGAAAGAGTTTGTTCTGTGAGACGGGAAAAACTTCTTTAAAAATTTTTGTTGCATTTCATCCCAAGCACGAATAGATCCTGGTCTCAAATTTTGTAGCCATGTTTTAGCTTTATCTTTTAATGAAAAAGGAAAAAGCTTTAATCTGATAGTGTTCATGCTACAATTTGAGTCATTATAGGTATTACAGACCTCCTCAAATTCCCTTAAATGCAAGTATGGATTTTCTAGGTCTAAACCATGATAAGAAGGTAAAAGTTGAATAATGCCTGGCTTAAAATTAAAATGAGATGCATCAGGAGGGAAAACTATGCATGATGGTGCACTTGTTCTTGTGGGATTCATGTGGTCTCTAAGTGTTCTCATACGATTATTCTCATTATTCTCATTATGAAGTGATTGATTATCTTCTTCGGCCATATTTTCTGAAAATGATAAGGATACCCTATAAAGTTTACCACTTAATGTACGTGACCAAACTCTTATGCACGTGTAAGAAGAGAATAAAAGGAAGAAAATAAAAGAGAAGAAAAAGAAACAAAAGTTAGATAAAATGAAAAATGAAAAGAGAAAATAAAATAAATATTATAATTTATACAAGAATTTACCTCCCTGGCAACGATGCCAAAAACTTGACACGACCAAAAGATTGATGTCTTCTCCCAAGTGCAGGAGTGTCGAAGTAATAAATAACTCGGCAAGACCGGGGTCGAACCACGAAGAGGTTAATTGTATAAATTATAAATAACAATACAACAACAACAACAACAATAATAACAACAACAATAACAATAATAGTAATAATAATATTAATAGTAGTAATAATAATAATAATACTTAGTAGTAATACTAATAATAATTATAATAGTAATAATAATAGTAGTAATATTAATAATAATAATAGTAATAATAAAGAGAGCTTTGAGATGTAAAATTGATGTAAGGATTAAACAATGATAAAAACAAATGTCAAGGTTAGAGGATCCACTAATGGTACTTCAAACAAGTATAGTATAAACTCTTATTACTCAATTGGAAACCACACATAAAGGAGGATCCAATCAAATTATAAATTGTTAACATGATTACATTAGTTATCTTATTCGAATAAAGCTAATACTTGTAAATGTTGGCAGGCATTCATGATTATAACTTATGTTAACAACAAATCAAGTTTCTTTCATAGCTCAGGTGTCGGTTATACCATACAGTATGGGCTATGAAAGTGCCAAGTATTTGTTGTACCAAGTGTTATACAACATAAATCTAGATTAACCATTTAATAAGCAAAGTACTAAAAGTGAACAAGATAACAAATATAAAACATGTTAGTATCCAACGTTAAGGTCCATGTTAAGTTTATACTATACTTATTTTTACACTATTAGAGTATCATTTTCACCTTGACATAATTAACTTAGCTAAACATAATGAAAGAAAGAAACATAAATGAACAAGATAGGAACATAAATGAGAAAGAAGTTAACTAAGTAAAGGAAAGGAAATGAAGTGTATAAACTTGATATTAATGAAAGCAAAACATAAGAAATACAAAGAGAGAAAGCAAGAGCATGATCTTGATCTGGAAACCAAGATGCCTCAATACATGGTAAGTGCCTCCTTTTATAGGCTAAAATTTGGAACTATTGATTTGTTGACTAATTGATGAGTGGGTGGCCACATCTTGACTTGGTGACAATCCTTATCTTCTTGTCTGAACAAGACATCATTGCTAACATCATAATTTTCCCAGAATCCTCAGGAATGTTCTAGGAAATTGTCTCAGCTTTCCAACAACAAAAAAAGATGAGGTCATTTGGACTTCTAGAACTCAAGATATGGGCTGAACACTAAATAGTGTCTGAGCTGCAAGACAGCTTCAGACTTCTTCGTTGTTTCTATAATTTGGACTTGAAAAATGCCTTCTTAGATCTTGGTGTCCAAATGAAAGTTGTAGGCCTATGTTTTACCTTTCCATCCATATAAAATGGACCTAAATCCGAGATCTAGAGCTCCAGATATGATCCAATTACCGAGCAATGTTCCGGTTTGGATTGCACCAGCATCTCTTTTCTAGGTTTGGCCATCTCTTTGTCCTTTCACTTTCAATGCTTAAACTAATCAATCAATCCTTTTATTTATGTGATAGTCCTGCATTTAAGATGAGCATTTACTATAAATTAAGGTATCTTATAGTATTAAACTTGTTATTATAAAACATGCTTTAGTTGAGTTATTGATACTTCAAGTGCAAAATGATGATATAAAACCTTGATAAACATGCACTTTTAAGTACTAATCAGTCACCTTATAGACTAGTTTATGGAAAACCTTGTCACTTGCCTGTGGAAATTGAATATAAAGCTTATTGGGCTATTAAAGCTTTCAATTCAAACCTTGATGATGCTAGTCAGCTGCGAAAATTACAAATAAATGAGCTTGAGGAAATAAGAAATGATGCATATGACAATTCAAGAATTCATAAAGCAAGAATCAAAGACTTTCATGACAAGAAAATACTGAGAAAAACATTCAATGTTGGTCAAAAAGTCTTGCTTTATAATTCTCGACTCCATTTATTTCCTGGAAAACTAAGATCAAGATGGAGCGGTCCTTTCATTGTGAAACATGTGTATCCATATGGGGCCTGTGATATTGAGAATCCAAAGAATGCAATGTTTTCAAGGTAAATGGGCATCGTTTGAAAGTTTATTTTGACAATTTTTCAGTTGAAAATGACTCTATTGAATTGAGTGATCCTGTATATAAAGATTGATTCTTTTTCTCACATTGTTTTGTGTTTTGTTTTGGTGTATCTATTGTTTTGCTAGTCTCTCTCTCACCCCGGTCAAATGGCGGATAACGGTACTCCGTGACATAAGTCGGTTCTTTCAGTTTCCCAAATAACTGATATCTGTATATATTTGTACAATTCTGTGCTCTTTCTCCCTTCTTTGAATCTCGTCTCCAATTCTCTTTTGAAAATGGACACCACTCTTGAAAAGTTGAAAAGGTATTTTCCGCTCTGCCTCCAAATGCGATTACAAAATTTACCGTGCTAGGTGTGCAAGATTGAGGTTGTTAATGAATCATGGAATTCCTGAAGATATTCGCTGGCTAATTGAAGCAAAGGTCGATTATCAGGTGAGTCCTCAAATTCTTTCATTTCACACATGCCTGGAACAGGTACAAGCACTTTTGCAAAGAAACGTCGTGCAAAACGACTGAAAGTCTGTCACAGATGTGCCAGATGGACTTGTAATGCGACATGTCGTTCTTTAGGAATGGTATCTGTAAACCGTGAAGATAAGATACAATTCATTAAGGATGGCCTGAGTAAGGGGTCTTTAGATAATCTTTTGTTGACCCTTGAGACGCATCCTAGTGGAGATGTGCATCGTGTAATTCATGATTTATGGCCACAATTCCATAAAGAACATGATCGACTTAGTCTTGGGAATCTGACTAAAAAAGACCCTGTTTGCCAGTTTTTAAGAAAACTGGATGGGAAGCCTATCCCCGACCCATAGAGGGCGTTTAAGCCGTTCTTGGACGTAAAACCAAGGGAAGATGTGAGCCACAATCACAACTACCTGTACATACATGATTTGTCAAAATAAATAAATAAAGGAAGAGAGAGTGTGAGACAACAGCTGGCCTACATATAGGTGGTATGATTGCATTTTCAAATTCTCATCTATAAATTCTTCTTTTCCTTCCCTTCATTTCTACTCAACCCATACATTCATCAAATATAGAAGTGTGTAGAAATGGCAGGTTCCTCAAGTCATCACATAAGAAATATTTGTGTTTTCGGTGGATCCAGTCCTGGGAAAGAAAAAGAGTTTTTAGAATCAGCAAATCATCTTGGTCGGGTACTAGCTGAGAGAAAGATTCATTTAGTGTATGGGGGAGGTAGCCTTGGGTTAATGGGAGGTGTGTCAATGGCTGCATTTTGGGAGGCAGTCAAGTTTTGGGGGTTGTCCCCAAAGCTTTAGCAAATGGGGACATCATTGGAAAAACAATTGGAGAGGAACTACAGGTCCCACAATGTCTGATCGACTAAACGCCATGTTTAACCATGTTGATGCTTCATTGCCTTACCAGGTGGTCTGGGCACATTGGAAGAGATCTTTCATATTTCCTCTTGGGCCCAACTGCACATTCACCATAAACCTATAGGTTTGTTAAATGTCAATGGTTTTTATGATAAGTTACTGTCTTTCCTTGATCAAGCTGTGGAACAGGAATTTCTAACATCTTCGGCACGACAAATCATAATCTCTGCTGCTACTGCTGAACAATTGATTGACCAACTACAATCTTTCATCCCTGTCATTGATCCCTGCATGAGTCGCCTAAATTGGTCAACTAAGGAAAGCCGTAAAAAGCTTAGATTAGATTTGAGCCTTCATTTGAAACCTTGTGTCTTTTGGTTTTATTAATAACATATTATTTTGTTTTGTTACTTATATTTGTTTAAGCGTGTTTCAGGTTTGTCATTGTTCGCTGTTTCAGGTGATGTCTTCTATACTCTATCTTTCTACCTTAGGACATTGAGGACAATCTCTCGTTTTGGTTGGGGGGGGAGGGTAGTAGTTAAAAAAACAAAAAACCTAACTTACTAACTGTTTTTGCTATTATTAAAACCATTTGACAAAATTGTTGTTAGGATGGCAGAGTATGGAGTCGGTTTTATTAACTCTTGAGATGCATCTTAGTAAGTATCCTTATTAGGATGGCAGAGTAAGGAGGAAATTTTATTGACTCTAGAGACGCATCTTAGTAAGTATCATTACCAAGGTCTATCATAATACTTCTTGAAATATTCAGGTTTACAAACTCTCACATTGTTATCACTTGATTCTGCTCATATACTCATTTAACAAGTATTCTTAAACCTTCATTTTCACACACACACTTTAACATATGATTGTGGGTTGCACATTGGATTATTACATTAATTATGTTCTTTTGTTGAAGGTAACAACTAAGGGAAATGGATAGTATATAAATTGCAAGAAAAAAAAATAATACAAAAAAAATTGATAATATTGATGATAATAAAAACGTAGATAAGTTTGGTTTCGTAGCCTCCTTAACCTAAGCAATTAAGCCTGAAAGGGTGTTTTAACACCTAATACCCTAAAGTCAACTGACTTGGGAGCTATTGGCCCAAAGCTTGTTACATGGGTTATGGAGAAAGGCTTAAGGGAATCAAACATTTCACTATCTACGTATCAGTATCTGCAACTCGAGTTGCTAAGCTCGTAGGGTTGTCTCAACACCTAATGCCCTAAGACCAACTGGTCTGGGAGTCATTAGCCTAAAACTCGTTACATGGGTTAAAGATACATTGTGTTTTAAGTTGTATGTGTATTCAAAAAAAAAAAAAAATAATAATAATAATAATAATCCTAACCCAAGGAAGTTAACCTTAAACATTCGAACATAATATTGTTTTCTTCCAACAAAAGCCCCATCGTCTATGTTTTCATACATTGAGCACATAAAAAGAAGGTTTATTAATATCTTGTTTAAGAAGTATGAAGCAGAAATATAAATTTAATGAGAGTTTGTTTATCTGGATAGATTAATGGAAGTTGAATGATGAATGCCTTGCTTTATGGAACTTGCAAATTGTTTTTTCTATTTTAACGCTTTGATTATTAGGGACTAGTAATAAGCTGGTTGGGGGGTGATTAATACTTAAAAGTGCATGTTTATTAAGGTTTTATATCATCATTTTGCACTTGAAGTATCAATAACTCCTTAACTAAAGCATGTTTTATAATAACAAGTGTGATACTATAAAATGCCTTAATATATGGTAAATATTCATCTTGAATGCAGGCTTATCACATAAATCAAAGGATTGATTGATGAATTCAACTACTGAAATTTTGAAGATAAAGAAGGGTGAAGCTTAGAAAAGAGATGTTGGTGCAGTCCAAACTGGAACACTATTTGGTATTTGGGTCATATCTTGAGTTCTAGATGTCCAAATGATCTCAAAGTTTTACACAGATTTGGTGAGATATAAGCCTACAACTTTCATGTGAACAGAAAAATCTAAGAAGGCCTTTTTCATGTCCAAATTATAGCAACAATTGGAGAAGTCTGAATCTATCTTGCAGCCCAGACACTGTTCAGTGTTCAGCCCATATCTTGAGTTCTAAAAGTCCAAATGACCTCAACTTTTTTTTCCTGGAAAGCTAAGAGAATTTCCTAGAACTTTGATGATTTCATATGGTTCCAGTTCTGATGTTAGAAATGACATTTTATTCAGACAAGAAGATAAGGATTTTCACTAAGTCAAGATGTGGCCACCCACTCAACAATTGTTCATCAAATCAATAGTTCCAAATTTTGGTCTATAAAAGGAGGCATTTGCCATGCATTTAGGCATCTTGGTTTCCAGATCAAGATCATGCTCTTGCTTTCTCTCTTTGTATTGCTTATGTTTTGCTTTCATTAATATCAAGTTTATGCACTTCATTTCCTTTCCTTTACTTAGTTAACTTCTTTCTCATTTATGTTCTTATCTTGTTCATTTATGTTTCTTTCTTTCATTATGTTTACCTAAGTTAATTATGTCAAGGTGAAAAGGGTACACTAATGGTGTAAGAATAAGTATAATATAAACTTAACATGGACCTTAATGTTGGATACTAACATGTTTTATATTTGTTATCTTGTTCACTTTTAATACTTTGCTTGTTAAATGGTTAATCTATATTTATGTTGTATAACACTTGGTACAACAAATACTTGGCACTTTCATAGCCCATACTATATGGTATAATCGACACCTGAGCTATGAAAGGAACTTGATTTGTTGTTAACATAAGTTATAATCATGAATGCCTGACAAAATTTACAAGTATTAGCATTATTCAAATAAGATAACTAATGTAATCATGTTAACAATTTACAATTCGATTGGAACCTCCTTTGTGTGTGGTTTCCAGTTGAGTAATAAAAAGAGTTTATATTATACTTGTTTGAAGTACCATTAGTGGATCCTCTAACCTTGACAATTATTTTATGCTTGTTTAATCCTTACATCAATATCACATCCCAAAGCTCTCTTTATCTTATTATTATTGTTATTGGTGTTGTTGTTGTTGTTGTTATTGTTGTTCATAATTTATATAGTTAACCTCCTTGTGGTTTGACCCCGGTCTTGCCGGGTTATTTATTACTTCGACACTCTTGCACTTGGGAGAAGACATCAATCTTTTGGTCATGTCAGTGGTGATGAAACACCGATCTAACAATGTTGAAAATAATGCATTATGATCAATATGCATGTATACTTACCTGAGAAAAATAGGTCCCCATTTCTTCATGATGTCTTTCTTTTCTCAAAAGTTGGAGTGTTAGCAATGAACTTCGATGGCTTTTTGGCTCTTGCTTACTCGAGTCATCTATTGTGATCTTGACCTCTAGGAAGGACTTGTGATCATCATACTTCTTTGTCCTCCACCCTTTATCTCAAAGGTTGCCGATTTTGCCCAGCAGTTTCTTAGAAAGGGAATCGTGGAGCCAGCCTTACCAGATATATATATTTTTTTTGCTCCCCAACTTGATCATGCCCCCAAGTGTTCAATTCAGGTTTGGGGATGAGGCTATGTGAAGGAAGGTTTGACAAGGAGTTTTTTTCATGCAAAATTTTTGGAATTCCAAAGCTATTCCAGACACAGAAATCAGTTTGACATCGATTCAAAGCAAACTCATTATGAAGAAATTCAAGTGATTCCTATAGAGAGGTTATTCGAAGTGATGAAAACTTTTTGTTTTGCTTTTGGTGAAAAATATGAAGTGACATTTGGCTGGTCGAAATGGTTCAATATGAGACTTTCAAAGAACCAGTCTTGAAAGCATTCATTTTATTTGCATGAATAATGATTTGGTTCACATGAGAAAGCATTGCCTACTGATCCAGATTGCTTGCCTTTGATCAGAAAGGACTTAATTAGGCACGTAATGTAGGCTGGGGCTCTTGGTTATGAAGAAAATGATATTTGTAGGCTCAAAAGGTGTTTAAGGGATTTCAAGACTAAGGATCACCTGTGCTTGTTTCCTGACCTTTTATCATTTGAATGTCTTTCCAAAACTATCTATTGTGCCCCCTAGTGTTGGGCTTGGACTTTTTCTCTTTGTTTTTGTTCTCTTCATTTGGTTTTGAGCATCATCGTATTGGTTTCTTTTTTTTTCTGCTCAAAATCATTGGATCCTTTGGATTTTTCTTCATGCCCCCAAGCTTTGTTTGGGCACCTTTGATGATTAAGAATTTTTGTTGATGCCCCCTAGTGTTGCTCGGGCACTTTCAATCATTAAGGTTTTTTTTTTCTATATCATCGCACTTGCCCCCAATGTGGGGTGTAATCCTAGCCAAGGTTATTCATCTCAAGAAAAGTATTAGGCTCAAAAGGGGACTGCAAATGATATATTTTAGCCTCGTGAACGGATTATCAAAAATGGCCTTTCCTCGTCTCAAACTTATGCACTTAGGATCGGTAAGCTTTGCTTTCATGCGAGTATGCAACGTAATTTCTCATTATTCATTCAAATAAAACTCAACTTTTGGAGTCACATCATGATGTGTGTTTGGTTTTTTTTTTTGTGTTTTGTGTTTTTTTTTTGTTTTGTTTTCTAGGTGTATGGTTACCTTTCTAAGGAATCACCTGAATTTCTGGAACTCATTTGTTTTTTGGACAAACATCAATATGATTTCTATTTTTGTACTAAACTTTGAATTCCTAAAAATCCTGATGTGCGATCATGCATAATTTTGGATGAAAGGGGAAACATACCCAAGGATTCTTGGTGTAATGGCTTCATACTTAACAGTTACGCTCAATATGTTCTTTTTATGAAACAACAAAAAAATGAAGGTATGTTATGAATACAGGAAAACACATTATCTTATTAACAAGAAAGGCTCATTTGACAGGGAAAGTTTTTTTTTTTTTATGAAATTTTGAGCCAAATTACCAACTAGAACAGGTTGAAACAAAAATCAAGAAGTTTTCTAGGCATGATCAAACTAAGGTTTTTCTTTTTTCAGAACAACAACAGGCTCCATTCTGTACTGGCGGTGCAATTCCCTTTTAGTCCGCCTTCCCACAAAAGATTTTGTAGAAATACAGGATTGTGTTGAGGCTCTTGACTACGTTTGCCCTCAATTTCTTCGAGCTGAGTCGTTGTTAGGTTTTGAACAAAGATGATAGGTCGATTGAAAGGAAACTTTCCTAGAATTATGTTTCAGTATTTGCTCGAGTAAGCTAGAGGCAAGTCAAACTTGTCTTCAGAAACTCCAACTCTTCTTAAAAAGGGACCTTTCAGCGAACACACTCTTCATCTTTCGTGCTTTTTGCTCAAAGTCGGGTGTTGTAGACTCGTAGGGGACCTACTTTTCATCCCGGTGCATGCATGGCAAATGAATGAACATGTGATCTATATGATGAACTCGCCCTTCAAGGGGCGACAATATGGTCATAACTCTTGTATGATGGAACAAGAATTGTGATTTTTGCCCAAACTCTACAATGAAAATTTTCGAAGTGACGGCCAATGTGTCACCCACAAGTCTTGAGTTCAAGATGCTTCAAGAAGGGTTTGCTCTAATGCAAATAACGATAACACATACAACCTAAGGACAAGTTCTATTTATTATGTGAACATGGGTAGGTTTTCTACCTGGTCTCAAGAGGGTCTCATATATGCCCAGTGATGTTCTTCATAAAGACAGTATGGGGGCGTTGCAAGGAATAGTTAAGGCACGTATACCCACCATTACCAAGCAGGCACTCAGATATGAGTTGGGTGTTTCACGCATCTGAACCCCGACCAATAGTCTTAGGGCAGATTGCTAGTTCCCCACCTATCCTAAAAGCTTGTGTGTGCTTTCAAAATTAAAACAATGTGATGCATGAGACAATTCTATAAAATGCATGGAAAAAAAATATTAACAAAAAGATAAAAATGCAAAAACTTAAACACATCAAATACACAAAGCTTAGTCCAATAATGTCAGAAACAGTACCTTCCCTAGTGGAGTCGCCATTCTGTCGCACGTCAGAAAATCTGTGCGGCATCGGCTTGGCCATTTTTTCATTGTGCATTGTGCATTGCTTTGCTTTGATTCGTTGGAGTCGCCACCTAGTAATTTATTAAAGACTACTAGGAAACCGAATGTACTGGTCTTGTCAGAGATTCGCGGGTAAGGGACTAGTTGTGGTTAGGGAAGGTATTAGCACCCCTAACGCACCCTACCTGAGGTAAGTTGCTTCGTGGCTTTGACATGTTAAAGAAGTTTTAAAATTTTGTTTTTTCATCGGATATTAGAAATACAACTTACGTATAAGTTAATAATTCTGGACCGTGAGTCAATCAAAATATTAAATTCTTCTTTAATCTTTGCAATTTTATCATAAATAATAAAAATAATAAAAACATCCATAAAACAAATACCAACACACACATACACTTTCACTATATTTATTTCTGTTCTTTTCTTTTTTTGGTTACATCCACATTTACAACATATAAATAAAAATTAATACTAAACAAAAACATTACATCAACCAATTTAAAATTACAAAACATCCCCTAAAACATCCTAGGGATTCTGGAACAATGCACGGGAATAGTGGTGCGCGTCTTCCCACGCGCCCCGGCCACTAGCGGCGTGTGGGTTCACGCGCCGCCGCGAACAAGGCCGGAAAACGGGTGGATCTGGCTCAGCTTCCTTTCCTTTTCCCTTCTCTGCTGGTGGTGACACCCACCGTCACCTGCAAACGAAGAAAAGAACACAGGCAGTCGATTTTATATTTTTTGTTTTTGTTTTGCAGATCTGCTTCTCTGGTTTGGTTTTTTTTCTGCAGCCAGTGTCTTTTCGTATCCCCTTGTTCTCCGTTTCAAATGGCCGGCAGTGTCACCATAGGGCTTGTCGCACCTCAAAAAAAATCCCGCGCGGCGTTCGATGGCGATTTTTTCGTTTGTTGTTGCTTGATTTGGTTCTTTGGAGTCGCCACCTAGTATTTTGGTCACTAGGAACCCTAACTGGTCTTTCAGAGATTCTAAGGCAAGGGACTGGTTGCGTAAAGGGAAGGTATTAGCACCCCTAGTACGCCCTACCAAAGGTAAGCTGTTTGGTGTTTGGTTTTCTCTATAATTGCTATGGTGTTGGTGTTTTCTAATCCCATCAATTTTCCCAAGTTTGATTCAAATAAAATTTGTTTAGATAGAAATCCAAGGAGATTTCATGTGTTTTGAAAGCTCATTTTTCCCTTAGTATTTCAAGAGTTTGCAACTCGTAAATCGCAAGGAGGGACAAAAAATTTAGAAATCTAAGGAAATTCAAAGCGCTTTAAAAGCCTCATTTTGCCTTAGTATTTCATACTTTCACGGCTTGTAAACCGTGGAGTCAAAAATTTGAAATTTTGAAATGTCCTCGATTATAATCAAGGCTTCTTTCAAGGATGTGTGCGGATTTATTACTCCCAATAATATTTTGGATATTCGTCCTTTACGGATTTCTTTATCCAAACATTAGCGGTGAATAATAGATGAATTCCCCCTACCCAAAATAAGATTTTTATAGTTTTTAGAATACTGGCCAATACCCTTTGGAGTTTTACAAACATGTTGTAAAATCCAGAAATGCAAGAAAATAATTTGTGTTTAAGAAATCTATGCGAAAACACATTTTCAAAACTTCCAATATTTTTTTTTATATAAAAAGAACATTCAAAACATGTTAGAGTATTGGACGTATGCATGAAAACAAAAACATTTTTTTTAATAAATATTTTTTTGTTGACGAAAACCGGGTATTTTAATACCGGATTTGTATCTTTGTAGTATAAAAATACAAACCGATATTAATCAAAATACGGTAATAAAATTGCAGAAAAATCACAAATTCTTTAAAATAATTTTTTAAGAATTTTTATTTTTTTAATAAACAATTTTTAGGTTTGGCCTCGTTTGGCCCATATGGCTGGGCTAGACCTAGCAGGCCTAACCGGGTCACTGGCCTGAGCCAGTGTCCTGGGTGGAAGCTCACGTGTGCATGCTTAGTACCATATACAAATGGTACTGTTTAAGTGAATTATAATTCGCTATGAACAGTCAAAATGCAAAAGGAAACCACGCATAGTAACATGCAAAAGAAAACCACGCATAGTAATATATGGTACTGTTCAAGTGAATTATAATTCACTTGAACAGTAACATTTGCACTTCACTGTTCAACTGAATTATAATTCACTTGCACAGTGAAAATGCTAAAGGAAATCACATGCACAGAGATGCAAAACGCTTACCTGGACGTGGAACCGAAAGGAACGAAGACGATGTCGAACACTCACAGTGATGCTGGTGGCGGTGGAGAGGAAGCCGACGAGGGCTCACGGTGGTGCTGACTGTGGTAGTGGCTGGTTTGGCAGTGGCGTTGCTGTGGCTCCTCTTCCTCTTCCTTACTGTTTTGGCGCTGCTTCTTCTCTTTATTTCCTTTGCTCCCTCTGTCAACAAGGTTCTTCTCTTTCTTCAACAGCTTCGCGGAGATGCTGGTGGTGGCAGCCTGGGAAGTGGCCTGGATGGTGGCCAGCCCTTCTTCCTCTTCTTCTGTGCGTTTTTCTCTTCAGCTCTGTTCTCCTCTGTTTTCGTTTCTTCCTTCCGCTTTTCACAGGGCTGTTGTTGACTGAGATGGCAATGGCAGCTGGTGGTTGGCCTTCCTCTTCTCTGCTGCTTCTGCGTTATTTCTTCTGTTTGTCTAGTCACCTTGCTTCTCTGCTTCTTCTTCCAAGCAGCGGTTCTAAGAGCAAGGTGGGCGGTGGCAGTATTATTTCAAATGGTGGGAATAGAGAGAAAGAGAGAGGTTATAGTTCTTCTCTTCCCCTCTGTTTTCCTCCTCTCTTTTGTTCCCGGTGTTCTCCCTCTCTCGTCTCTCGTTCCAAAAAAGCCCCCCCTCCTGTTGCTGGTGTCAAGAGCAGTATTTATAGGCTAGAAGGGAGCGGGCTGTTGATGCGCGTGGGGAGCAGGGGAGCGGCCAGTGTCTTCTGTCGGTGGCCCAACGGCGTGGGGCCTCGGTTGGTTGGTGGGCTAGAGGGACCGGCAAAAATTAAAAAAAAACTTCTTTTTCCTTCTTCCCCGCTGCATGTTCGGGGGGAAGAAGAAAGGGGAATAGTGCCGTTCAAAACGGCATCGTTCGGCCCTTCTCTCTCTTTGAGTTTTTTTTTAAATGTATGAAACGGCGCCGTTTTGGAGAAAACGCGTCGTTTCATTTAAATGTGGCACCAGAACGCGCCAAATTTCAAATCAGCCCTTAATCATCTTTTTTCCTTTCAATTGCATCCCTGCCAATTTCTGTCCCCGTCCCTATAGTTGGCCACGTTTTCCACCTTGGTCCTTGGCCTCTAATTTATGCAATTTAGCCCTCAATTGATCAAAAAACTTCCAATTTCTTCAATTAGGCCCCTGGATCAATTCAATACAGCCCCCCTATTTACGCGCCTTTTCCAAATTGGTCCCTGGTTTCGGATTTTCTCAATTAAGCCCCTAATTGGCCATTAAACTTCAATATTTATGCAATTAAGCCCCTGATTTGACCCAATAAAATCCTAAAAAATATATTTTGGCCCTAGAACTTAAATTTCTTCTAATTAAAGCCCAAATTGACTTAAAAATCAATTTTCCTCGAAATCAAATCCTCTATAAATCCAATTAAAAATCCAATTAAGTCTATAAACATCCAAATTTGGGCTTTTCTCCTCAAAATTTAAATTTTCCTTCTAAATAGGGCCCTCATCCTTCAAGAATATACTGTCAAAAATCCAATCTTTGTATTTTTATACTCCTTGACCAATTTTCTGACCATCTTCTGAGTGCTTCTGCCTTCCGTTATTTTTCTAACCTCCTTTGGCTATTTATTTTATTTATTTTTGTGGGGACTCGAAAATGGGTTACAACAGGGCTGCTGGCCTTTGGGTTTTGTCTGATCTGCAACTATCGGTGGCCGGTGAATCTGTGGACGGTGCTGCTATGGCTGACAGAAGAAAGCGGACCAATTTGGGATCTGTGGGTGCCGCTGTCGGGCTGCTATCGGGCGGTTGAAGGGGAGAAGGCCGGGTCGGCTGAGAGAGATACGAACTCATGGGGGAGATGGAGGCAGGTTCAGGAGCTGCTATGGGTGAAGAAGAGTTAGTGTGGGTTTGTGAGGGAGAGGGGGCTGTGAGCCGGGAAGATTTGGTGCGGTGAGGGGCTGAGAATTTGTGTATCTGGTAAGGAGGACCGACTGAGAGGAGAATGAGGTGACTGGTCTCTGGTAATTTGTGTTCTTTTTTTGTATTTTCCTGATGTTTCAAAATTGCCTCCATTTTGTGTGAGTTGAAAACCAGTATTTATAGGCAAAAATATTGCTAGGTTTTCAAACTTGGTCCCTCAACTTCTTTCTTTTTGTAAATTTGATTTTTCTTGTATTTTTTGAAAACGAGCAATATCAACGTCAACTCGATGAGGAAAATCAATGATTTAAAACATAACACGTGAAAAGTCGAACGCGTTCGAACGACCCTTAAAAATTTTAATTCTTTTTAGACAACGCTAAAAATGCTAAAAATGACACAAATATATTAAAAAGGTATTTTTTTGGATTTTCGATGTTTTTCTTTATTTTTGGATTTTTCTGAAAATTTATCAAAACATAGGTCAAAAATTGGGTAGCAACAAGCATCATGCAAGTAATTTCAATATTGATTAATAAGAATATCCTTGTTGATTTAAAGGACTATTTTCATCATTCATATCGAAAATAATTATGTTTTGCACATAATATTTAACAAAAATGATTGAAGGAATGATATATTATTGAATATGAGCAAATTTAAGGTTACAATCTATTAGTATTCTTACAACGGAAGGATTACCACTCAAACTTTACAAAGGGACGAACGACATCCTTTGCGTTAGGATGCTCCCACTCCACTACTGTCTCCCACAATTCTTTTGGATACACTATGATTTCTTTAAGAGAAGGGGAAGGAGATGGCTGGCCATTTTCAAGCAACGGAAGACAAATTGGCATCCTCTTCGGCTTCTAACAACGGATTACAGTAATTTCTTTAAGAGAATTGCAAATCAGTTTTGCACTGCAAATGTGTAACAACCCTAATTTTTTTATTAGTTTATTCGTTAATCTCCCCCCTATAAAGGGTAGATGAAGCAAACTTTTTATTTTTTTTTTACTCGCCGAAATGTCTAACGAAATTTCAGAAGGGTCCCCTCTATACCGGGAGATCCCAAGTTATCGACAATGTACCTGCACACATTTTGAATCACATCACATCCATGTTTAGTACAATCAACTGCATAACTCATTCTAGATTATGCTCAGGACCATATTCGTTCCCAAACTCCATCTTACATCACACATAAGTTAATAATTAAAAGAGCCAATTTCAGCATGAAATTTCATATATATATATATATATATATATATATATATATATATATATATATATACACAACACAGTTTAATATTCTAACATAGTCTAGTACATTCTAATATCCCAAGCATAGGTTGATACATTTAATATTTCAGAAACAAAATATTACGAATAGAATATTCCATATAGGTTACATGTTTACTACATGACAAAATTATACCACAAATCCCTAAGTTCCTAACTTATACAAAAAAGGATCAAAGAACTTTAAATCTATTCCTGACGTGAATGGGAGGGACCTGCAAAAATATAAATTTTTCATATAATTAAAAACAAATGATTAAAATACAAGCAATTTACAGAATAAAATTAAACAGCATATATATCTACTTAAATCATATGAGATTCTAAATACAACCACAAACCTCTTTTAATGGTTATATAAGAATTCTTTATTCTTCTTTCTTTCTTTTTTTTCTGTTGACTACTTCTCCCCCCCCCCTCCTCATCAGAAAGACTATTGCCGACTCCAATGACCTCCATTAGTGTCTTTAGTTGCCCGTCCAGGAACAACTAATTAGTTTCATGAAAATATGAGATTCTAAACGTTTGTGTCATTAACTATTTTTAAAACTAAAATAGTTAATCATTGTTTCATATTACCTTGGGTGATTCTCAGGTATGCCGATGTCAAGATTCTTGACATCATTAGCTTTCACCTCAGAAAGCTAATCAAGTATATAAATTTTGCCGATATCGACGTCACCCGCCGATATCATTAACTATTCTGAAACCGAATAGTTAATCAAGTTTGTAAATTTTGCCGATATCGACATCACGTGCCGATATCATTAACTATTCTGAAACTGAATAGTTAATCAAGTTTATAAATTTTGCCGATATCGACGTCACCCACCGATATCATTAACTATTCTGAAACCGAATAGTTAATCAAGTTTATATTTCTCCTCTCATGTACCAGTAATGCCGATGTTATCCAGCTTGGTTAACATCATTAGCCTCCCATATCAAGGACAAACAAATCAAATTCGAGAAACAATCTTTACCAAAATTCGTTGTTACGATCTATTTCCTCCAAAAGAACCCATAAATTAAATCTAGTCCTCCGTTTCATTTTATTTCATTTTTTTTCCTCGTCAATAAGCATCAAATTTTTATAGTTCAAAAGTTAGTTAAAATGATTATTAACTAGAGGAGATATAGATACCAAGTACCTACTTGTTGTGGACGCTCGACTTGCGTTCCCTTGTGGTTGATGTACTCCTCCTGCGGTTCCTCCTGAAACCAAAAACACCCATCATTATTCCATATTAGTCCACATATCACACGCAATAGCAACATTGGAAATAATATTGATTTCTCTTTTACCAAATCTTTTCTTTCTCACTTACATTTCCTCATTATTATCCTTTAACTTTTCAGCTCATTAGTAGTCCAAGTGGATATCATAAATTCAATTTTGATCACAGTTTATTCTTTTTGAAGATCAAGACACACTTTATGAAGGGCAAGAAAACAAATTCTACCCTTAATATGGCTAAATTTTGCCATTTCATCAACTTGGCCGAATCTGCCAATAGGGGTGGCAGCTTGACCTCTCCTCAATTTTTTATTTGTATCTGGAGTTCTAGAACTCCAAATTAGGCGGGGTCAGATTCGTTGGAAAGCTAACATACAACTTCTATGAGGGGACCCTCCCTGAATTCTGTAGTTTTCAGGTGCAAAATCCCCCCAGGAAACAGGGCAACGAACCTGCCCTGTTTTGTTAATGGAGAAAGTATCTCCAATTCATCTTAAATCCCTGCTTCCTCATCAGTCACAGCCATGCCTTCCTTTTATTCATGGCATTCCCGTCTCATTTTATGTCCTCTTAAGGTCACTTGTACCAAATTAATTAATTAAGCACATCATAAGTTCTCATTCCCTCTCTACAGTATCCAGCAGAGAACGTGGCCAAGGGAACCAAGAGTTCCCTTCCTCTCTTTTATGCACTCATTTCTTCTTTTTCTTTAAGGCACTTAGATTATTCTAATCCATTTAACCTCACTCATTTCTACATTTTCCCAATATTTTATGTTAAAGAACCCTAATTCCCAATTCAAGAAAGGCATAAACTTCTAATCAAATTGAAGTTGATTTCATAGAAATTGGAATTGCAACTCCTTACTTGGATGGAAATCTAAACTTTACTTCACAAATTTTAGAAGAATCTTAGCCTTCTTCTCCTTGTATGTAGTCAACCACTCTTCCCCCTCTTTTCTTCACCAATTCTTCACTTTTCTTCTTGTTAATTCTTCCACCCGATTGTGTTCCTCCACTTAATAATTCCAAGGCTTATTTGGGTTTACTAATTTTAGGTGTTTACTCCAAGTTTTGATGAAAGAAAAATCTGAAATTCTCCCCTCCTCCTTATTCTTATTATCATCCGGCCATGGATGAGAGAAGGGATGGGTATTTATAGTCCCATCTCTTCTTAATTCCATTTTGGCCCCATCTTTCACCCCTTTTTTTATTTCTTTATTTTGTATTTTTTTTTTTTTGCTTTATTTTATATTATAACATTTTGAATTATTATAAACCTCTCCCTCTTTATATACTTTATTCTCGGGCTTCATAAAATGCTTTTCAATTCTGGTAAACCAAACTATTCCAAAGTTCTTAACTTTGGGAGAATGAATTCCGTGATGGAATTGGAGATGCTGCTTTCTACATCTGTGTTCCTATTATCTCCTCCATTTTCTCACAATCACTAACAATAATCACTTCCAGGTTTATGAAGTTTGGCAGCAACACAAGTGGGAACAACTTCTTCATACTGTTACATCCACCACAATAAAGCTTTTTAAGACCAGAAAACATACCATTATATGATGGCAATGGTGGTGGAGCAGAGCAGAACCAAGAAGATGAAACCCTGCTCTCCATGCTATTGCAATCCCAAATGTTGATTTCCTCCAGTTCAGTTGCATTCTCTAATGACAAAACATCGCATAAACTTCTTGCATCGATGCATCCACAAACCAGTCCTTGAATGCCATTTAAGAACTTGACCTGAAAATCTCTATCTTTGTTGATAATCAAACTACCCAACCCAACTGTTTTACTTGGAAAATCATTAAAGTCTCCCCAAAAATCTTTATCCACCATTCCTACAAAAAATTTGTATGCGCTTAATGATTGGATCCCATCCCGAGATCTGAGATACTCCATGAAGTCAAAGAGACGTTTGAAATGGCATTCCAAAGTTTCCAAATTTCTCAAGGATCCTACTTCCTTGAGAAATAGAGTGGATAGATTTGGACACATTGGTGAATGGCTGGAAGAAATTTCTACGATCTCGTTTTGCATTAGTGAAACTCTCGTCAGATTCTCAGTCCACTCCTCTGCATCTGGCAACTTTTTTAATTGTGCACCAGCTTTAACCATGCCTGTAGAGTTCTCTAGCAGTATTTGGATGACCATGTCCCTAATCAAGTCATGCATCTTGACACATCTACTATCATCTTCCATGGAGGTAGCACCTTCCAATAAGCAGACATTTTCAAGCCTATTAAGCATCGTGTGGCCCTCACCAAATGTATCTCCCCTGCTCCTCTTTCCTTTAATTATTCCCTCATCGATCAAATAACCTATCAACTCCTCCCTTTCAATCATATCATCTTCAAGAAATAATGCACAGTACAAGAGACATTGTTGAAGTGCTAAATCACCTAACCGATCATAACTAAACCTCAATAACTTGAATACTTCTGTGTCCCTAAATTCTATTTCTTTCAATTTATTCAATGTATTCCTCCACTGATGGAGGTCATCCACTCCCCTCAAGCTTCTTGCCACTGTAATAATTCCCAATAGCAAACCAGCACATTCCCTAGCAATAGCTTTAGCAATTCCTTCCACTTCTGAAACTGTCATGTCATGTCCAAGATTCTCCTTCAACAAAGTCCAAGCTTCTCCCTCAAAAAGTCGCTTCACTTGGATTTTGTGATTGCAAGCAATTCCATGACAAACTGTTTCTGATCGAGTTGTCAAAATCAGCTTGCATCCTTTCAATGAGACAGGAATTCCCACTTCGTGTAGCTCAAAATTATTCCACAAATCATCTAAAATGAGAATCCATTTTTGTTTCTTCCTTAGTTCTTCTGACAATTTGGCAGGTCTGAGCTGAACATCATCTTCGCTTGAAAGGTCTCGATGAAGATGTTTAGCAATAAGATTCTGCAATCTATTAATGCTGAAATCTTGAGACAGAGTCACCCACCAAACATGATCACAAATATCTGGTCTTTGTAGAAGCTCATTATGGATATGTTGCAGTATTGTTGTTTTACAAACTCCCCCCATCCCATAAATGCCAATGGTTGGGACTTCATCATCCATTAACAAAGAACATATCACCTTCTTATTCTCTTCAAATGCTTGACCCACATTTATAGAGCTAGTAGGTAATGGAACTCCTCTAGTCTTGTTGTTTTTCAGACTTTCAGAAGATCTAGTAGGTAATTGATCTTCCATTTCTGCCCTTCCCCTTGCAGTAACTCCTACTATTGTTGTAATTCCACAGTCATTAACATTGACTGCAGTTGCTGTGATTTTTTGTCTTTTGTTGCCACCACACAGAGCTAGAAAGGCTGCTTCTTGAACTTCTTTAGCCACCCCACGACAAATGGCAACACCACGCCTTTCTTCTCCTGCTAAATGCCATTTGATCCTTGAAATGGAGGTTTTATTGGCAAATGTATGTGGACAAAACTTACACTTCATGCTACCATCAGTCGTATAGTCAATATAATTCCAAAATGGATCCTTTGATCTAACCATTTCAACCTATATAAAAAAAAGGTAGGTCAAAATAAAGAATAAAAATTGATGCAAGTTACACCATATCCAGATGGATGAGAAACTACTTCTTCAGTGTTGTTACCCTTATTTTGCTATTAAAATTGATAGTTAGTTTATTGCACAATCATAGGAGGGAAATAGACGAGGATAATTCAGTTAGACTTCTTACTTGTTGAGTATTTAAACCCCTATTTTGACTTTGCAGGGAAGTGCCAAGGCCAGTATTTGAGGCATTTGGCCTAGCTGTTTGATTTTGCAATCCTCGGACTTGGAGGTTATCCATCTGTGACCTATATACAAATGAAGTGAACATATTATAAAACCTTTCCATAATTGGTAGTGTCTCTTAAGCAGTAAAAGTTAATGGTGTTAAAACACAACAGCTAGAAGTTCTCTTGTTGCACATTGTCTATATTAGGAATTACAGCAGCTTGATCGACTTGTCCTTGATTAGAAAAATATTGACTCCTGAGTCCAAAATCATTTGCAAACAATATGTTTAGCTTGTTGGGTTCATGTTCAAGCTATGATGTTTCTTTCCTGATTGAAAAACTAATTTTTTTTTTTTATATATAGAAAATACTAAACATGAAAAATTGGATACCGGGGAGCAGTAAAAGGAGGTCCAGGTTGAATGAAGCCACCATGTTCTGAAGTGGTTGCGTTCGGTGTCATATAGCCATGTCCCGGCTGTGGTTGATGAGTATTGGAGTACTGATGCCTGAATAATATTCAAATAGTTAAACTTAGTCCAGTTAGTATCGCAGGCACTTGATTGCTCATAATTGGTAACTGATAATTAGTCCCTTGTTGGTCCCTAAATTAGCAACATTTGTTAGTAATTTCTTTATACATATACGCATAATTCTTTGCTATTAATCCACTAAGCATTTGATATCATTTTAGCTTACCTCAAAGGCATTGATGGTCCAGGTAGCATGGGATTGGCACATCGAGGATCAGATAAATTAGGATGAGGCAGATACCTATATTCAAATATAATGAATTCATTTAGTGTAATAAATTGGCATCACTGATAAGAATATTAGGCAGATAAGTAGAACAACAAGAAGAAGAAGTTAAATAATGATGAATATTATGTACAGGAAGAATTTAAATAATGATTATTCTCAATTAGTTGATTTTCTAGTTTCATTATGTGATGCAAATCACGAGACAGGGGAAACATGGGGAAGGCAAGGACTCTTGAAAGCTGATTAAAGCTTATTAGCTGTAGTTATTATTTCCTATTTAGCTGATAGTTTCCTAGTCAGATTAGTATTAGATTTCAATTACATATTAGATCGTAACTCCTTAGCTGTAGGGTATTTAAGAGGAGAACAGAACAAAATATGGGACATTATTTGTATTCTTGGCAATTGCTTTCTTTAAATACAAATTGAAGTGATTCCTCTACATAGAGATCATGTATTAAATTATTTATTGTTCTTACTGGGAGCAACGAGAGGTTGTACCGGAGGGCATTTACATTAATATGTGCACAAAAAAAAAGAGAGATAGGGAGATAGAGAGATAGAGAAAGAGAGATAGAGAGCTCAAAAGAAGTTAAATAATGATGAATACCTTGATGGAGGTTGAGGCCAATTTGGTTCATTTTGGTTGATCCGTGATGATAAGGAGCTTTGGTTGTCTGGAACCTCCGGTGGCAGCCTGCTTCCATGGACAGTGACATTATTAGGATAAACGGAAGAATAACTAAATTGCAAGCAATCATCTTCTGATAAAATATGCTTAAGAATGACGTACGAGAGAAGCTCAAGGTCGGGAAATAGTGATCCTCGTCAATTTTGGTCAAGTTTATTGTTTTCATGATTAAAAAAGTGTATATGTATTCGAGATTAATACCATTGATTCATTGGAGGTTGAGGTCCAGGCACTTGATTGCTCATTGGTAACTGATAATTAGTCAATTGTTGGTCCCTAAATTAGCAACACTTGTTAGTAATTTCTTTATACATATGCATAATTATTTGCTATTAATCCACTAAGTATTTGATATCATTTTAGCTTACCTCACAGGATTGGCACATTGAGGATCAAATAAATTAGGATTAGGCTGATACCTATATTCAAACATAATGAATTCACTGATAAGTACAACAACAAGAGGAAGAAGAACAAGAAGTTAAATAATGATTGAAAAACTTTTTTTTTTTCAGAAAATACTAAACATGAAAAATTGGATACCAGGGAGAAGGAGAAGAAGGTCCAGATTGATTGAATTCACCATGTTGTGATGTGGTTGCGTTCGGTGTCATATAACCATGTCCCGTCTGAGGCTGATGAATAATGGAATAATGATGCCTAATTCAATGGACATTCAGGAAATGAAGTTGGAAATTGGAGTAAGCATGAGTACTCACCATGGTTTCAGGAAATGAAGTTGGAAACTGAGTTGTTTGTTGAATACTATCGTTGATCACATTGTTATGCCCACCTTGATCATTGCATAATATGGAGCCTTGGTTGACTGGAACCTCCGATGCCGGCCTGCTTCCATGGAATAATACATAGGATAAACTGAAGAATAACTAAATTGCAAGCAATCATCTACTGATAAAATATGCTTAAGAATGACGTACGAGAGAAGTAGTGATTCAGGATCGAACTCTGTCAAGTCATCCATAGAAGATGGGAGGAACCTTTCCATCTGACCACAAGTAAAAGATGATTAGTACATACTGAGGTGAAAAAAGAACAGAAAGCACATAGCAAATTATATATATATATATGAGTGGATTACTGGATACACACGTTACGTAAGTCAGAATAAAAGAAAAACAAATAAATGGTGAAAAGCATATTTTAATGGCAGTCCCATTAATTGGAAAAGAAAAGAGTGAATCTAAGAAAAGAACATATATTTTTTTTAATATTAATATATCAAAATATATTAATTTAATTATTTTTTTTCAAAATAAACAGACTTTCAAATGCCCTCAAACATAATTCTGAGTACGAAAACAAATTATGTTTTCATTGCGGGCATAAGAATCTTGACAGTACTGTTGCCGTTTTTTAGTTTAAATTGGTGTTTTAGTGTTTTTTTTATTGTTTTGATGTGTTGATGTCAAAAATAAAAAATAAATTTTAAAAAATATCAGTCTCAAGTCAATGGTTTTAAAACTATGATAATAATTATTTTTATTTTTAAGTTGACTCGGTCAATGATCGACCTGACCTGTGACCTAGGTCTTCCCCGTATCAACCTCGAGTCAGATTTTAAAACTATGATAATAATTATTTTTATCTTTGCATTGACTCAAGTCAATGGTCAACCCGATCCATAGCCCGGGCTTTACTCCAAATCAATCCCTTAATCGGGTTTTAAAATTATAATAATATTCATTTTTAGTTTTGTATTGACTCGAGTCAATGGTCAACTTGATCCATGACCCAGGCTTTACTCCAAATCAATCCCTTAATCGGGTTTAAAAATTATAATAATATTTATTTTTATCATTATGCTAACCTGAATCAACTCAGATTAACTTTTGTGCAAAGAATTAAATGAGCTTATCCTACCTCTTTTAATGGGACAGAGAATTCTTAACTAGAATAGCATCAGATAGGACATAAATTAATTTTTGTATTGTCTAAAGATACATCAAACAATTCATAAAAAAATTATCATGTATATATACAGAATCCATCATTGTACTATATATCAAATACTACCTAAATATTGTTGTTAATGATTTAGCCATTTTATCCTTCCAGAATTAGAACAACATTATTTTAAAACATTGAACAATTGAGGAAGTCCTACAAACAGTTTAAAAATCAAACTCAAATTCTTTTAATGAGACAAGATCCTAAAACTCTAGAATTGAAAAAAGGAGAATGAATTGAGGAAGTCCTACAAACAGTTTAAAAATCAAACTCAAATTCTTTTAATGAGACAAGATCCTAAAACTCTAGAATTGAAAAAAGGAGAATGAATTGAGGAAGTCCTACAAACAGTTTAAAAATCAAACTCAAATTCTTTTAATGAGACAAGATCCTAAAACTCTAGAATTGAAAAAAGGAGAATGAATTGAGGAAGTCCTACAAACAGTTTAAAAATCAAACTCAAATTCTTTTAATGAGACAAGATCCTAAAACTCTAGAATTGAAAAAAGGAGAATGAATTGAGGAAGTCCTACAAACAGTTTAAAAATCAAACTCAAATTCTTTTAATGAGACAAGATCCTTAAACTCTAGAATTGAAAAAAGGAGAATGAATGTAGAAGAGTTGATAGGGTGAACAACCCTTTTTCAACTCCTAACTATACATAATTTGGGGGATCAAAACGAATGAAAAATTAATTCCCTTGATTTTAACCCTTAGTTACTTATCATAAAACATAAACAAAAAATTTGATATTTTGCCTTTGGCCCTAGTTTCAAAACAAGAGTTTCCCTAGTGCTATAAAATTCTTTGGCTATGCAATTGATCTCGAACTAGGTGTGCAGCGAGTGCAGCCTAGTGCACACTCTTTCCTCCTTAATATTGAGATAAGACTTGTCATTCACTCTCAGCGCTACTAATCAAGGTGTAACATTGCCTAAACACCTTGAGTGTAGGTTATTCCTCCAGCATTCTGAAGAATTTATCGAATGCTGATTGAATAGTCCATCCATTGGAGTGAAGCTGAGCCAGACTCTGATTGTAATATCTAAGCATGTCCTTCACAAAACGTTGTATAATAAACGAGTATTCAAACTCATTCATGCATATGGAGATGTAATTAAAAACTTACCCCCATTGCATTTATTGGTGACCCTTGAGCCACGGACACCAAGTTCTTGCAACACAACCAGGTAATCTTCTAGTTATTAGAGATTGGTCTCATTTACTTTGCCAAGAGTAATTGTGCTCATGACATTTGTAGAGGTCTAGGCACTCTTTCTTTCCCTTTGGGATTTGAAACCTCTTAGGGACTCCTATCTTCCCTGATGGGGTCACCGAATCGGAAATATTATTTACGCATACGAATGATCATAGACGATGGAGGATAGCCCAGACAATTGAGAGATCGGGCTTTAACTTATATTTTGGGTTTAATTTATATGAACTTTTAGATGAGTTATATTAATTTGTCTTTATTTGTTGGGCTTGATTTAATTATTGTTAAGTATTTTATTTAGTGGGCTATAAGCCCAATTGCTTATTGTAGTTAGGGTTTTAGTATAAATACCCTACTTTTCTAAATGTTAAGGGACTTTTGATGATTAATGAAAATTTACAAGTTTTGCATATTTCCAATCCCCTCTCTTCCTCTTCTTTAGCTTCTTTCTTTCTCCAAAGCTTCTTTCTTTTCTTGCTTTAATTCTTTTTATTTGTTGTCCTGTGTCAAATTTAGTATCAGAGCACGACTTTTAATTCTTCTTCTTCTTCTTTTCCATATGTAAAAAACATCAATATCCATTTCTTTCTCTTCTCTTCTCTCCTCAATTCCTTCTTTTCTCCTCCATGCTCATGTATGTATTCTTCTCCTTTCTTCTTTTTTCTTCTCATCTTTTTTAATTAATATACTTAATGAAATTTTTTCTCTCTTCTTAGCTTCACTTGCAACCACATTAAGGTAAGCTTCTATTTTTTTTTTCATGTTTTGTTTCACTATATTTGTTTTTTTATTTTATTTTTAATTGTTTTTGTTCTTAATAATTGTATGGATATTGTTGTGGGATGTTTTTTTTCATATGATTTTCTTCTTATTTTTTCCAAGCGTTTTGAATATTATAGAGTGTTGATTTATATTAATTTAATTATTTTATAGTTTTGTAAAATGGTTTTTTTTATAAAAAAAATTTAAATAATTACCGACGGAATTGCATAGGTATGTTCTAAGGGAAATATTGACGGAATGAAGCGGATAATTTTTTTTTTGCATACCTTTTCCGTTAGTAAATCCATCGACAATAATATTTTTTATTATCAACGGACTTACTGATGGACAAAAAAGTATCGACAAAAGATTCACCGACGGAGCATTTTCATCGGTGATTTTGTTGGTAAATTAATTACCAAAGGAATGATAGTATAAATACCAACAGAAAATTCCATCGGTAAATCTAAAGATAGTGTGGATTTGTGCAAATTTCATGTCTAAAGAGCTTTAACTTGATGAGGTGTAGAAGACATACTTTTCCTATTAAATATTCTAACATGAATTTCACTTCATCGTGCAACAATGACCGTTCTCAGTTAGATTGTCATCGAAGATGACACTTCATAAAAACCTAAAATTAAAAGTGATTTCTCAAATAATTCCTTACAGCCATGAAATATTCATACATTCTCATAGCATTTCAAGTTCCCATTCCAAAGGACCATTAGCATTTATACTTTCTCAACAAACCTTCCATTCAACAGAAAACAAATACTTAAAAACTAAATCAAAATCGAATTGTCATGGCGCCATCTTCATTAATTTGAAATTACCTCAAAATATATATATAAAAAAAATTAATTAAATTTAGTACCTGTGTTTGCTTGATCTTAATGAGAAGTTCCTTTTGCATGTTAAGAGCTTGTTCTAGAATCTTCGTGACTTCTAAAGCTTGTTCTAGAATCTTCGTGACTTCTAAAACTTGTCCTCCAATCTTCTCTCCAGCGCTCGAAACCCTACCGAAGTATGCCCCCATGAAATCTTCGAACGCTACAATCGACGGATCCGTCGCTGAAGCATCATCCCCGCCACTCCCCGCCACACTTCCCCCTCTCAACGAACGTGCTTCTAATCGCGCCGCCGCCGATTCTAGCCTAGCCATTAGCCTCTCCTCCATTAGCCTAAAGATTCAAACAATAGTTAAATATAAAAAACAAAAATTAACACCAACAAGATGAAGTACAAATAATTTACCTGGATTCAAGATGTTCTTCAAGTGCTGGTTTGCTTAAGCAGTAATCAGAGAAAAAAAAAAGAGAGAGAAATCACAGATCAGAGAAGAATATATGGTTTAGAAAAATAATAAATTTGCAGTATACATAAATCTAGTTCGTATTGATCATGGGATGTGGAAAGGAAAATAGGGAATTCTATTGTGAGATGAGATGTGATGTGGAAGAGAATAACGTATTGTTTGACAGGAAGCAACCCACCGCTTCCCTACCAAACATTATATTATAAGATATAGAAAGTTAAGTGTGGACCCACCCCAATGTTTTGTTTTTTTTATTAACATGTATGTCCGGGTTAGCTTGCACGTACCTCGACTAACTCCACGAGCCCTGAAGTTAACGATCATTTAAGCTTCCAGTAACTATCATATTAGCCGTAATGCTCGAACCTGAGACTATAAAAAAAGTAAATTTTTTAATCTGAGGCTATTATCATTAGATCACATACTAGATAATTAACCCACCCAATGTTCAAACTTTGAAGGAACTGCCATGAAAATGTAAACAGATGAATATGAGAAAGAACAACATAGCATACTCCTGCATGTGTGAAGTTGTTTATGATATTATTTTTTATTTAAAAATATATTAAAATATTATTTTAATTTTTTTTAATATCAACATATTCAAATAATTAAAAAAAATTAAAAAAAATTAAAAAATTAAAAAAAAAATTACTGCGACTGTAAAGACAAACCAGCTGTGACAATGCTAATAAGTGTGAGATTGATAGCAAAGACGAAAGCATACCAATGCAACAACCACATTCTCAAATATTCAGATTTTAAAAACCACATCGAAATATAGTTTTAAAGTTGTGTCAAATGCAGAATGCTTTAATTAATACGAGGAAACTCTTGTTAATAATATAGTTATATACAGGCACCGCTATAAATAATTTGGTATTACAGTAATAATTATTTTTTAAAGTATTTTTTATTTAAAAATATATTAAAATAATATTTTTTTTATATTTTAAAATTTATTTTTGATATTAACATATTAAAACAATATAAAAATATCTAAAAAATTAACTGGTTCAAAGTGAAATTACCCGACTGCTGTGCCTTGACTTGTCTGTTTAATTTCTATTATTGTTTTTCACATTTTAGCATTTTATTCCAATGATAGAATGCACTTTCATAGACTCATCAAAACCACAGGAACGCAATCAAGCTTTAGCTTCAAACAACCAGAGGGAGATTCAGTGCAGTGGAAAACTTCAACATCTACTATGAAGCTTGATTTGCTATCCAATCTTCACATCAGTTTTCCATTGATACAAAGATACTGTATGTGTTTTTGTTGCCAGAAAGTTGTTCGATCAATAACTTTTTATCTTTTTCCAAGTTTTTGTTGTGTGATTTGTTTTTCCTTTCATCTCAAACTCATGAACTAAAAGTTAAACAAAATAAAAATTAAAAAATATAAGATGCAAAAAATTATAAGGTAAACAATAAACTAAATTTTAGAATATGTCTCTTAGCTATTCGTAAGCTTCCTATTCCTTTTTAGTTTTTCTTGAAGTTATTCTATTTGATGTCATGAGTGTTCCATTGAGAAATAAAAAAGAAGACAAATTGCCATCCTCTTCACCTTCTTACAATGCATTACAGTAATATCTCTAAGAGAATTGTAAATCAATTTTTCCACTGCAAATACTTTTCAGTTCCGGTAAATCAAACAATTTCAGAATTTTCCAAGATAAACAGATTTTTAAATACACTCAAACATAATTTTAAATATAAAAACAAATTATGTTGTTTTGATTGCGGCATAACAGTGTTGGCAGTACCGTTGTTGTTTGGACTTTGAGCAGCAGTAGATATCTCCAGCGTACTGTTACCTGCCGGCTAGTGGAACCACTGCTGGGTTAGAAAAGGTATGTTGCCGTTCTTAAGTTTACTAGAGAGAGGGCAGAAAGCCTTAAGAAAATAATTTCACATTCTGTGTGGTAGAAACCTGATTCCACCCAAAAAAAAAAAAATTAACACGGTAATTGAAGCAAATTAAAAGAATAAAAGAAAATATAAAATGATTTAATAGAGAACAAAAATTAATTTTCAATGCAGATTAAAATAGAGCAAAGTGACTAATGAAAAAGGTACTTAAATCCTACAAGCAGCAGATAGATAGTCGGAATCCCTTGCGCACACATTTGATATATAGATAATTAAATCAACATTAAACCAAATTAATAAAACCCTTTTGAAAAATCATTCACTACTTTAAAATAATTAACCCTATTAAGAAAATCCAATGACGACAATGTGTTTAAGGAGCAATATTAAAGCAAAGAAATTAAATCAATACAGGTAAATAAATGATCCAAAGATTAATCCATTCAATAGAAAAAAACATGACTGAATCCATAAACTGCATAAATTCGGAGAAGAATACTTCTCAACAACAAATTGAGAATGATAAAACAAAAGAGTTAGAATAATTAGAAATCTGAACAATTTAGTTACCCATCACTGTATTAGTCATTCCTTTCCTCATCTGTGCTCTTTTTTTTCCCCTCTCTCTAGTGCAATTCCCTCACGTCTTCTTTATGCCAAATAGCCCTCTTTACAGAGGAGGCAACCCCCTTTCTCAAAAGCAGGCAGCCCTCCTTTTTCATCAGAGACTAACTTGTAGCCCTTTACAATACCTTTCCAACGCATCAAGAATCACAGCAATCCAATATGTGAGTGAAAAGTTATGATTAAAATACTTTAAGTGTATCTAGGCTGTTTCTAAGAAAAAGAACAGTACTTTAAGTTTATCCAGGCTGCTGTTTAAAAAGTCAAGAAAATAAAGTTTTAGATTAAAATAAAATAAAATAAAAACTTTAAGGAAAAAAAAAAAGCACGCCTATGAAGCTTGATAGTATATCAAATTAAATAGAAGCTCGATTAAAAAATGCCCTTTAATTTCTATTATTTCTATTCACATTTTAGCATTTTATTCCAATGACAGAGCATTTGGAATGCACTTTCATAGACTCATCAAAACCCCAGGAACGCCAGATCGGGAGCTTCAGTGCAGTAGAAAACTTTAACATCTACTATGAAGCTTGATTTGCTATCCAATCCACACATCAGTTTTCCATTGATACAAAGATACTGTATTTTTAACCATCTAATAATAAGAGTTTGTGATCAAGGGGTTTGCTCCCCATATGGTTTTAGGTTCGAGCCCTATGGTTGTCAATATTGATGGTCATTAACTTTAAGATCTGTGAGAACTGAAGGCTTACTTGATTATTAACTTCAAAATCCGTGAGAATTAGTTAAGGTGCGTTCAAGTTGGTCCGGATACCCCCAATTAATAAAAAAAAAAATGCTGTGTTTTTGTTGCCGGAAAATTATCCACCAATAACTTTTTATCTTTTTCCAAGTTTTCTAGGTGACTTTTTTCTTTCATCTCAAAATCATGGATTAAAAGTGAATAAAATAAAAATTTGAATCAAAACTAAATATAAAAAAATAAAACATGCAAAAAATATAGGGAGATTTTAAAAATCACGCCTATTCTACTTTCTAGTTTAAAATATTCAAAACAAGGCTCCATTATCATATATTCATAGAGACATACCAATGTAGCTTTTGATGTTAACCGGTTTGGGTATGTCCATATGCTTTTAAATATTTTTTAAAATTTATATTTGTTTTAAAAAAATATTAAATTAATAATTTTTTAGTTATTTTTAATGATTTTGATGTATTGATATTAAAAAAAATCTAAAAATATATTTTTAAAAAATACTTTATATAACAGTATCAAACACATGATAACCTTGTCCAAAAGCTTTCCTCATTATAAATATAAAATAAAGTTCAAGTGATGTAGGGTCCAATCTTAAATGGTTCAAACATTATTGTTAGAACGTGAGAGTGTCCCAGCATTAGTAGTGTAGCACGTGCCATGTCTTAAGCTTATGTGATCCAAAAACAAGGCAATTGGTGTTTGATGAAATTAGCTGTCACTAAAATAAAATAAAATAAAATCCTCTGTGAACTAATTAATTACTCAATTAATTCCTAAATTAGTTTTTTTATTGTTTTTCACAAAATTTATAAAAATAAAAATATTTTATTAGATATTTTAGATACTCCACTATTATAATATTTTATTTAAATTTAGATTTTTATTTCAAAATTGAATTTTGTTTAATATAACAAATATTACGATGTTTTATTTTATCTGATAAATTTTGAAGTATTATTTGATTTTATTAATTTAAAAAAATAATATTTTAAAAGAGTACGAAATGTTGTATAAAAATTTTATGTATTTATTTTCTGATAAACGTGTTCCAAGAATTAGCAGGGATACGATGTTTTTACAATAACGCAAAACACAACAAACATTGATGCGATGCTGAATCCTTGAAGTGCGTCTAACAAAATCTCAATATCCGGAATGCCTCTTCTTCCATGGCATCTTGCCTAACTCTTGATTGTCTCAGGTCCTCCAAGGCATTCCTCCACTCCTTGGTTAACTATCTCATGGAGGTTAACAAACAGAGGATCTGTAAGTTTCAGAGAACGACATCAATTTAATTACGCGAAGTTCAATCTTTTTTCCTCTACAAATTAAATCATGTACGTAAACCTGTTACCTACATTTTGTAATATTTCTGGATCTGCTCTTTGATTCATCAAGGACAGAGTTTTTTAACATCCAAGCTCTTGTAATCTCACAAACGCTTGAGACCCAAACCTTTATTTGTCAAGGCTCCATACACTTTCTCGACAAGAACCGGAGGAGGAGGCTGTGGGGTATTCGATGGTTGAAAATGGAACGTGAATTATGCTGGAGAGCATGCAGGTGGCGATGTGTTTGGAGCTTAGCCTGTGTTCTCCAAATCCTTACTAAATTATTAGAAAGTAACATTATAACATTTTTAAATCTGTTTAAATTTTTTGGTTTAAGATAATTTTTTAATATTATAAGTCATTTATTATGTTTATTCAAATTAATTATTTTTATTAAAATAATATCATTTCATTATTTTAATTAATCTGGTTAGATATAAACTAGGTTTGATTGAATCGATCAAATTTTACTAAATCAATATCTTATATGGTTTAATTATAAACTCAATCCAAGTTAAATTTTAGATTTTGTGTTTTTTAAAACAAATCGTACGGGGTTTAACAATTATATATGCTCTTATCTTTAACTTTACTTTGAAGTGTATAAACTTTCACACTCGTGTGTGTGTGTGTGTGAAGCTTTGTGGTGGCTAAAGAATACATTTTGGAAAGTTGAATCAATAATATTGCCTGTGCTTGTCAAGGAATTTAACATCCCAAATTTAATGAACGAATATAACATCCCAAATTTTACCACTAATATTGCCTGTGCTTGTCAAGGAAAAAGATTGACTGTAGAGAAAAATTTAATGAACGTCATCCTCGTGGATGCTATAATCTGTAATTAGTGGCAAGGCTTTAATAATCACAGCAGCAGAAGATGATATATTGTACAAATAGATTGAAGAAACAGGAGGCCTACGCATTTAATTTGGGTGGAGATTCAGTAATCAAAATATCTTTTTATTTTTAATATTAATATATAAGAAAATATTAATTTAATATTTTTTTTCAAAATAAACAGATTTTCAAATGCAATCAAACATAATTCTGAGTACAAAAACAAATTACGTTTTGATTGCGAGCATAACAATCTTGGCAGTAAGTACCATGATCCTTTCCAATTGAGTTAATTTTAGGATTGTTTTTGGCAGCCACGTACATGCTTTAGAGTTCTTTTTATTAAATCAATATTAAAGTAAAAAAATTAAATCAATACAGATAAATAAATGAACTAAATATAATCAAACAATTAATCCATTTAACAGAAAAAACATTCATGAATCCATAAAACTACATTAATCCCTTTTCTTTTCTTGTTTTTTTTTTCTCTGGTGGAATTCCCACACGTCTTCTTTATAGGCAGCCCCACTTTTAAACCCTCTTTTTCATCACGTCCCCATGGTCCCCGTGTCCCACACGTTTTCATCAAAAACCTAAATTTTAGGACTTCTTTGGCAGCCATCTAAAAATATATAAAAATAATATTTTTATTTTTAAAAAATTATTTTTAACATTAATATATTAAAATAATCTAAAAATATAAAAAAATATTTAAAAAAAATCAAAAATTTTAAAAACACAAGCATTCCCAAACAATGTAACGCGTCAAGAATCACAACAATCTGACATGTGAGTGGAAAGTTGTGATTAAAAAACATTACTACTTTTTCGTTTGTTTGCTGGAAAGTAGATTTCTTTTGGAAAGTGAATTCCGGGGAAAGTGAATTCCGGGGAACTATTTTTCGATGTTTGGTAGTGTAATGGAAAATGAGTTGGAAAACATTTTCCAGTGTTTGGTTATGTCATGGAATATGAGCTGGAAAATAACTTATTAATATTTTATTTTTTTCAAGTTTATTAAAATAATAAGGAACAAATCTTACAAATTAAAACGTTGAATGAAAATGAAATTGAAAAAAAATATAATTTCATAAATTATCTCAAATAAAATAAAAAATAATCAAAATAATAGAGATCAAATCTAAAAAAAAAAAAGATGAAGAAATTAAAATAATAATAATTAACATTTCATAAATTATTTCAAATAAAATAAGTAACAATAAAAAAATTGAAGACCAAATTTGATAGATACAAAATTTCAATAAAAAAATGATAAGGAAAAAGCAAATAGCAATTATAAAAATAAGGACCAAAGTTAATATAAAAATAAAATTTTAAGAGATGAAATTAAAAAATAAATATTCAAAACAAAAAATATATATATAGCAATCAAAAGTTTGAGGATCAAATTTGATATAATCAGCAAATAATTATATTTTTAAATTTTTTACAACTTCCGGAAAGTATTTTCCCCTCAAATTTTTCAAGAAAACACTTTCCTGAAAACCAAGGCAAACTTTTCTTTTACTGGAAAGTGTTTTCCATTGACCAACTTTCCTACTGGCAAACAAACACAAGAAAGTTTGGAAAGTGATTTCCCGGAAACCACTTTCCGGAAAACAAACACAACTAAAGGGAAAACACTTTCCTGAAAACCAAGTCAAATTTTTCTTTGACTGAAATTGACTGGAAAGTGTTTTCCGTTGACCGGAATGTATTTTCCGTTGACTAGAAAGTGTTTTCCGTTGACTAGAAAGTGGTTTCCGTTGACCAACTTTCCTAATGACAAACAAACACAGGAAAGTTTGGAAAATAGTTTCCCATAAACTGCTTTCCGGGAAACAAACATAGCCTTAGAGTGATTTTGACAGCATAGAGGAAATGTCATTATTGTTATTTTTAAAATATTTTTTTTATTTATAAATATATTAAAATGAAAGTTGTTAATTTCGTTTCGTTTTATTTGTAATGATTTCATACCATTTCAAAAAATGAAATAAAACAAAATAATTTTCATCTCATTTCAAATCTCGGTCCCTTCCAAATTTTTTGGCTAAATTCCGTTCAGAATGTTCCGGTTTCATTAAACATGTTCTGTTCCGGTCTTAAAAAGTCATTGAATCAATTAATTAATTAAATCATCAAAGTATAAAAAGCTATTTTTCATTGCTATTTTCATTAACTATGATATTAATTTTTTAAAATTTAATTTATCACTAATATATATGGTTTATATTCATGTTTTTTTTTTTCAAGTTTATACTTTGTAGGAATTTAAGCAAAAAAATAGATGTTTTAGATCTCATTAGCCTTGATAACATTGACCTAGCTTTATATTTAAAATATTAGTGTTAAATTATTTTAATTTAATAATATTTTGATGTTTTATTGAAGTTGAATTGTTTTAAGTTAAAAAATTATTTAATCTTAACTATTTAAAAATATTTTAAATTTTAAAATTATATTTCATCACGTCTCCATGATCCCCGTTGTGTCAAAAACAAATTGCCTAAATTTTAGGCTTTAGCAGTTCCTTTTTTTGAAATCCTCATTAGTGAAATTTTAGACTTGTCTGTTTAATTTCTATTATTTTTATTTCATTTTGGCATTTTAGCATTTCATACTCATCAAACCACTGGAACGCAATCAAGCTTTAGCTTCAAACAACCAGAGGGAGATTTTATAGGGATAAAATTTTAAAAATCACGCCTATGCTACTTTCTAGTTTTAGTATTAAAATTAGTATTTAAAAAATGTGTTTATAAATATGGCAGTTTCAGGTGTAGAAACCAAAACTGCCATATTCATACTCTCTTAGACATTTTAAAAATGCGTGTAGAAGAATACTTTCATTGATGATTTATAATATTAGGTTACTTTAATGATAAATCAATACAGTATTTTTTTTCATTTTTTGGATTTTCATTTTGGAGAAATTCAATAGGATGAAAATATAATATTAATCAAACTTCAAATTATAATTGTTTATCTATCGAGTTAAAAAAAATATGACAATTCAGTAGTCTTTAATGAAATAAAAAAAATGAAAAATGTTATTTATGTAATTATAAGCATACCATATTATATTACTTTACAAAGGGACGAAGGACATCCTTTGCATTAGGATGCTCCCACTCCACTACTGTCTCCCACCATTCTTCTGGATATACAAAGATTTCTTTAAGAGAAGGGGGAGGAGATGGCTGGCCATTTTCAAGCAACGGAAGACAAATTGGCATCCTCTTCAGCTTCTCACAACGCACTACACTAATATGTTCTAGAGAATTGCAAATCAGTTTTGCACTGCAAATGCATTTCAGTTCTGGTAATTCATACAATTCCAGAGTTATTAACTTTGGGAGAATGACTTCCGTGATGCAATTGGAGGTGCTTCTTTCTTCATCTGTTGTTCCTATTATCTCCTCCATTTTCCTACAGCACCTCACATCAATCTTTTCCAGGTTTACGAGGTTTGGCAGCAACACAAGCGGGAACAACTTCTTTATACTTTTACACTTGTAACAATAAAACTCTTTAAGACCAGAAAACATACCATTATATGGTGGCAATCGTGGTGGAGCAGAGCAGAACCAAGAAGATGAAACCAGCTCCATGTTATGGCATTCCCGAATGTTGATGCGCTCCAGTTCAGTTGCATTCTCTAATGACAAAACATCACATAAACTTCTTGCATCGATGCATTCACAAATCAGTCCTTGAATGCCATTTAAGAACTTGACCTGAAAATCTCTATCTCCGTTGATACTCAAATTACCCAACCCTACTGTTTTACTTGGAAACATTTCAATGCATTGCTCGAAATATCTACGCACCTCTCCTACTAAAATCTTGCATGTGCTTAATGATAGGATCCCATCCCGAGATCTGAGATACTCCATTAAGTCAGGGAGACCTTCGAAACGGCATTCCAAAGTTTCCAAATTTCTCAAGGATCCTACTTCCTTTCCTTTAACTGTCATCGCATCATCTTCGCGGCAATAAATCTTCTAGTACAAAGACTTGCAGGTGAGAGAGTTTTGGTAATATCCCACTAGGAAACTCCTTTTCACCACATCCATTCATTCTAAGATACATCAGGTTGGTTAGGCATTCCATTCCTTGCGGCATCGTTTCAAGTCGAGTACGAGAGAGATCCAACCTCTTCAGTGCCCTGAGCTTCTTTAATGATGGAACATATCTTAAGTTGTCACACTTACGAAGCAATAACGCAGTGAGACTCACCAAATCAGAGACAGAGTCTGGCAAGTTTTCAATACCTGTCGAAGACAGATCGAGGACCTTGAGCCCATGCAATTGCTTGAAAAATGAATCCGCAACAAATCTCAACCCTTTATTATCACATAGAAATAGAGTTGATAGATAGCGACACCTTGGTGAATAGCTGGAAGGAATTTCTTCGATCTCGTTTCTCATTAGCGAAACCATCGTCAAATTCTCCGTCCACTGCTCTGCATCTGGCAACTCTTTTAATTGCGCACCTGCTTTAACCATGACTTGATATTCGTCTTGCAGTATATGGATGGCCATGTCCCTAATCAAGTCATGCATCTTGACACGTCTAATATCATTATAACCCATTTGAGCACTTTCCAATAGGCAGACATATTCAAGTCTATTAAGCATTGTGTGGCCCTCGTCAAATGCATCTCCCCTGCTCCTCTTTACTTTAATTATCCCCTCTAAGATCAAATAACCTATCAACTCCTCCCTTTCAATCTTATCATCTTCAGGAAATAATGCACAGTACAACAGACATTGTTGTAGTGTTACATCACGTAACCGATTATAACTAACCCTTAACACTTGGAATACCTTCTTATCCCTAAATTCTGATTCGCTCAATTTCTTCAATGTATTTCTCCACTCATGTAGGTCATCCACTCCCCTCAAGCTTCCTGCCACTGTAATAATTCCCAATGGCAAACCAGCACATTCCTTTGCAACAGCTTTCGCAATTCGTTCCACTTCTGTGAAAGCACATGCCACGTCCAAGTTTCTCCATGAACAAAGTCCAAGCTTCTCCCTCAAAAGTGGCTTACCTTGATTTTGCGGTGGCAAGCCATCTATGACAAACTTTCTGATCGAGTTGTCATAATCAGCTTGCATCCTTCCAACTTCTCAGGAATTCCCACTTCATGTAGCTCAAAATTATTCCACAAATCATCTAGAATGAGAATCCATTTTTGTTTCTTCATTAGTTCTTCTGACAATTTGGCAGCTCTATGCAGATCATCATCTTCGCTTGAAAGGTCTAGACGAAGACGTTTAGCAATAATATTCTGCAATCTATTAATGCTGAAATCTTGAGACACAGTCACCCACCAAACATGATCACAAATATCTGGTCTTTGTAGAAGCTCATTATGGATATGTTGCAGTATTGTTGTTTTACCAACTCCCCCCATCCCATAAATGCCAATGGTTGGGACTTCATCATCCATTAACAAAGACCATATCACCTTCTTATTCTCTTCAAATGCTCGACCCACTGGCTTTATAGAGCTAGCAGGTAATGGAACTCCTCTAGTCTCACTTGTGTTGTATTTAAGGCTTATAGAAGATCTAGCTCCAGCGTCAGGCCGCACTGATCTTCCACTATTCTCCATATCCTCCTCCACTGGTTCTGTCCTCACTCTAACCATGTTCTGCACATCATTCATAATGACATCATTGTTTACTGATGGAGCAAATAGGTGACACAAAGGATCTGTTGGTTGGGATGAATCTCCTCGAGGCTCATCAGCTTGATTAATTGATGGCCTCTCACAAGAGCTACCTCTCTCCAGATGCTGCACTTGTTCTGTTCTCGGTATAGTTTCAGATCCATCATGCAGACGCTCCACATCCTCATCTTCCTGCATTAAATACGTAGAGATTTCATTCAGCTGAACCCAAGTGCCATCAACAAATTGATCCACTAAATCTGTTCCTCTATTCTCATAAGCATCAACTCTGAGTCTCCAAGGAGAGACACTTCTGTCAACATGCTGAAACGATCCTTCACCAGTGTATTCCATGCCTTGAACTCCCGCTTGCATCCTTCCAGCATTGTCTTGTTCTTGTGGACAGGTGGAAATGGCATAATCATTAACATTGCTTGAACTTGCTATGCTTTTATGTCTTTTGTTGCCACCACGCATAGCTAGAAAGGCTGCTCCTTGAACTTCTTTAGGCACCTCACCACAAATGCCAACACCATGCCCTCTCTCTCCTGATAAATGCCATTTTATCCTCGAAATGGAAGTACCATTGGCAAATAAATGCCCACAAAACTTACACTTCATGCTTCCATCATTCATATCTTCAACTTCTTTCCAAAACGGATCATCTGATCTACCCATTTTGTCCTACAGATGAAAAGGGTCAAAATATTGAATAAAAATTAATGGAAGTACATTAATTGGAAAAGGAAGGTTGAAACTAAAATAATAGGTTACAAACAGCGAAGAAACTAATAAGAAAAAACAATGAATTCAAGGTTAACTTGGGGTCAATTTGGTATGAACTGCATAAGGCGTGGATTGCTACAACTGAGAAAGATCAAATTATTTATTTTTGGAAACTGTTGATGATCCTATCTCCAAAGTTTCTCATTGAAATTTCTACAACTTGTGTTTTCCTTGAAAGATTCAAACCAGAGGTACATGTGAAAAACAAAATGAAGAAGATGGATTATAAATAATTTACCTGGATTCAAGTTGTTCTTCAAGTGCTGGTTCGCTGAAGTAGTATTCAGGAAGAAAAACAAGAACAGAGAAGAATATACGGTTTAAAAATAAGAAGGAAGTTGCAAGATGTTGAGCTCCAGATGATTCGATTCAATCAGAAAAGGAAGCACTGATCATCAGAAAGTTTAAGAAATTTGATGAGGGAAATCGGGAAATCAATGGTATAATGAGATGAGATTTGGAAGAGAGCGTTACAGTAGCTAAGATTATTGTATTGTTTGAGAAGAAGGAAGTTGCTAGGAAGGAAGCCACAAACTTTACCTACCAGAGATTATATTATAAGATATGGCAAGTGGCTGTACACCTCAAATTTGTTTTTCTTTTGTCTAGCGCTGCATATAATTAAAAACTTCAACAAAAGAATCAGAAGCTAATTGCTGTCTGAGTTAACGTGTGGACCCACCCCATTGTTGAAACTTTGGAAAAAGCTGGCCTGAAAATGTAAGAGCCTGAAGCTTAGCTTCAAGAGCTGTAAAGCATTGACCGTCATTATCTGATCCACTCCAACTTCCATTCCCTAAAAATTTCACACCTTAGCACAAACAAAAGGCCGTTTTATAGATAACTTAAGAAATTTTGCCCACGCTTAGTTTCGAGGTGTCAGCAACGTTCTTCTGAGCATAAATTCTTCTTTAAAACAAAAGGCGTATATGGTTATTGTAAGGCATAATCCCGCAAAGTGTTCCAGTTTTTTTGCCTCTATGACATGGATATGACATCTCATTAGTGAAAAAGCTAAATGCTGTTTATTGCACGCTGCTAGTTGGGATATACAGAACTCAGTTCAACCCAGCAAGTCGCTGCATCAGACTTAAAACTCCATAGCAGTCAGCACAATCTATGAAGATAAAATTGAAAAAAAACAATCAATGTAAACACATGAAAATGAGAAAGAATAGCATATTTCCGCTTTTGAAAAATCATTCATCACTTTTAAACACGCAAATGATTATCCCTATTAAGAAAATTCAACGACAACAATATACTCAAGAGCAGGGGCGGAACTAGGGGAGATAGGCAGGCGCCCGGCCCCTGCAAAATATTTTGAAGGTTTGTATTTTTAATGTTTAAATATAATATAATATATTTTTAATTTAAATAGATAAGATTTTTAATAATAAATTATATTTTAAGTTTTGGCCTTCCTGTTATATCATTTCAGCTCCGCACCTGTCCGAGAGCAATATTACAGTAAGGAAATTAAATTAATACAGATAAATATATGATCCAAAAATAATTAAAGAATCAATCCATTTAATCGAAAAAAACATGACTGAATCCATAAACTACATGCCCTTCTTTTTCTAAAGGAGGCAGCCCCACTTTTTCATCACGTCGCCATGGTCCCCGTGTCCCACATGTTTTTAAGTGCGTTCAGGCTGGTTCAAAGGGAATTTCACGACTTGTTTGCGAGAGCTTCAACTCTACATTGAAATGTTTTTTCTTAATCTGTGAGAGCTTCATAATAAGCTTATTAAAATAAATTATTATAATGAAATTAAAAACAAAAATGCTTAAAAAAAAACAGAGAGACGCCGTGTTTTCTCTATTGCTACAAGGTAAAAGTCTAAGCATATTTATTTTTTTTATTTTTTTATTTTTTAATAATATTACTGTTATATCTACCGCCTAGAAATCAAGAACGCTAGTTTCATTTAAAAGATTCTGAAGTTCATATTTAGATAAATTAGCAGAAAGGACGGAAACACAACAAATCATACCCAGAGAATCAAAAGCCAGAAACAAGCTACCTCAATTCCTGCTCCACCTGGCTAAGAAATGCAGCATGCCCACTTGGAATTACACATCATCCAAATTCCATGGCAAATAATTGGTTGGAATTGTTTCCTGTGGAGTCATTTCAAAATTTGAAAATAAAAACAGAAAATAGATCCAGCAAATGATTCCAAATATCTTATAAAATAACAATGAAATATGTTTTTTTATTTACTGTAAGGAAAGATATTAATGGAAAAAATAAAAAAAAAATCAATTTAAAAAATTATAATAAGTCAAAATCTAGATTTAAAATCTAACTAGTATCAGATTCCTAGTTGAATTGAATAATTGAGAGCGAAACGTGTCAAGACTGACAAGAGTTCAGAATAGACTCGTGAACGTGTCCTCTAAACCCTCCTGTCCCTCTTCCGATCCTTGCTAAACCCCTTGTTCTGGTCGTAATCATCCATTAGCGTAAACCTATGCTTCTCTTGACTTTGATCCCAATAAACCAACCCATAGAGTTGGTGGTAATGTAATTTATATAACTTTTTAAATTATTTTTATTTAAAAAATATCAAATTAATTTTAATGTGTTGGTATTAAAAAAAATTAAAAAACATTATATTAATATATTTTTATTTAAAAAATATTTTTTAAAAAACCGTATGTAGAATTACTAAACACCCTTAAGCCAGTGGACAAAGACAAAAACGACAAAATACAAAGGAAAAGGGATAAAAGCATATATTTGGAGATGATAAAAGGGCATGAGATCAAAGAGGATAAGATTTCCAGTGATGGGACTGGATGGTGATGAAGGATTTTTTGGACAAGAGCATAGTAATTAATCCTTTACTAAAATTTTTTATTATTTTAATATATTTTTTAATAAAAATTATTTTTAAAAAATTATTTCAATGATAATTTTCTTTATTGATTAGTGAATCTGGTTAGACTTAAGCCCTACGAGGATCAAATGTTGCGAGGCGAGCAACTCCATTTTATTTTCCAGTTCAGGATAGTTTTCTGAAATAATAATAATAAAAAAAAGAGCTATAACATAAAAATCATCTGAGCAAAAAGCCAAGAAAAGTGGCCCATGCTGCGTAAGGTTTAAGAAAGAAAATAGTTTTGATTGTTGACCGAGAAGAGGAGCACACGCTTATGCTTTTTTATGAACAGAGAGGTGGCTGCCCCAATATATTCGGCCTGCCAACTCTTATTTGTATGGTCGTCTGTTTCTCCATGTCTCAATATTTTTTTATAAAAAAACCACCACTTCTCCATATTATATTATAAGATATGAAAAGTTAACGTGTGAAACTTCGAAAAAGCTGTCAAGAAAATGTAAACACATGAAAAATATTTTTTAAAAAAAACCCAAAAATCATCTGAGCAAAAAGCCAAGAAAAGTGGCCCACGCTGCGTGAGTTTTTTATTCAAGAACCTAGCTAGAGCTTAGCTTCAAGAGCGGCGAGGACTAAGCTAGGAATGATGCCTCTCACTCCTCCCCCGTCAATGCTAAGGGTTGTTGCAAAGTAAATAGGAAACTTCATCCATAGACCAATCTTTTCTGATCCATAGACAATGGATCTGTTGGTTGAGATGAGTCTCCATCACAACCCAACAACATTAGCTTATCTGCTATCCCCTTTATGAGAAGAAGATTTCGAATCAGTCCATTCATTCCCATCTGTAGGCATCTTTCTCAAACATCAAGGAGAATTACTTCTGGATTCTGAGTTGCCACTAAAAAACAAAAAACCCTTAATGAACTAGTTCGTCTCCCAGTACTTAAATTAGTTTCCTCATTGTTTTTCACAAATTTTTAAGAAAAAAAGAAAAACTAATATACTTGAGGTATTATAACAAACCTGTAAATTACATTAATCTTATAAAAAAACATAATAAAAATAAATAAATTACAAAGTTGAATTTTAAATCAGCCCACTAATAAAAAAAACAAAAAAAAAACAAAACACATTGGATTACTTATTATAATTTACAATGAAATAGGTGTGAATAAATAGTACTTCTCCCAAGCCTCTTAGCTTTTCTTTTAATGAAAATTAATAACCGTATAATATCTTCCTTGTGGATGCTCTATCGTTGCTAAATTAAAACATCTTTCTTTTTTATGTGAAACTTTTTTAAAATAAAAATATTTTAAAAAAACATTGTTATTTTAATTTTATTTTTAAAATAAATACCATCGTTTTAGTTTTTATAAATAAATAATATGATGTCGTTTTTTTTTACTCAGGTTAATCAGTTAATATGTGAGTCAACCAGTACGTTTCTTAGCTATTTATTAGCAATCTAAATATTTTTTTATTTTTAATATTAATATATCAAAAAATATTAATTTAATATTTTTTTAAATAAACAGATTTTTAAATGCACTCAAACATAATTAAGAGTACAAAAACAAATTATGTTTTGATTGCGAACAGAAAAATCTTGACAGTACCGTTGTTGTTTGGACTTTGAGAAAGATAAAACAAAAGAGTTGGAATAATTGGAAATCTGAACAATTTGGGTACCCTTCACTGTATTAGCCATTCCTTTCCTTGCCTGCTCTCCTTTTTTTTTTTTTTTTTTTTTCTCTGGCGCAATTGCCAACAAATACCCTTTTTCATTATGTCTCCATGATACCCTTGCGTCAAAAACCTAAATTTTAGGACTTTTTAGGCAGCCACGTCCATGCTTTAGGAGTTTTTTTTTCGAAATCCTTATTAGTGGCTAGCCTTTTAAGATACCTTTCCAACACGTCAAGAATAACAGCAAAATATGATACGTGAGTGGAAAGTTATGATTAAAATATTTAACTGCATCCAAGCTATTTCCAAAAAAATAAAATATTATTACTTTTAGTGTATCCAAGCTATTTAAGAATATATCAAAGTAAATAGAATTTCAATTCAAAAATACACATTAATTTCTATTATTTGTATTCACATTTTAGCATTTTATTTCAATAATAGAGTATTTAAGGGTGCTTAGAAGTTTAATATCAATTATTTTTCAAAATATTTTTTTTATGAATATATCAAAATAATATTTCATTATTATTTTTTTAAAAATATTTTTAATATCAACACAATAAAATAATTTAAAAACACAAAAGAGTTAAAAAGAGACATCTACCTTGTTTTATCTGTTGGTACATGGTAAGAGTCTAAGCATATTTATTTATTTATTTATTTTTATTTTAATAATAGTCCTGTTATTTCTACCGTCAAGAAATCAAGAACGATTCAAAAGATTCTGGAGTCCATGTTTAGATAAATTAGCAGAAAGGACAAAAATCCTATAAACTAAAATCCTCAATTCTTGCTCCACCTGGCTAAGAAATGCAGCATGCCCCCTTGGAATTACACATCATCCAAATTCTAGGGCAAATAATTGGTTGGAATTGTTTTTTGAGAGTCATCTCAAAATTGAAAAATAAAATCAGAAAATAGATTTTCAACACAATCATGCTTTTTATTTATTATAAATATAAAATAAAGTTGAAGTGAAGTTGGGTCCAATCCTTAAATGGTCCAAACATTATTGTAAGAATGCGACAGTCCAATCTGAAAGGTTTTGGATGCAAAACACAGGCTGCAACGCAGATGGAGCAAGAAATTCCACCCCAAGAAAAATCCAAATATAAGTTATTCCAACTTTCTTTCTATCCCAAGAAATCGAGAATACTAGTTTCATTCATCAAAATTATAAATCCTATATTTAGATAACAAAAATCCTAGTGCAAAATACCTATAAACTATATTATAAGATATAAAAAACTAACGTGTGGAGTCTGTGGACCGACCCAATGTTCAAACTTTGAAGAAGCTGCCAAGAAAATATAAACACATGATTAGAGAAAGAATAGCATATGGTCGTCTGTTTCTCCATGTCTCAATATTTTGTTATAAAAAAACCACCACTTCTCCATATTATATTATAAGATATGAAAAGTTAACGTGTGCACCCACCCCAATGTTGAAACTTCGAAGAAGCTGCCAAGAAAATGTAAACACATGAAAAATATTTTTTAGAAAAAACCCAAAAATCATCTGAGCAAAAAGCCAAGAAAAGTGGCCCACGCTGCGTAAGTTTTTTATTCAAGAACCTAGCTAGAGCTTAGCTTCAAGAGCGGCAAGGACTAAGCTAGGAATGATGCCTCTCACTCCTCCCCCGTCAATGCTAAGGGTTGTTGCAAAGTAAATAGGAAACTTCATCCATAGACAAATCTTTTCTGATCGGGTTGTAGGAATCACTGAATCAGCTTGCATCCCTTAACTTGGACAGGAACTCCCAGCTTCTGTATGCCAAAAGTCTCGCTCATACCATCTAAAAGCAGAACCCATTTGATAATAGATATTGGAGAAAAATTAGAGTACACAAATAGAATGTAAAATTTAGAAAACTGTTTTGAATTATGCTGGAGAGCATGCCGGCGGCGATGAGTTTGGAGCTTAGCCTGGTGTTCTCCGACGGTTTCAACTCATGCATTCAATTCCAAGCAATAGCTGTGATTTCGTAATCTGTATTTTGAGCGACTTTTTGGAGAGGGAGGGGCAGCGCGGGAACGAAAAGGTAGCAGTCTCAAGCCTCGCCAATAGCCCAAGAGTAAAAATAACATGCTCCTAGCCCAAGCCCACCAACATCACCCCCAACAGATTGGTAAAATGCTCACAAGTCACAACCATTTTGAAAAAAAAAAAATAAAAAATCATATATATATTTTTTTGCTTTAGGATCATTTGATGTCAAAAATAAAAAAAATATTAAAAAACTTAAAAGCTAGGTATTATCAAAATGTGAAAGGGGCAAAAGCTAGCTTGGAAATTCTGAGATTATCTTAGAAATTGCTATTAAATATTATGGCAGAAGGTATACTTCGACGCCACCATTGAAGTAACACTGATCTAAAAACATTATATGCCACACCGCAAACTAATAACAATGGTATACTAGAAAGTGAAAATAAATCGATATTAATCATGAAATAAATCGTTAGCAGAAACCAAAAATAAATGAATAAATTGTTCATACTACTCCATCTTATTGATGGGAATGAATTCTGACCTGCAGGACTCCTGCTAAAATTAGCTGATAAATTATCATGAAAAAACTTAATAAAGTCAGAAAAAAAAAAGATCATGAAATGCTTCTTAAATTAAATAAAATGGAGAAGAAAACCCAAGTAATAAATGTTCAATTCACTTTCAAGTTAAAAATAAAGAATGAAAGCATTTCTATTCAATAATACTTCTTGCTCACAAATAAGCTGGCAACAATTATATGAGAATCAAATCTCTCCAATTACATGGTCGTATAACTTCAAGATTCCTAGGTCAACTCTATTCAACTGTGCAGGTGGACAACAAATTTACAATCCAAGAAAAAAAATTAGAAAGCATCCCTCAAACAGGTTGGAAAAGATACTAGAGGCAAAAGATTATAAGCAATAGTAGCAGAGAATATAAAAAGCATTATTGTAGCAGAAAAATGTGATATAATTACCAGAAAAGCTCATCCTAACTTCCCTGGCTAGTGCTTACGATGGCAGTTTCAGGTTTAGAAACCAAAACTCATCCAACAAAAAAATGTATGTTCAGTTCATACTCTCTCAGAGGCATTTAATATAGAATCTTATCCTTCCTCATTTGATCTTCTCAATGCTGTGGTGGAAGAATACTTCTGACATGTTTACGATGTTTGTTGTGATTTGAATTGACCAGAATTCAAGAATGTTCGAAGAGATGAATTCATTGGCGATGAAATACCTTACTTTTATTGATTTAATTTTCTATTTCCTGTATTCTGCTATGGAAATGAATTAATCTTCATTGTGAAAATGTTCCTAAATTCTTACATTTTTATTAACAATAAGAGATGAAGAGGAGGCGAAGGTATAATGCAACCAACAAATGATACAGAATAAGCTCAGACCAAGAGAACAATCGACGCAATTGTCCCTTCCACTTTTTGTCTCTCTTCCTTGAACTCATAACTTAAGCATCCATCCCTTTTACTCAGACAAAACCACCGGTCACTAGTAAAAAACTTCATTTTGATATATATATTTTTAAAATTGATAGAAAAAACCACTTTATATTGTTCATAAAGACGGAAAAAACTTAAAAATACAAATTAAAAAATCTTGAGGAATTCATTAACCAATCCTTTTAGTTTTTTTTATGTTTTCTATAAAGTCAGAAAAAAGTTAAAAATACAGATTAAAAAATCCTGAAGAATATAGAAAAATAGGATGAATTTTTTGTACGAGGAAAATAGATAGAGGTATGGAATTTTATTCTAAATATATCCTTATAAAAATTTCAAAATTCCAAGTCATGTAATTCGATTATCATTCATTTTTTAAATTGTATTCTCTCTTTTGTTTTTCTTGTATATAGATTTTAAAAGAATAATTTATTGCTAGTTAATGATATAAGATGATTTGTACTAATGAATAGATCTATTACTTTATTTGGTTACTTCAATGATAAATCAATATCAATATAGTGTTTGTTTTTGTATTTTTTGGATTTTTATCTTGGAGAAACTCAATAGGATGAAAATATAGTATTAATCAAACTTCAAATTATAATTATTTATCTATCGAGTTAAAAAAAATATATGACAATTCAATAGTCTTAAAAAGATAATGAAATAAATAAATAAATGAAAAATGTTATTTATGTAATTCTAAGAACACAATATAAAAAAGAAATATTTCATATTAATAAACGCTCTTTCTATGAATTCATGTTAGGCTTCGATTTTTCTTTGAAATATGGAATTGGCAATACAATTTCAAACCGACCCAAATCCAACCATTGAGCATCTTTAATCCAAAAGCATCATGCAAGTAATTTTAATATTAATTAATAAAAATATCCTTGTTGATTTAAAGGACTATTTTCATCATTCATAAAAAAAAAAATTAAAAAGAAAAATATTCAATTTTTTTGAAAAACGTGTGCTTTAACAATGTTTTTAAATATTAAATATGTGATTAATTAAGAGCAGGTGATTGCTTTTGTTTTTAGTTGTTTTTCAAAAAAAGATAAATAGATTTTTTTAATGTTTTTTTATAATTTAAATATATTGATATTAAAGATAAAATAAATAAATTTAAATAAATAAAAAACAATTATTGAACATGAAGCGAATCTGATTACGTAACAATTACTAATAGGGAAAAAATTAGGAGACAAATTAAAGGTTTTCAATCGTTGCCGTTACCAATTTGTTGCTGATTAGAGGCACACGGAGTCAAAGACTCCATCCTTGCTTTTAATGAACAAAACCTAGTGCTAGTTTTGGTGGCTGGTGTTTTTCCGTGCTGGATTAATTTTTTAAAAATATTAAACCAGTAAATTAATATACTTGAGTTATTATAATAAACCTGTAAATTACATTAATTTTATAAAAAAATATAATAAAAATAAATAAATTACAAAGTTGCCCACAAATGAAATAAACAAAAAAAAAACACATTGAGTTACTTATTATAATTTACAATGAAATAAGTGTGAATAAATAGTAGTTCTCTCAAGTTTCTTAGCTATTCTTTTAATGAAAATTAATAACCGTATAATAACTTCTTGTGGATGCTCTGCTAAATTAAAACATTTTTTATTTATTTACAACTATGTGAAAAAATTTTAAAATAAAAAATTTTAAAAGATAATATTTTAAAAAACATTATTATTTTAGTTTTTTTTTTTTAAAAATACCATCGTTTTAATTTTTATAAATAAATAATATGATGTGGTTTTGTTTTTTACCCAGGTTAATCATTTAATATGTGAGTCAACCAATGCGTCTCTTAGCTATTCGTTAGTAATTAAAAAATATATATATTTTTTAATATTAATATATCAAAAAATATTAAATAAATATTTTTTTTAAATAAATAGATTTTTAAATGTACTCAAACATAATTCTAAGTACAAAAATAAATTATATTTTGATTGCAAGCATAACAATCTTGGCTGTGCCGTTGTTGTTTGGACTTTGAGAATGATAAAACAAAAGAGTTGGAATAATTGGAAATCTGAACAATTTGGGTACCCTTCACTGTATTAGCCATTCCTTTCCTTGCCTGCTCTCCTTCTTTTCTTTTCTTTTTTCTTTTTTTTTTCTCTTAATTTTCAAGAGAGCCTTAACCATTCCTTCATGCAAGTGTACGCTTTGCCAAACAATCCTTTAGGAAAATGGGTCGCCCTCCCTCCGACGACTTGCCATAACAGAGATTAATTATTTTATTAAAATAATATCATTTTGTTTTTTTAGTAATCCAATTAGATATGAACTAGGTTAGTTTAATTGATCGATTAAATTCCACCCAATCAATATCTTATTTAGTTTAATTACAAATCCAGTCCAAGTTAAATTTAAAATTTAAAATTTAAAATTTTTAAAATAAACACGGTTTAACAATTATTTTCTTATCTTTAACTAAACTTTAAAGTATGTAAACTTTCACACTCGGTGTGTGTATATTATTCAACCAAATAATTGCTTGTGTCATATATGTGTAGAGCTTTCTAGTATTAAAAATCTTAGATTATCAAATAATTAAACTTTTTATCCAAACCAATAAATTTTATGTGTCTATTTTAAATTTTGGTTTTAAAAAGAAAATCAAAATAATAAATCAAACAATACCTGTAAATCTTTTATATTACAGATTAGCTATAACCAGTGCACCCATTTATCATTCTTAAGGTCAATATTTGGAAATAAATAAATAAATAAATAAAAACTACGTACCAATATTTAATTTAAGTAACCTCAAAGACTGCTAATTTAGCTTTTTGATATTAAAAGGGCGTATGTTGTTACTCTCTGCCTAGTGATGAGACAAATATCAGGTCTTCTATCTACACAATAGTTAGATGTGGAAAGGGTTAGAGGGAATTTTTTTTTTTAAAAAAAGAAGAAGAAGCAAAACACCTTGAATTACGTACTATTTTTATATAGTGATTCTCCAAGTCTCTTAGCTTTTCTTGTAATGAAAATTAATAACCTTATAATATCTTCCTTGTGGATGCTTTATCGTTGCTAAATTAAAATATCTTTTTTCATTTACAACTATGTGAAACTTTTTATTTAAAAATAAAAATATCAAAAAAGATAATGTTTTTAAAAAATATTAATTGTTATTTTAGTTTTTTTAAAATAAATACCATCATTTTAGTTTTTATAAATAAATAATATGATGTGGTTTTGTTTTTTACTTTGGAATACGTCTCTTAACTATCTGTAAGCTTCCTATTCGTTTTTAGTAATTAAAATATATATATATTTTTTTTAATATTAATATATCAAAAAATATTTTTTTAATATTTTTTTAAAACAAAAAGATTTTTAAATGCACTCAAATATAATTCTGAGTACAAAAACAAATATATATTTTGATTGCGGGCATAGCAATCTTGGCAGTGATAAAACAAAAGAGTTAGAATAAATGGAAATCTGAACAATTTGGCTACCCATCACTGTATTAATCAGCCATTCCTTTCCTTGCATGTTCTCCTTTTTCTTTCTTTCTATCTTTTTTTTTTTTTTTTCTTTGGAGGCAGCCCTCCTTTTTCATCACGTCTCCATGATCCCACACGTTTTCATCAAAAACCTAAATTATAGGACTTCTTAGGCAGCCACGTACATGCTTTAAGAGTTCTTTTTTCAAAATCCTCATTAGAGGCTAAATTAAAACAAATTAAAATAATTGTGATTAAAATAATTAAAATAATTTAAAAATATAAAAAATTATTTAAAAAAAATTAAAATATTTAAAAACACAACATTATGAAACAAGATATCATGTCAAGAATCACAACAATCCAACATATGAGTGGAAAGCTATGATTAAAATAATAGAGTGCATCTTCACTTTTAAAATGATTTTGACGATGATTTATAATAGTGAATAGATCTATTATTTTATTAGGATACTTTAATGATAAATCAATATAGTTTTTTTTTTTTTGGATTTTCATCTTGGAGAAACTCAATAGGATGAAAATATAATATTAATCAAACTTCAAATTATAATTATTTATCTATCGAATAAGAATATCCTTGTTGATTTAAAGGACTATTTTCATATAAAAAATAATTATGTTTTGCACCTGATTTTTAACAAAAATGATTGAAAAAATGATATATTATTGAATATGAGCAAATTTAAGATTACAAAAATGATTAGTATTTTTACAGATGCATAGAATTGATAAATGATGCAACAAAGAAGGATACGTATTATTACATTTAACGGAGTAATTAACCATTCTACATATTAATTATTTCAAGAAAAAAAGGTCCTTTGGACAATACCTTGGAAATTCAATTCAAAAATTCCCTTTAATTTCTATTTTTTTTTAATCATTTTAGCATTTTATCCCAATGATAGAACATTTAGAATGCGCATGGAACGCCATCAAGCTTTAGCTTCAAACAACCAGAGGGAGCTTCAGTGCAGTAGAAAACTTCAACATCTACTGTGAAGCTTGATTTGCTATCCAATCTGCACACCAGTTTTTATCCCACTGCAGTAGAACTTTTTATCTTTTTCCAAGTTTTTTTTTGGGTGACTTTTTTTCTTTCATCTCAAATTAACTTGTGAATAAAAATAAATAAATAAAATATAAAATACAATTTTAAACCAAAATAAAAAATATAAGATGCAAAAAATTATAGAGATCGAAATTTTAAAAATCACGCCTATGTTTTTTTTCTAGTTTTAGTATTAAATTTGTTCGTATAAGTTTTATTTATTTTTAATCAATTAAATTGAACAAAATCTTGTCAAGTCAAACATAAACTCTTTATTGAATCGTCTTTTCTTTTTGGATAATAAGAGCTTCATAGAAAGCTTATTAAAATAAATTATTAAATGAAATTAAAAATAAAAATGCTTTTAAAAAAAAAACAAAACAAAACAGAGAGACATCTACGTGTTTTCTCTATTGGTACATGATAAAAGTCTGAAAAGATTTATTATTATTATTATTATTTTAATTTTAATAATAGTACTGTTATTTCTACCGCCAAGAAATCAAGAAAGCTAGCTAATTTTAATACAATGCTGGAGTTCTTAACTTCGGGAGAATGAATTCCGTGATGGAATTGGAGGTGCTGCTTTCTATTATGCACTGATCATGAGATGTGGAAGAGAATGTTACAGTTGCTATCTCTTTTACATAATATTATTTATTAGTAAGGTCGCCTCAATAATAATTAATTAACGTATTGTTTGATATATTATAAGATATATAAAGTTAACGTGTGGACCCGCCCCAATGTTGAAACTTGGAAGAAGCTACCAAGAAAATGTAAACAAATGAAATTTTCTAAAAAGAATAGCATAATTAAAAATATATTTTTTATTTAAAAATATATTAAAATTATTTTTTTTATCAACACATCAAAATAATTTTAAAATATTAAAAAATTATTTTTTAAAAAATCAAATTAAAAAAAAAACACATTATGACTGTAAAGATAAACCAGTCAATATTCTCAAGGTAGCAATTACTAATTGGGATAAAAAGAAATTAAAAGACAAATTAAAGGTTTTGAGTCAACGCCATTACCAATATTCGCTTGCAGGGTGTATGGTAGTTCCTATGCTTCTGCCTTTGAGCGTGTATATTAGAGCAGAGTGATTTTATTTAACCATGAAAATTTTGTGAGACAAATTATAGTGAATGTTTTTCTATTTTACCAATATACCCAAGGTGTTTATAACAGAGTGATGCTACATGCTGAGGTGGATATTAGCAACAGAGGAAAGCATACAAAAGTAACAAAAAAAAAACATCAAATGAAAGAAAAAAAACAACCTTTAGAAACACGCGTCTTTGGATTAACCAATTCTTTTAGTTTATTTTTTATGTTGTTCATAAAGACAGAAAAAACTTTAAAATACAAATTAAAAAATCTTGAGGAATTGATTAACCAATCCTGTTAGTTTTTTTTCTTTTCTATGAAGACAGAAAAAACTTAAAAACACAGATTAAAATAAAGATTTAATAGAGAATGAAATTTAATTTTAAATGCAAATTAAAATAAAGCAGAGTGACTAATGGAGAAAGTACTACTGGAATTCTACAAAGAGTACAGCGTCGGGAATCCTTGCACACGTTTGGTATTTTAATTATTCTTATTTCGTTTAATAACTCAATTGGAAGTTCAATTCCCAGAATTTCTGCTTTTGAAAAATCATTCATCACTTTTAAATAACGCAAATGATTATTAAGAAAATTCAACGACAACAATATACTCAATAGCAATATTACAGTAAAGAAATCAAATCAATACAGATAAATAAATGATCCAAATATAATCAAAGAATTAGTCCATTTAATAGAAAAAACATTACTGAATCCATAAACTACATAATTCCCTTTTCTTTTTTCTTTTTTCTTCTTCTTCTCTGGTGCATTTCCCACACGAAATACTCATTTCAAATTAGGCACCCCCTTTTTCTAAAGGAGGCCCCCAATTTTCAACCTCGTTTTCCATCACGTCTCCATGATCCCCGTTGTGTCACAAACAAATTTTCTAAATTTTAGGCTTTAGGAGTTCCTTTTTTGAAATCCTCATTAGATGCTAATATCTAGCCCTTCAAGATACCTTTCCAACGCATCAAGAATCACAGCAATCTTATATGTGAGTGGAAAGTTATGATTAAAATACTAAAGTGTGTGGAGGCTGTTTCCAAAAAAAAAAAGAACATTACTACTACTTTAAGTGTATCTTTTGATGTTTCCGGTTTATATTGATATATTATTCATGTGAATAATATAAGAAAATTGCACTTAAAAAATAATGAACAATTTTTTTTTTTAGTATGTTAATTTTTTCAATATTTTTTTTTAAAAAACACTAGTTTAGAGTGAATTAAATTCACTCGCATTGTAACATCAATTTTATACCTGATAATATTTTATCTAATTTTATTACATGCTCAAAAAATTATGAAAACTGTAGTTCTTGTCGGATGTATTTCGTACATAATGGAATTGTAGATAGTTTCATAGAATAATAAAAAATATTTTATATAAAGTATGATTTATTTCATGATTTAATAGCAATAGTTAAATCTACAATATTTAAATTAAAAATCATCAATATTAATATATATTTTTTAAAATTATTTTATAACCTCAATTTCAAAAGCATTCTTAACCAAACACATTAAATTACTTTTTTTTCAACTTCAATTTCAATCATATTTTTAACCAAACACCTATTTTTTCAAACAAATCTCAACTAAAAATATTTTTTTTCAAATCACAACCATAATATGTATCGCAATACTAAACACACTACAGGTAATAAACTAGCCCAACAAATCATACCTAGGGAAGCAAAAGCCAGAAACAAGCTACCTCGATTCTTGCTCCACCGGGGTAAGAAATGCAGCATGCCCACTTGGAATTATAGAGCGTCCAAATTCCATGGCAAATAATTGGTTGGAATTGTTTTCTGAGGGGTCATTTCAAAATCTGAAAATAAAAACAGAAAATAGATCCAGCAAATGATTCCAAATATCTTCTAAAAACAACGATGAAATATGTTTTTTTATTTACCGTAAGGAAAGATATTAATGAAATTTTTTTATAAAAAAAATCAATTTAAAAAATATATAACAAGTCAAAATCTATACTTAAAATCTTTCTCGTATTAAATTCTTAATTCAATCAAATAAAATATTAATTTAATAAAACATAGTTAAGTTTTTGATAGTTGAATATTTAGTATAACGGTGACGTACTACTTATTATTTCTATTTTAGCATTTTAGCATTTCATACTCATCAAAACCATTGGAACACAATCAAGCTTTATCTTCAAACAACCAGGGAGATTTTATAGGGATAAAATTTTAAAAATCACGTCTATGCTACTTTCTAGTTTTAATATTAAATTTAATATTTAAAAAATGTGTTTATGAATATGGCAGTTTCAGGTTTAGAAACCAAAACTGCCATATTCATACTCTTTTAGACATTTTAAAAATATGTATAGAAGAATACTTTCACTGATGAGTTATAATATTAGGTTACTTTAATGATAAATCAATATAGTATTTTTTTTTTTTTTTTTGGATTTTCATCTTGGAGAAATTCAATAGGATGAAAATATAATATTAATCAAACTTTAAATTATAATTGTTTATCTATCGAGTTAAAAAAAATATGACAATTCAGTAGTCTTTAATGAAAAAGAAAAAAAAGAGGTTATTTATGTAATTGTAAGCACGCTATATTATATTACTTTACAAAGGGACCAAGGACACCCTTTGCATTAGGATGCTCCCACTGCACTATTGTCTCCCACTGCACTATGGCTGGCCATTTTCAAGCAACGAAAGACAAATTGGCATCCTCTTCAGCTTCTCACAACCCATTACAGTAATATCTTCAATAGAATTGCAAATCAGTTTTGCACTGCAAATGCTTTTCAGTTCTGGTAAGTCTACCAATTCCAGAGTTATTAACTTTGGGAGAATGACTTCCGTGATGGTATTGGAGGTGCTGCTTTCTTCATCTGTTGTTCCTATTATCTCCTCCATTTTCTCACAATCTTCAACTTCAATCCTTTCCAGGTTTACGAGGTTTGGCAGCAACACAAGCGGGAACAGCTTCTTCATACTTTTACAGGTATAACAAGAAAACTCTTTAAGACCAGAAAACGTACCGTTACATGATGGCAATCGTGGTGGAGCAGAGCAGAACCAAGAAGATGAAACCAAGCTCTCCATGCTATTGCAATCCCCAATGTTGATGTGCTCCAGTTCAGTTGCATTCTCTAATGACAAAACATCACATAAACTTCTTGCATCGATGCATTGACAAATCAGTCCTTGAATGCCATTTAAGAACTTGACCTGAAAATCTCTATCTCCGTTGATACTCAAATTACCCAACCCAACTGTTTTACTTGGATAATCTTCAATGCATTCCTCTAAAAATCTACCCACCTCTCCTACTAAAATCTTGCATGTGCTTAATGATAGGATCCCATCCCGAGATCTGAGATACTCCACGAAGTCAGAAAAACCTTCGAAATGGCACTCCAAAGTTTCCAAATTTCTCAAGGATACTACTTCCTCTACTTTAACTGTTATCGGAGCATCATCTTGCGGCATAAAATCTTCTAGTACAAAGACTTGCAGGTGAGAGAGTTTTGGTAATATCCCACTAGGAAACTCCTTTTCACCACATCCATTCATTCTAAGATACATCAGGTTGGTTAGGCATTCCATTCCTTGCGGCATCGTTTCAAGTCGAGTACCAGAGAGATCCAACCTCTTCAGTGCCCTGAGCTTCTTTAATGATGGAACATATCTTAACTTGTCACACTCACGCGGAGCAATAACGCAGTGAGACTCACCAAATCAGAGACAGAGTCTGGCAAGTTTTCAATACCTGTCCAAGACAGATCGAGGACCTTGAGCCCATGCAATTGCTTGAAAAATGAATCCGCAACAAATCCCAAGAACCGATTTTCACATAGCAATAGAGTTGATAGATAGGGACACCTAGGTGAATGGCTGGAAGGAATTTCTTCGATCTTGTTTGCATTAGTGAAACTCTCGTCAGATTCTCCGTCCACTCCTCTGCATCTGGCAACTTTTAATTGGCACCTGCTTTAACCATGCCTTGAGAGTTCTCTGCAGTATTGGATGGCCATGTCCCTAATCAAGTCATGCATCTTGACACGTCTATATCATACTCTAACTCTTTTAGCACTTTCCAATAGGCAGACATTTTCAAGTCTATTAAGCATCGTGTGGCCCTCATCAAATGCATCTCCCCTGCTCCTCTTTCCTTTAATTATTCCCTCATCGATCAAATAACCTATCAACTCCTCCCTTTCAATCATCATCTTCAGGAAATAATGCACAGTACAAGAGACATTGTTGTAGTGCTAAATCACCTAACCGATCATAACTAAACCTCAATAACTTGAATACTTCATTGTCCCTAAATTCTGATTCTCTCAATTTGTTCAATGTATTTCTCCACTCATGTAGGTCATCCACTCCCCTCAAGCTTCCTGCCACTGTAATAATTCCCAATGGCAAACCAGCACATTCCTTGCAACAGCTTTCGCAATTCCTTCCACTTCTGGTGAAAGTGCTACATCACGTGAAGTTTCTCCATGAACAAAGTCCAAGCTTCTCCATTAGAAAGTGGCTTCACTTTGATTTTGTGCTGGCAAGCCATCGATGACAAACCGTTTCTGATCGAGTTGTCATAATCAGCTTGCATCCTTCCAACTTTCAGGAATTCCCACTTTGTGTAGCTCAAAATTGTTCCACAAATCATCTAAAATGAGAATCCATTTTTGTTTCTTCCTTAGTTCTTCTGACAATTTGGCAGCTCTATGCAGATCATCATCTTCGCTTGAAAGGTCTAGATGAAGACGTTTAGCAATAAGATTCTGCAATCTATTAATGCTGAAATCTTGAGACACAGTCACCCACCAAACATGATCACAAATATCTGGTCTTTGTAGAAGCTCATTATGGATATGTTGCAGTATTGTGTTTTACCAACTCCCCCCATCCCATAAATGCCAATGGTTGAGACTTCCATCCATTAACAAAGACCATATCACCTTCGTATTCTCTTCGAATGCTTGACCCACTGGCTTTGTAGAGCTAGTAGGTAATGGAACTCCTCTAGTCTTGTTGTATTTCAGACTTTCAGAAGATCTAGCTCCAGCACTAACCTGCACTGATCTTCGACTATTCTCCACATCCTCCTCCACTGGTTCTGTCCTCACTCTAACCCGATTAATTCTCTCTTCCCCGGCACCTTGTTCCAGCACCCCCTGAACTCCCACTTGTATCCTTCCAGCAGCCCCTGCCAAATTGCCAAGTACTGCATTGTTTTGTTCCAACGATCGATCCACTGGTTCTGTCCTCGGTCTGCTCTCGAGTGCCCCTTCAGAAACTCCATCTTCTTGTGCTCTCATTCTGGTCATGCTTACTACGTCGTTTCCTGCTATTGCATGTGAAGTAATCCTCTCTTCCCCTACTCCGGGTTCTACAACCTGAACTTCTCTTGTACCCTTCCAATTCCTCCTCCCATATTTTCAATCTCAATGTTTTGTTCTTGTGGACAAGTTGAAATTCTAGAATCATTAACATTGATTGAACTTTCTGTGCTTTTAAGTCTTTTGTTGCCACGACACATAGCTTTCCAGGCTGCTTCTTGAACTTCTTTAGCCACCCCACGACAAATGGAAACACCATGCCCTTCTTCTCTTGATAAATGCCATTTGATCCTTGAAATGGAAGTTAGTGGCATATGTATGTGGACAAAACTTACACTTCATGCTACCATCAGCCCTTTCTTCAACATAATTCCGAAATGAATCATTTGATCCACCCATTTCAACCTATAGAAAAAAAGGGGTGGGGTCAAAATATAGAATAAAAATCAGTCAAAATAAAGAATAAAAATCCTATCCGGATGGATGAAAAACTACTTCTTTAGTGTTGTTACCCTTATTTTGCTATTAAAATTGATAGTTAGTTTATTGCACAATCATAGGAGGTAAAAAGACGACGATAATTTAATTAGACTTCTTACTTGTTGAGTATTTAAACCCCTATTTTGACTTTGCAGGGAAGTGTCAAGGCCGGGATTTGAGGCATTTGGCATAGCAGTTTGATTTTGCAATCCTCGGACTTGGAGGTTATCCATCTGTGACCTATATATATACAAATGAATTGATCATATTATAAAACCTTTCCATAATTGGTAGTCTCTCTTAAACAGTAAAAGTTAATGGTGTTAAAACACAACAGATAGAAGTCAGTCAGTACCCAGGCACGAAGTTCTCTTGCTGGACATTGTCTATGTTAGGAATTACAGCAGCTGGATCGACTTGTCCTTGATTAGAAAAATATTGACTCCTGAATCCAAAATCATTTGCAAACAATATGTTTAGCTTATTGGGTTCATGTTCAAGCTATGATGTTTCCTTCCTGGTTGAAAAACTATTTTTTATATATATATAGAAAATACTAAACGTGAAAAATTGGATACCGGGGAGCAGGAAAAGAAGGTCCAGGTTGAATGAAGCCACCATGTTCTGAAGTGGTTGCGTTCGGTGTCATATAGGCATGTCCCGGCTGAGGTTGATGAATATTGGAGTACTGATGCCTGAATAATATTCAAATAGTTAAACTTAGAACTGTTATTCTAACTTGGTTGATTTTCTAGTTCCATTATGTGCACAAGACAAAAACAAAAAATAGAGATAGAGAGCTCAGAAAGACTCGAAAGATCCTCGTCAATTCTGGTCAAGTTTATTGTTTTCATGATTAAATAAGTGTATATTCAAAGTTAATACCATTGATTCAATGGAGGTTGAGGTCCAGGTAGCATCGCAGGCACTTGATTCCTCATTGGTAACTGATAATTAGTCCATTGTTGGTCCCTAAATTAGCAACATTTGTTAGTAATTTCTTTATACATATACGCGTAATTCTTTACTATTACTCCACTAAGCATTTGATATCATTTTAGCTTACCTCAAAGGCATTGACGGTCCAGGTAGCATGGGATTGGCACATCGAGGATCAGATAAATTAGGATGAGGCAGATACCTATATTCAAATATAATGAATTCATTTAGTGTAATAAATTGGCATCACTGATAAGAAAATTAGGCAGATAAGTAGAACAACAACAAGAAGTTAAATAATTATGAATATTATGTACAAGAAGAATTTAAATAATGATTATTCTCACTTAGTTGATTTTCTAGTTTCATTATGTGATGCAAATCAGGAGACAGGGGAAACAGGGGACTCTTGAAAGCTGATTATTAACTGTAGTTATTATTTTTCAAGTTTATTGTTTTCATGATTAAAAAAGTGTGTATTCAAAGTTAATACCATTGATTTATTGGAGGTTGAGGTCCAGGTAACATCGCAGGCACTTGATTGCTCATTGGTAACGGATAATTAGTCCATTGTTGGTCCCTAAATTAGCAACATTTGTTAGTGATTTCTTTATACATATGCATAATTGTTAGCTATTAATCCACTAAGCATTTGATATCATTTTAGCTTACCTCAAAGGCATTGATGGTCCAGGTAGCATGGGATTGACACATTGAGCATCAAATAAATTAGGATTAAGCTGATACGGTGATACCTATATTCAAACATAATGAATTCACTGATAAGTACAACAACAAGAGGAAGAAAAGAAGAAGTTAAATAATGATTGAAAAACTTTTTTTTTTAACAGAAAATACTAAAAATGAAAAATTGGATACCGGGGAGCAGGAAAAAGAAGGTCCAGGTTGATTGAAACCACCATGTTCTGAAGTGGTTGCGTTCGGTGTCAAATAGCCATTTCCCGGCTGAGGTTGATGAATAAAGGAATTATGATGCCTTGATGGAGTTTGAGGCCAATTTTATATAAAACTTAACGATAAAAAAATATCATAAAAAAAGTCTAAATCTCCCAATTGTTGTCTGTTTGTTTAACAATAAACATTTTGAAGATGCTCGAGATAAATTGATACACGAAAACATAAAACTTTTTGATCCAATGGGTGATACAAACACTTGCTAATTCAATGGACATTGTAGCAAATTGGAGTAGGCATGAGCACTCACCATGGTTTGACGAAATGAAGGTGGAAACAGAGTTGTTTGTTGAAGACTATCGTTGATCACATTGTTATCCACCACCATGTTCTGTCCATCTTGATCATTGCATAATATGGAGCTTTGGTTGCCTGAAACCTCCGGTGGCGACCTGCTTAATTTGTTATTAGGAACATTATTCTTTTTGGGGAATAATAAGAAAAACTGTAGAATAACTAAATTGCAAGTAATCATCTTCTGATAAAATATGCTTAAGAATGACGTACGAGAGAAACTCAGAAATATTGAATGAATCTTCTGGTGATTGAAAATCGAACTGATTCGATGTCAAGTTGACATCATCCTCATTACAAGACGGTGGGACTCCTTCCATCTGAGGTTTAAAAAAGAACAGAAAGCACAGATTAGATAAGAATATATATATATAGATTAGATAAGAATATATATATATATATATATAGACACACACACATGACTTATTTATTTGTTAAAGAAATTCGGATGAAAAATAGGAAATATAAATGTTGCTGTTAATTATTTAATTCTTTGTTTTAATGCTAAATTATTTGTCACTTGTTGTGAACAAGTTTAATGAAAGGTAATTAATACTGATCAAGTTAATTCATGAATCAGTAAAAAACAACTTCATTGAATCATTATGTCAGAAAAATATTGGATAAAAATAATTAATGGCAGTCCCACAGGGCATGGATTACAAAATCCCATATATAAGGAGTTAAAAACAGCAAAGAATCTTCAAAAGACAAAAACACTGAATTCAAGGTTTAGGGTTAATTTAATCAGTATGAACACCACAGGGCATGGATTACAAAATCTGAGAAAAAGATCGATTTATTTATCATGGATTACTTTAAAGATTCAGACAAGATGAAGTACAAATAATTTACCTGGATTCAAGATATTCTTCAAGTGCTCGCTTGTTTGCTTAAGCAGTGATCAGCCAAAAGAAAAGGAAGAGAAATCACAGATCAGAGAAGAATAAATGGCTTGGAAAAATAATAAAGTTGCAGCATACATAAATCTAGTTCGCACTGATCATGAGATGGGGAAAGGAAAATAGGGAATTCTACAATGAGATGAGATGTGACGTGGAAGAGAATGTTACAGCAGCAAGGTCGCCTCAATAATAATAATTAATTAACGTATTGTTTGATAGGAAGGAAATTGCCAGGAAGCAACCCAAACATATTACATTATCAGTTATAGAAAAATAACGTGTGGACCCGCCCCATGTTCACACTTCGAAGAAGCTGCCAAGAAAATGTAAACACATGAAAATGAGAATGAATAGCATATTTGTGCATTGAGTGAAGTTTTTTTTTTAATTATTTTTTATTTAAAAATATATTTAAATTTTTTATAAAAATTTTTTATATTGCCACATAAAAACAATTCAAAAATATTAATTACAAACAGTCACTTGATATAATTTTACAGACTTTTAATTAGCCTCACTCATTTGAGCCATGTCATGGATTAATGGTTCACAGCAACTCTTCATTCTGTGATCTTTCCTGCCCTACCTAGAACAACCACCGCCCCGACATAAATAATAATAATTTCACAGTTGAATCATGTTTTTTTTAAAAACTTAATATTTTTTTATTTTAAATTAATTTTTTAAATATTTTTAGATTGTTTTAACATTTTAATGTTAAAAATAAATTTTAAAAAATAATAAAAATATTATTTTATTATATTTTTTAATAAAAAAATAATTTAAAAAACAATTATTATCTCAATATCAAACATTATCTTATTATATGATACTATACTTGAACTTTTCCACACCAATGGAAATTTGTTTTTCCCAACACCCTTCTACACATTTATATTTTTAGCCCTCAGACCTATAAAGTATGATTTGCTAGCCAATCTGCACACTAGTTTCCCATTAATACAAAGATGATCGTGTTTTTTTGGTGCCAAAATTGTCGGCCAATAATTTTCCATTTTTATCCGAGTTTTTAATGATTTTTTTTTATCTCAAATTTATAAATTAAAAAATTAATAAAATAAAATTTTAAATCAAAATTAAAAATCAAAATTAAAATGCAAAATGCAAAAACTTAGGGAACAGAATTTTGAAAAACACGCCAGGCTACTTTTTGATTTCAGTATCATATTTGGTGTTCACAGTTTCAATTATTTATAATGAATTAAATTGAATACAATTTTATCACATCAAATGCCAACTTAAATTAATCTTCCTTTTTTTTTTACCTTGAGAACTTTATAATTAATTAAAATAAATTATCAACCTCAAATTTCCATGAATATAAAATTAAAAATAAAATAATCAGCTCAAATAATAATTAATTAACGTATTGCCTGATAGCAAGGAAGTTGTCAGGAAGCAACCTACCGCTCACCTACCAAACATGAGAGTGTTTGGAGATTATTTTGGTTTTTTTTTTTTATGGTCATATAAAAAATATTTCTTTTAAATTTTAAAAAATATAATGTATATTTTAAAAAATTATTTTTTTAATAAAAAAATTATCACATCTCCATACCAAACACACATATTATATTATAAGATATAAAAGTTAACATGTGGACCCCACCAATGTTGAAACTTCGAAGAAGCTGCCAAGAAAATGTAAACACATGAAATTTTCAAAAAAGAATAGTATATTTATGCATGCTGTAAATGTTTTTTAAAAATATTTTTTATTTAGAAATATATTAAAATAATATTTTTAAATTTTTTACTTTTTATATCATAATATCAAAATAATTAAAAAATATTAAAAATATATTTTTAAAAAATACATTAGGATTGTAAAGATAAACCAGTTCTAACATTTAAATTGTTTTAAAAGTATTTTTAAAATGTAAAAATAAACAGTATTTAAGGTGTATTTGGTAGTTTTTATCCTTCTGCCTTTGAGTGTGTCTATCAGAGCAGAGTGATTTTACTTAACCATGAAATTTTTGTGAGATAAATTATAATGAATTTTTTTCTATTTTACTAATATACCCAAGGTGTTTATAACTAGATGCTACTTGCTGAGGTGGATATTAGCAACAGAGGAAAGCATACAAAAGTAACAAAAAAAAAAATGGATAGCAAAGACGAAAGCATATGAAGCTAACAAAATCAACCCCACCATTTCTCAAATATTCAGATTTTAAAAAACACATGGAAATAATAATTTAAGAAGAAACATGTTTTCAAGCTGTGTCAAATGCAGAATGCTTTAATTAATACGAGGAAAATCTTGTTGATAATATAGTTCGGTATAGCGCACTGCCAGTTTAAAATTACAATCATTATTGATTTTTAAAGTATTTTTTATTTAAAAATATATAATAATTTCAGAATCATGTTTTTTTAAAAACTTAATACTTTTTATTTTAAATTAATTTTTTAAATATTTTTAGATTATTTTGACATTTTAATGTTAAAAATAAATTTTAAAAAATAAAAAATTATTATTTTAATATATTTTAAATAAAAAAAATAATTAAAAAAAAATATTATCACACCATCAAACCTTATCTTATTCTATGATAGTATACCTGAACTTTTCCACACAAATGGAATTTTTTTTTTTCCAACACTCTTCTACAGATTTTATATTCCTAGCCCTCGACCTATAAAGTATGATTTGCTTCCAATCTGCACACTAGTTTTCCATTAATACAAAGATGATCGTGTTTTTTTGTTGCTAAAATTGCCGGCCAATAATTTAAGAGGTGCGTTTATTTAAGAGGTACATCAGTCAATGAGTTTGGAGTACAAATTTATATTTTCCATTTCTATAAAGTATGATTTGCTATCCAATCTGCACACCAGTTTTTCATTAACACAAAGATGATAGTGTTTTTTTTTTTTTTCTGCCAAAAATTATCAACCAATAATTTTCCATCATTTTCCGAGTTTTTTCAGTGACTTTTTGTCAGTTAAAAATATAAAGATTTTTGCGGTGATTTTAGCCCAACTTTGGGGTATCGAGTCTCCACTGAGAAATTAAAAGAATAGAAAAAAATATTACATGGAGACAAATTAAGAGAATAGAAGAAAATATTAAATGATTTAATAGAGAAAAAAATTTAATTTTAAATGCAAATTAAAATAAAGCAAGGTGACTAATGGAGAAAGTAGTGGAATTCTACAAAGAGTAGAACGTCGAAAATCCTTGCACACATTTGATATTTTAATTATTCTTATTTCGTTTAATAACTCAATTGAAAATTCAATTCCCAGAATATCCGCTTTCGAAAAATCATTCATCACTTTTAAATACGCAAATGATTATTAAGAAAATTCAACGACAACAATATACTCAAGAGCAATATTACAGTAAAGAAATCAAATCAATACAGATAAATATATGATCCAAATATAATAAAGAATTAATCCATTTAATTGAAAAAAAACATGACTGAATCCATAAACTACGTCGCCGTGGTCCCACATGTTTTTAAATACATGCAGGCTGGTTCAAAGTGAATTTCACGACTTTGGGCCTTGACTTGTCTGTGAGAGCTTCAACTCTACATTGAAATGTTTTTTCTTAAACTGTGAGAGCCTCATAATAAGCTTATTGAAATAAATTATTATAATGAAATTAAAAACAAAAATGCTTAAAAAAAAACAGAGAGACGCCGTGTTTTCTCTGTTGCTACAAGGTAAAAGTCTGAGCATATTTATTTTTTTATTTTTATTTTTATTTTAATAATATTACTGTTATATCTACCGCCTAGAAATCAAGAACGCTAGTTTCATTTAAAAGATTCTAAAGTTCATATTTAGATAAATTAGCAGAAAGGACGAAAACACAACAAATCATACCCAGAGAAGAAATGCAGCGTGCCCACTTGGAATTACACATCATCCAAATTCCAGGGCAAATAATTGGTTGGAATTGTTTTTTGAGGAGTCATCTCAAATTTGAAAATAAAAACAGAAAATAGATCCAGCAAATGATTCCAAATATCTTCTAAAAAGAACAATGAAATATGTTTTTTATTTACTGTAAGGAAATATATTAATGGAAAAAATAAAAAAAATCAATTTAAAAAATATATAATAAGTCAAAATCTAGACTTAAAATCTAACTCGTATCAGGTTCCTAGTTGAATTGAATAATTGAATAAAAAGGTGGGAAAGGGAGACATCGAAAGGTGTCAAATAGAAAAAAAAGAAGAAAAAAAGATGGTGGCTGGTTCAAAGGACGAGCTTAATCTCATGAATCATTTTTTAACCTTTATGGTAAGACTTGACACGTGTGCTCTAAACCCTCCTGTCCCTCTTCCATTAGCGTAAACCTATGCTTCTCTGGACTTAATTTGATCCCAATAAACCAATCCATGGAGTTGGTGCTAATGTAATTGATATAACTTTTTAAATTATTTTTATTTAAAAAAATATCAAACTAATTTTAATGTGTTGGTATTAAAAAAATTTAAAAATATTCTAAAAATATATTTTTATTTGAAAAATATTTTTTTAAAAAACCGTATGTAGAATTATTAAACACCCTTAAGCCAGTGGACAAAGACACAAACGACAAAATACAAAGGAAAAGGGATAAAAGCATATATTTGGAGATGATAAAAGGGCATGAGATCAAAGAGGATAAGTTTTCCAGTGATGGGATTGGATGGTGATGAAGGATTGTGTGGATAAGAGCATAGTAATTAATCCTTTACTAAAAAGTTCTTCAATGACCTAATTCTGTGGCCCAACAAAATTATCATTATCCAATAAACTATTTGATTAATTC